>OY757911.1:2225907-2563407 GCA_963585895.1 Sepioteuthis lessoniana
GGAGAGTAATGAAACATTTTAAAACTTTTGTCGTTCTTACTAAGTCGCTGACCCTCGTTATCATAAGTTTCTGGAGAGAAAAACATCTGGTTAAAACAGAGTTAAAATAATAAGCGGTTAGTCTTACATTTGTTAAGCTTTGATTTAATATATTTAACAGACTTCACATAACACAAGAGAAAAAAAACTAATCACATTTATAGCATTGTTTCCTGTAGTTGATTGCTCTAAGGCAAAGCCAACGATAAGCAGCCAACCAACGTTAATCAATTTTCCAGACCAGACATTAACCAGACTCTCCAAAATCTACGATACCCAGATGGTATTAATATCGATGTCTGGGTGTGGGTAGATTCCTTCTTGGACATATGGTAATATTTCACTTATGAGGTGAAAGGCGTATTCTCCCGAGCCAAGGTGTTATAATGTGTGCTTGTAGGCCAACATCTGGGTATTGTCACACACACACACACACACACACACACACAAATCACTAACAAAAAGTCAAATCAGTATGATATCTAAATGGGGTGGAGTAACAACTATAACGGGTATATACATTTTGTTTGCATCAGAGTGTGTTTATCTGTGTGGGTCTGGATATCTTTGTGTTTGTATCTGTGTGTGTGCGTGTGTGTATTTGAAAGTATTTTCATATCTAAGTGTTCGGGTGAACATATATATATATATATATATATATGTATATCTCTTGGTATATTAGCGTGTGTGTAAGTGGGAATATTTGTTTGTGTATATATGTTATATGTGTGAACCTGTATGTCTATCTCTCTCTCTATCTCTCTCTCAATATATATATATATATGTTCATATATGAATGTGTGTGCGTGTGCATGAGTATGTTTAAAAGAGCATTTCTGTGTGTCCGAGTGTGTGGGTGAACCTATGTGTATGTAGATCTCTCTGCGTATATCAGTGCGTGTTTCTGTAACTGTATCTGTTTGCATATCTTCGTATCTCTCTCTCTCTCTCCCTTTTGTCCCTGTCGCTCTCTCTATATCTCTGTCTCTGTGACGAGGTCTCTCTCTGTCTCTCTCTCCATTTTTCTCTTTCTTTTTACTTTCTCCATCTCTCCCCCTTTCTCTCTAAATGTGTGTGTGTGTGTGTGTGTGTGTGTGTAATCTTAGCTTAACGGAAGACGGGCACCAAAGACAGTCCAACTTCTCCGTTTATTTGGATACAAACAACAGCTATGTTTCTTTCTTGAAAATTGACTCTGACCAGGGAATAACTGAAAGCGCTTGGACCCGGAGGAAAAGACGATGGTGATTTCTTTTCTCCCAAATTCCTAATATATGTCCCCTTGTAAGGTAACAAGAAAAGTTTAATAAAACAATTAATACATTCTTTGTCAGTTAAATTCAAATAAACTTGTTTGCATATATATATATATATATATATATATATATATATATATATCCAACCTTCTACTCGAGCAGGATGCGACAAAAGTTGGAGAAAATAGTTGGAGCTGCCATTACCACTTGCCTAAGTTCATTTGTACCACACAGGTGACGGTTTAAAATGTGGGAGGGTATTTCTGTCACACTGTTTAAAGCGGTTAAAACGTTATAGCGTAAAATTATTTTTTGCTGTTTGGAAAAAATGTATTATTTGGCCCACAGATTAAAGAGAACCTACTTCTCTCTCTCACTCTCTCTCTTTCTATCTCTCTCTCTCTCTCTCAACCTTTCTTTATATATATGGGAAATCAAATGATTTCCTTTAAAAATGTGTTAATTTTTATGCAAAAATAGGCCCGAGAAACTATAATGTTTGTATCAGTATTTTTGCATTTAACAACTAATCGGTGCTTTCCCGCTAGTTTTAAAATACCTTTGTGATACTTCGTAGATGACGATATTTGACTTGTCACGAAAATTTTGAAAATCAACACCCAAAATTATTTAAAAAAATCTTTTTCTTCCTAGACTGTTAAAAATACATATCATTCTATCGTGGTAAGGAAGAGATACACGGTGAAATAAAGAGTTAATTTTTTATTAACTCAAGTCGTACAGTCCAACAAATATTATAAGTCTCGCGCTGTGGGTGTTACGTCCGAAGTTGGTCTTACTACTGACCGAGATCTTGCAGAACCTGCATGCTTAAGAAACACGACGTCTTTTATACCTCTGCGATACCGGAAGTCACGTGGTACGAGCCACTATACAACATATGGATGAATCATAAACTTTTTAAAATCAAATTTCGAGCCTACCTCAAACTTAAAAATAGCGAAGAAACAAATATTTTCTTTAGTAAATAAGGCAATATTTGATACTTTCTCAACTATATCTTGGTTTATTTCTTTTGAGCGAAAATCTACATTTTATTTCTTTCAAGAAAGCATTTAATTTCAATACTTTTTAATTATCTTAAACTGGACAAATTTGTTTGTGTTTACATAGATTTATTAATACTGCTGCAATATCCATTGCCTGCCGGTGAAAAACATTTCTGCAGCAGCCGCATATACGTGGTGCCTTCAATAAGTTTGCAGACTTTTTGATACAAGCATTTAAAATTGTCATAGGCTCTTGAAAATTCAGTATGTTATTGCTATTCATCTTATGAGATGACTAACCAATTTTTATGATTTCAGCTTCAAATGAACAGCTACAGCAGCAATTGGAATACACCCTACTAAAGCCTGATTCTCACGGGTGGTGAATTTCAAAAATGCAATCTGGACGTGAGGAAGAACGATATGGAATATAATTCTGTTTTATACTTGGAAAAAATGCCATGCGATGAAAGCTGGATTTACTGCTATGACCCAGAGTTGATTGGCCAAAAGGTTAGCGTTAGGGTTACTATGTTGAGGTTTTAAGGGAGTTCAGGAAGGGATTCCGTCGGAAGAGGCCAGCACTCTTCAAATCGGGTCAGTGACATTTCCACCAGGACAATGCACCAGTACACAACTCCCTCCTTGTCACAGACTATTTGACCAAGATGGGCATCAAGACAGTTCTTCAGCTTCCCTAGAGTCCAGACCTTGCTCCCTGTGACTTTTGGTTATTCCCTAAGCTCAGAGGCTGTCGTTATGAGACAACTGAGGAGATGAAAGAGGTTGTGATGAAAGCCATTGACACGCTCGCACAAGAGGACTTCCATGGAGCCTTCCAGAAGTTGTTGGAACGGAACAACAAGTACATTGCAGCCGGAGGAGATTACTTCGAAGGGGACTAGAGTTTCATGTGTGTACTATCAATAAAAGTGCCCACAGGAAAAAAGTCTGGAAACTTATTTAGTGATCCTCGTACGTTTCAATCATCATCATCATCATGTCGTGCTGGTAGCACGGATATCCCTGACCCTCCGTCGCCACTCCTCCCTATCGTTCATCGCCCCCAGGCAGGTCTTCAGGACAACATCCTATATCCTCACATAGCTGCTGAATGTATGTTCGTGCTAGTCGTCCTGCTTTTGCACGGCCATGTGTGGGGGTCCATAAGAGTACATCACTTATGAGCTCGTCCCTGCTTCTCCAGCAGTGTCCTGCATGTCTGGTTCGTCTAACTTGAATAGTTTTCGTGATAGGCGGCAGGTGGCCGTACAGTTGGTGTCTTGTGGGGTGTTGCCGCCATGACTTGTTCAAGATTGCTCGCAGCATTCTTGTGTAATTGCCGTCTAGCTTCTTCTCCAGCCGTTTTGTTAAAGTCCATGTAGTGCACCCATATAGCAGTATCGATGTGACCGCTGCCTGGAAGAAACTGCGTTTCATTTTATCGGTAACGCATAAATATATTTTCTCTCTCACATAGTGAGTAAACTCACAGAACTTTTACACGCACAAAATATATCCCATTAGTTTAGTCTGGCGATAATTGCTACATTTAACGTGTGAATCTTTCTTTTTTCTCTCAAAATATTTACGCTCTGACTAATATCATCTTTTCTGCCTGGAAAAAAAATGAATTTTGCAACTATCAAAATTCTTGTCCCCATTTTGATCTTTTGTTCACAGAATCCAGTATTGGTTATCCAAAAGATACGTCTTCCTGGAAGAAAATTCAACAGGCAATTGAATATTGTCACAAATATTTTAAAATGCTTTTTAAGTCTTTGTTTCTGATTCACCAATTGTGCCTGCTGTTGACGGGAAATTTCATAAATTGGGATGACGATTTTGTATACACCTTATACTAAATACAATCCAACTGTAACTTCTGTTTTCAGCAACATTTTCACTCAATTTAAAGAAATAAAAATTCATTAATTTGTAGATCGGTGTCTTATTCAATTAATTTTACCTTTATCCGTTACACACACACACACACACACACACACACACATATATATATATATATATATGTATGTATATAAGATAGTTTGGTATATTCATAAATGAAGAGTGCTCAGTATTTTTGATAGGGCATATATAACTAAGTCAGGAGAGCATAGAAACAGAGTCAACTTGGTGATTATGTGTCTTATTATTCATTGTGTGTCTTTATTTATTATTAAAAATACTTTTTATCTATTTATAATTTTCTTTAAATATTTTTGATTAAGCTTATGTAAATGATGCCAGGAATTTTTATTGGCATTTTTCCTTAAAGAAGGAAGAGGTTCATTAATAAAAATAAAGGCCATCAAAGATGGCTTCCTTCAGCCGAAACCGTTGAGAAGATGAGCAATGAAGATGGCGGAAAATTGGCTATCAGAATTGCTTTGAGATGAGGTGGGAATTTCTGTTCTCTGTTTTATTTATTTATTTTTTTTTTTGAAAATGTGAGGATTGTTTGGTTCATTTAATGGCATATCCACCTCCGATGGGTTATCTAATACTGATATTTTATTCATTCGTAAATTTGATTAGAATTGTATGGATACTTATTTCGTTCCACTGCAATCAATTTTTAATCACGATTTTTTAAAATCAGTTATTTACACTGCCATAATGTGCCAACTATTCTGATATCATCATCATCATCATCATGTCGTGCTGGTAGCACGGATATCCCTGACCCTCTCTCGCCACTTCTCCCTATCGTTCATCCCCCTAGGCAGGTCTTCAGGACAACATCCTGTATCCTCACATAGTTGCTGAAAATATGTTCGTGCTGGTCGTCCTGCTTTTGCACGGCCATGTGTGGGGGTCCATAAGAGTACATCACTTATGAGTTCGTCCCTGCTTTTCTAGCAGTGTCCTGCATGTCTGGTTCGTCTAACTTGAATAGTTTTCGTGATAGGCGGCAGGTGGCCGTACAGTTGGTGTCTTGTGGGGTGTTGCCGCCAGGACTTGTTCAAGATTGCTCGCAGCATTCTTGTGTAATTGACGTCTAGCTTCTTCTCCAGAGTCAATTGGTGATTGTGCGTTTTATTATTCATTGTGTGTCTTTAGTTAATATCCATATAGTGCATCCGTATAGCAGTATCGATGTGACCGCTGCCTGGAAGAAACTGGGTTTCATTTTATCGGTTAGGTCTGATTTCCATATAATCGATAGCCTATTGATAGCTATCCATGCTTTCGTTAACCTCGTGTCGATGTCCTTTTCGGTTGATGCGACGCTGCTTCCTAGGTAAGTGAATTTGTCTACTAGTTTCAGAGGGGTTCCGTCTAGAGTGGAGATGTCCCCCGTTTGATTATAGCACATATATTCCGTTTTGTGTGCATTGATATAGAGGCCTATGCCTGGGGCTGCTCGTTCCAAACTATGCAGTAGTGTTTTGGCTTGGTCGGGTGTATTTACCAGTATCGATATGTCATCGGCGTAGTCGGCGTCGGTAATTGTTTTTGCGGTGTACCTTCTGCTTCTTTTCTTTGTCAGCTCGAAGCCGTTTTCTCTGATACACAATTATGGTAGGTTTTGTTTTGTATCTTTTCTTTAATGGCATATCAACCTTCTTGGGTTATTTAATGCCATAGATGATGTGATGAGCGGTTTATACCTTTTTGAAGTCAATCAATATAAAAAAAGTGAATGGAATTGAAAACAAATATAAAAATCTACTGAAATTTTGGTTTGATTTGTTTATTTAAAGGCATATCAACCATTGTGGGTTATTTAATGCCAAAGGCATCCTTATTGGAGAGCAGTAGTGGCACTAACTTATAGCTGAGGGATAAGGGAGTTCATGCATTTTTCAAGGGTTTTAGTCCAAAAGTGAACGCAATGGGGTAATTGGAGTTCGAACTGGTTTACTACGATATCGTAGTCCAGTACAGGATTAGGCAAAGTTTTATTGAAGACCAACAGCTGTCCATGCAGTAAAACTCCTTCCTCTTCAATGGTTTCTAATTCGAGATGCTGCATAGAATAACTGAAATGTGGTAATTCAATGAATAGTATTAGAATAAAATTTCTAAATAATGAAATTCAGACAACAATTTCTTTCTCTCAACCTCCATACGTCTCAATCTGTCTCTGTCTCTGTCTCTGTCTCTCTCTATATATATATATGTGTGTGTGTGTGTGTGTGTGTGTTTATTTGAATAGCCTTTTCGATGAAAGCATAGTAGATATTTTTTCTGTTACTTGTTTCGTTCTCTTTATCAGCTCTCAGAATGCATTGAGTACTTTTTCAATTTTATTTTTGCCCGACGAAGTCCATATTGCGACTTGTTGATATTTTTCTTTGTTTTCTCGACAAGTCGTTTTCTTTTCTCTCTTTCTCTGTCTGTCTGTCTGTCTGTCTGTCTCTCTCTCTCTCTCTCTCTAATATATATATATATATATATATATATATATATATATATATATATATATATATCGGCACGTGTATTGGGGTGGTAAAAATGTGAAAATGAATAAGGAATCAATAAATAAATAACGGGAATATAAACAAGAAATGAAGAAATATGTTAATAACTATAAGAAATATATTGTGAAAATAATATTTCTTATATATGATATATTATATAATGATATATATTATTTGTTATATATATATTATAAAATGATATATGTTATATGATATATATATATTATATAATGATATATATTATATGATATATATATTATATAATGATATATATTATATAATAATATATATAACATAGAGAAACGATACATTTCTTCAAATAATAAGAAGCATAATCTGAAAACCAAAATTAAATGGAATATTTACTTATTTTGTTTATACAATATCAAATAATGATTCGGAATATGTATTTCAAAATCTTAAGAATACTGCAAGAGATGTAACAGACGAAGTGATTGTCATGGTAACGTGTCTTGGAACGCCCATCATTATACCAAACAATCAAATTACCAGTGGAAGTTTTTAACTTTTTAAGCGAAATTAATTCTATTTCTATGAAGTCTACGAGATTTCATTTTTGTGTCTATGGAGTCTACAAGATAGACCCATCCGGGAATAGAAAGAGGTTCCGGTTCCAAAGACTTTTGCAAACTATCGGTTTAAATAACTTTCAAGAGAACCACACACACACACACACACACACACACACACACACACACATATATATATATATATATATATACTGTAGCCCAATTATTCACTTATACAGCGATATCATAAAGGGCACTGTTCACAAAGGATAACTTCCATTGACCGCATTAAATTCGGTTCGCGCGCGTACACTGCTTAAATTCTCTGTAAATTTGGGTAGGACCTCAAATCTACATACATAAAACGCTCTGGGCAACCCCCCATATTTATATATATATATATATATATAAGGAGTAACAGAAGTTACAAAAAGCACAAGTACTCTTTTCTTATTCCAGGTAGGATGCCGGAGAGTACTCCATACAGATAACTTATTTTCATTTTATACAAAAAAGCTGATCCATTCGCAAATACATTTTTGATGGACACTTTGTATATATTGGAAATATAAATGATATATGTTTGTGAGTTAATTATTAAACTTCTTTTGGATTCGTGTCGTAAAAAATGATGAAGTATATGAACTTGTAATTTTCTAAAGCTCTTCTCGTATGAAATTGATGAACTGTACTTACCATATTTACCGCTCGGGTAGGATATGACACAAGCTCAATTTTTTAAGCGGAGTTTAGCAAGTTTGAATTCAGAGTTTTCCTTCTCCTAGACTAGTTGCCTCACCAAGGCTGAAGAACTCAGTCTGCCCTACTATTTACCCATAGCTGGAGGGAGATTGATTGGATTCATACCTTTCCCATGGTATTAGTTCTATGTGAAATGCAATTAGTCTCGTCCAGGATTTGAACTCGTGTCGTCGTGTCCATTTCCTACGATGATAACCAGTACACCACGTGCACTTCCTACGAAGAGTACTTACCTCTATTAAATATGATTTTGATGATTGTCACTGATGTTCAGAAAGGACTTTGCGCTAAAATCGTTCGTATATTTATGCCTCACATAAATACCATTTTAAAATCTAATATCACTTATAATAACTATTTAAATGATTAAAAGAAAAAAAAATAAGGCGGGTGGACGAGTCGCCGTTGCATTGGGGTTAAAGTGCTGGACTGTGACATCATAGTAAACGAATTTGAACTCAACTCGCACAATTAAGTACACTTTCAAACAAATACCTATGAGAAAGATGTGAACCCTCCTATCTGTTGGTTAAAAAGTAACACCACTGTTTTTTTAAAAGGATGGCTTTAGCATTGAATAACTCACAAAGGTTGATGTGCCATTAAACAACGAGACGAAAGACACGGGGCGTTAGGGTTATAATCTTAGGAAATGACACGGAGAGCCAAATTCAAATCCATGACGGGGCTGTTTGCTTTCACTTTACGCTAATGCCCTTGGTAGAGGTATGAACCCATCATTACTCTCCCACCCCAATTATATATTTACCTATCCCTCCACAAGTGCAGGATGAGACATAACTTTAACTGGTTTTAATGTTCCTTCTCCTAGACAGGTTGCCATACCAAGGTGAAAGAGCCTAGTCTGCGCTACCATTTGCACATAACTGGAGGATTCATACCTTTCCTAAGGGAATTAGTGCTATGTGAAATGCAAACAGCTCTGTCAAGGGTTTGAACTCGAGTCTTCGTATCCATTTCCCACGACAATAATAATTACCCCGTGTAAATATTAAGGACTCAATAGATTTTACAGGGCAACCAGTCAAAGAGAAAGAAAAATTTGAATTCCAAACTAATTTTATTAGTCAGGTCAGTTATTGTTCCTTGCCACTGGTACCTTGCAATATATTACTTGGAGAAGAGATGGGCTCTGCCTAGTAAGCCTCCCATTGCTTACAAAGACACCATGAAGGTGAATTACAAGGCAAAGCACAGAGACAACCTAAAACAATATATTCTCTTTTTTGTTGTGAAGTTTTATTCATCGAGTTAAAATAAAACATTCTATTTTTTACTTATTTCAGAAATATGAGAAATTTCTTTAATTACTTAGGAAGACGCGGTTTATCAACATGATCAGTTGGCATCCAATGATTCAGCGCTATACTATTTCGCTAACATGACCACACGAATTGTATTCATTCCGTTTGTAGGCAAAAATGAATATGAATATACATGTAGACCTTTATTATTGTACGGACTAAGTCAGACTCCCTGCTGCGAGTCAGCGGGGCTTAAGTTACGTCGACAGTATCCCCTGCAAAAAAAAAACAAAACAAAAAAACAAAAAACAAAAAAAAAACACCAAAAAAAAAGAGTTCCGTGTACAACAATAAACTACAAGACGAGTTGAAGGTAGAGTCCTAGGCTGGGGCGGATAAGGGAATATATACCTTTCCTTAGAGTATTTGTCCGAAAATGAACGTAACAGAACGATTGGAGTTCGAACTTGCTTACTTGGATGTCACAAACCAGCACTTTAACCACTACGCCACAGCGACGTGTTGGATTCTGGCAAACAAAATGTTTCTACTCAATCATTCCATGATAAGAGTAACGAGATTTATTAATCTAACATTTCCCTTGGCCAAGATTGGTGTTGTGAAGGGGAAGGATTTGGTTTGGCTTTATTTTTTAATGGCACATCAACCTTCATGGGTTATTTAATGGCAAAAGATCCTTGTGGAAGAACAGCAGTGATACTATCTAACCCATTGCTGAGGGATAAGGAAATCCATACAATGGAATATAAGAAGGTTTTGATTAGTTATATGTGGTGGTCGGTGTTTTTTTGGTGTCGGGTGTCGAGGTCTATGGGAATGGTTTAGAATTTCGTATCAGATTCCTTTTTTTCTTTTTCTTACCACATTAATTTTAATTTTTGTCTGTGGAAGGCCGTAAAAGAATTAAGAAAGGATAAAACGAGAATAGGGTACTTTTTAACTGAAACTTTATTTTGGTGCTTATCGTCTCTTCTGAGAACTTTGTCTGGTACCATGAAAAGCAGTCATGAGTCCTAGACAAAAGGTGTTGTAATATATTAGAGTCCTTTTCGGTGTAAAAAGTTTGAAGTTTGTCGTTTGTCCAGTGGGTGTTTTCAGTGAAATATCTTAAGCAGGAGCAGCTGTTAACAGGACACACAATTTGCGGCTAAGTCCAGGAATTAGCACGTGTATTATCCTGCCAGTAGTCGAGAGAAAGAAGTCCGTCTAGACGAAGTGGTCAGTGTTTACTGACAGAGAATTTCTCGTTGGTGCCAGGAAGTCTCTTTCTTTAGGCATGTACCATTCTTGCTTCATGTCAGAGGCCCCCCGAGAAACTGCTTCATTTTTTCATTCATTCATTTTATTCATTATATATATATATATATATATAATTTATTTTTTATAAATCCCTACAATATCTTTTCAAAGGTTATTAATCCTAAAGTGAGTGTAACAGCACGACTGGAGTTCGAACTCGCTTACTTCGTTGTTGCAAGGGAGTTTTATTTTTCCCAAGGGTATTAGTCATAAAGAGGACGTAATAGTGCGATTGGGGATCGAACTCGCTAACTACGATGTCGCAGTTCATCGCATTAGCCACTATGTCCCGGGGACTCCTCGCCTCCAGAAGAGGAAGGAGATCTGCAGCATGGGCAGCAGCTGGTCTTCCCAAAAACTTTGGCCACTCCTGTACCGAGATTCGTGCGCCGATCCAGGATGTCTAGCAAGACTGTTGGATACGATACTATTAAGAGAGCCAAGTTTGTCGTGAGTTTAACTACACACTTTGTCTTCACTTCCAACAGAGAAGACTGTATTTCCTTGAAAAACTACGCTTGTAATATTCAAATGTATTTTGTACATATAGATTCAGACTGCATTTATATAAATATATATTATAAGAGTGTTGTTTGTCACTATTTGTCGTATTTTCGATTTTCAATTCATTCCATCTTCTAAACTGCCAGATGATTGCCGTTTTGCAAAAACCTTCAAGAAACCCAGGGTTGCAGAATATTTTCCATGGATTAAATATGTATATATATATCTCATATATGTCTATATATATATATATATATACATGTATACATTATTCATATATATATATATATATATATATATATATTATTATTGACTTTTCCTGGTGATTACCGCTGTATTGTTCATGCAGTTGCCTGGATCAGTTGGTGGAAGGTACCGGCTTTAGTTGGTAGGATCGTGTTAGCTGATGCACTATCACGCTGTTCATTGCTTCATTCCGTGTGTAATTTAAAGGCCGCATAGATGAACGTGTAAGTAAGTAAAATTGGCGACCGTAGTCGAAGGCGACCCGAAGGCTCCCTTTTCAATAGCTACTACACCGAGGTGTAGGGTAGGGAGCTTCTCCTTCTCCCAGATTTGATATGTACCTATAATGCTGAGTGTTAAGCAAGGAAGTATCATATACCATTTTTTGAGTCTTTGGTATGACTCGACCTGGGATTGAACCCTGGTCTCCCGAGCCATTGGTGAACACTTGGCCAATCGGGAAGTTATGCTTTAGAAGTTCGAACTGAGCCATAAGCACTTGTGTTGCCAAAAGGTGAAGGCGCAGTTGATCACAATAAAGTAGCCTGATGGTTCGAGAAATTTCGCTCGGGTTGCAAGAACCTTGACAATCAAGCAAGACTTTAAAGCATGGATTCCGTGCTCCAAGCCATATAAGGAAAATCCGATGAGTATCAGGCGAGCTTGACATCTAACAATCCTACTTTGTGTATATAAATTCGAATGAGATTAACTCATCTTTTTTAAATTAAAAACCTGAAATAATTCTTTGAGAAGAGCTTATTTTTTATGGAAAAGTTTTTCTTGTCTTTCCTTTTTTTTTTATTTTTTATTTTTTTTTTTTTTTAGCTTAAGTTAATTCGTCCAAAATGATCACCTAGTGTTTGTCAGCCGATAAAATTAACCGTTCTTCAAGAATGGAACTAATTTGATATTTCCATAAACGAAACCAAATAACTAAATGAACGCATTAAAAAATAAACTGGAAGAAAGAAAGAAAGAAAGAAAAAAAGAAAGAAGAGAACAGAAAAACAACAACCAACGATAACAATCGATAAAAACAATCTTTTCTTCGTCATTATGTTTCCCTCCTGGCATATTTACACTTGTTAAATGGTCTGTAAAAAAATCCCGGTTAGCTTATAAATCTAAACCTTTGGTACTGAATTCCATTATTTTTTTTTTATAATTTATTATTTTATTTAATACTTTTTTTACTCTCTCGAGCATAAAAAATCACAACGGGGGTTTCCAAATTTGTGGCTTTAAGTGTCGTCCATTCCAACATCTTATAAGTCTGATTTCGTTTTTGTTTTTGCATAGTTTTTATTGTATGTACAAGAATATTATTATTATTATTATTATTATTATTATTATTTTACATATATAAGTGATTGTGTGTGTGTATTTATAATATATGAATATACACACGTGTATATATATATATTTTTTTCGAAACGTATATATTTCAGCTACTATTCACAGGCAGACAGACATACAGAAATATACAATGACACACACACAGACACACACACACACACACACACACACACACACACAAACACTTCGATATATCGTGCAATAAAAATGTTTAATAGCGCCAGAGCATCAAATATTGTACGGAATTTTGGCGGTATCCTTTTTGCGCAGTACTTCCATGTACAGATCTGCACACAGAGAGAACACACATACACACAGACGCGCGCACACACACATATACACAGAAGGAACACACACACACTTACACACACGCACTTACACACACGCACGCGTACGCGCGCACTGACACACTGACACACACACATATATATATATTTATATATCATCCGTCAGTTATGCTCACCGTAATTCCTGACCACAGACAATTGAAAATCTAATTTTCAACGCATTTTTATAGAAAATCCCCTAAAAGGTATTGGTTCTCTAATTTGTATTTCTATAGAAAAATCAACACAAAGAAGCCAACACACACACACACACACACACACACATATATATATATATATAGCTCTTCGAACGATTGGAGTATTGTGGTATCCGGTTAGGTAAAAAAAAATGTAAATAAAAGGACGCTGCTGCTGTTGTTGCTACATAATACCTTATAATTCCCCAAGCCGACGTGCTACGCTTGTTGGCCGAGCGGTCTGATACTAAGTCTAACGTAAAGTTGGGCCGGATTCGATCCCAGCTTCAAGCGTCCTACGTGTCTAGCCACACTGAAGAGTTGTGATACAACGAAACAGTCTGTCTGTGGATGACAATATATATATATATATAGTTACATTAAAAGTTTGGAATTCAAATGCTAGTTTTCAAAAAAGATAAAAGTTACCCCTTTGTATAATCAATGCAACATAATCTTCCTTAGTCAAACTGATTTAAATAAATTCAATATAGCACACACAGAGAGAAGAAAAAAATAAATGTTTGTGGAATTCAAAACCACTTTAACAAAAAAAACGACCAATAAACTCGATAATATATCAACTAAACACACACACACACACACACACACACACACACACACACACACACACACACACACACACACACACACACACAGCGACCTTGAGTACCGCAGGAAGAACTTTGTGACATATCAAGTATCAAAGACTAATTAAGGTAATATACCCAGCAGAAAGGGAAATCTAACACACAACAGTGCCCTCTAAACCGATATAAAACCTGAAAAAAAAAATTCGACTAACGAACCTACACGAATGAGTTCGAGTCTCATTAGGTGCCCCATTCATATGGCCTTGTGTCTTATATGTTCTCTGACGAAAGCAACAAACTGGAAACATACACGTATGTAAGAACAAAACAGATAATTCTAAAAAATACAAATCCCTTAGTGAACCTATTCCTTTATATATATATATATATATACACACACACACACACACACACACACACATATATATATATATATAGAATAGAAAAAGTACATGATTTTACACTTAAAAAGCTAAGAAGTAGACGATATCCCACAGAAAATATAACGGATACAGACTACATAGTTAATCATGCACTTCTCTCAAATACATCTACCCAAACAAAATCTCTGCTGCACGACCTGAAGCAGGTAAACAAAAGAGTATCGGTCTTTATTTGAATTCAGATAAAACTGAATTCGTGTATTTAAAAAAAAAATAGAGCCATGTTCATGTGTCCAGCATCGAAAATTGGTTGATCCATTTACATGCCTCGGTAGCAATATCTCTTCAACAGAAAGCCATGTGAACAGATTCATTGGAAAGAAATGAACTTCTATCAACAGGCTATCGAACCGATGGAAATGTGATTCTCTCTGATGAAAAAATGCGATCTCTACACACTATAGGATATGCTACGTGTCGTTCTGAATAAATTCAGAAAAATATTCACCAAAACAACAGCTATACAGCCACTTACTTCCCGTTTCACAGCAAGACGAACAAGAAATGCTGGATACTGATGGAGAAGTAAGGATGAACTTCAAAGCCAAATTCTCCTGAGAGTTTTCATTCACATATGAACACACCAATGTTGACCAACCTGCAAAAACTTAAATACATATGATTTATGAGGACACTGGAGGCCGCGTAGAGGACTTTCTAAGAGTAAAAGGTGTGAGAGAGAGAGAGAGAGAGAGAGAGAGAGAGAGAGAGAGAGGAATCTGTTCTATCAGCACTACTCAGTGATGATACGCTGACTGCATTTCTGTAGAAGGGTAAGACCCAACCCAACAAGAGTCCTGGTTTGGTTTGGTTTTATGACACAGCAACCATTGTAGGTTATTAATACCAAATCCATTTTATACATATTAACAGCTCTATTTCAAACAATTCAGTTTAGTATAAGTATAGTTTTTGTTTACACATAGTTAAAAATCAAAACAGTTCTATTTCAAACAATTCAGTTTAGCATAAGTACACAGTTTAAATGTTAAAAAACAATTCTATTTCAAACAATTCAGCTTAGAATAAGCACAGAGTTTAGTTCCATTTGACCCATAGATTGGACCTTATCAAGTGCTACCACTCCGGGCTAGAGTGGACATGGGAGCGATGGCAATAAAGGGGTACTCCGTATTCTCCAAAGCTTCAGCATTACTGAAGCCTCACCATCAGATTGTTTCATGTCATATCCAGGACATTCGTTGGGGGAGTCTTAGACCTCAACAGAGATGCAGTCAGTGTATTCTACAGACCCAGTCGACTGGGCAAGAGTGTCGTGGATATGATATCAAACCATTTGATGGCTATCCTCCTTGGAGAATTGGGGAATGCAGAATCTTCTTTTATTGCCTTTGATCTCAGGTCTTTGTAGTACCTAATAAGGTCCTATCTATAGTTTAAATAAAACTGTTTGATATCTAAACTGTGTGAAAGCAAATGCCTTATCTTAATTCCAATTGTTAGAAATAGAACTCTTTTTTTCATTTAACTATGTGTAAACAAATGATTGTTTAATTGATTTGTTAGTGATACATAGCAATACTTGAAATGGTTTAACTGTGTACAAACGAATGAGTAACGTTGAATAGAAGAATTTGTGTCAATTAGCAATTCTTGAAACTCCTTAACTGTGCGCGTAAATTGAATTATTGGTATTACATTGCAATACTTGGAATTATTAACTGTTCGCAAATGAATGAACAGAATTAAATCAGAATTAGTTTTAAACAGGAAAATTAGTAACGACTTAACGGTCTGTAAACTAGATTAAAATTTAAGAGAATTATTTGTGTTACATAGCAATAAGTGAAACCATTTAACTGTGTAGAAACAATAGCAGTACTAGTGTGCAAACAAATTAGTTCTCACTCATTAAAAAATTTACCTATAAACTGTGTGCTAACAAATGACTGGTTTATATTATGACTGTTATATAGCAATAATCGAAACTATTGAACTGTGTGCAAAAAAAAAGAGCTTGTTTAAATATGTTATCAACAAAATGTGTTTACAAATCATATTTAATATGTACGTATAAATAGGATTTCGCATTTAATAACCTACAATGTTTGATATGCCATAAAACCAAACCAAACCTAGATGATATATATATATATATATATATATATATATATATATATTTGTGTATTTCCGCGTGTATATGTGTATGGTTGACTTAGTGTGCGAATGTATGTATGAGATAGTGTATGTTTGTTTATATGTGCGTACATGCCAATATTTCACATCACATATGCGTACAGTGCATACATATATAGTTAATCCTTGTAATTATGAGTTTGTATTTATATATATACACACACACGCACACACACACACACACACACACACGCATATATATACATACATATATATATATATATATATATATACATATATATATATATATATATATATATATATATATATATATATATATATATATATATATATGTATGTATGTGTGTTTGTGCTTGTGTGTATGCGTTTAAGAGTCTATTACATCAGTAAAAAAAGGTAATTTATGAACGGAGATAGAAACTCATTCGTTAAAAAAAAAGGATGAAATTTCTTTCACCTACTTCAAAATGCTCCAAGCCTCTACAGTTCCAAGTATATATATACCGCCCAGGGAAAACACGTGTGTCTATGATTGTGTGTATGTAAGTGTGGGTGTTCAATAGATAGATGGAAAAAAGAATGGGGAAGGAGGCCAGTGGGATAAGCACAGAAGGAAGTAACTGGAATCGGAGTGGGGGGGGTATTATGAGATTGAGAGACTAATAACTCGATAGCGTATCATCGCATTGCGTCCAATTCTTTCGAGAAAGTTAGGAAAAAAAAAACGTAGAGAATAATGGTAAACTAGCTAGAAAAGTATACATCTCTCAATAAGAATATAATATTAGACTTCATACTCAAGAGTACACACACACACACACACACTCACACAGACATACACTCACACACACACACACACACACACACACATATATATATATATATATATATATATATATAAGAACTTTTTGAACAAACCTCGTGTATATAGTCACACGCGTGCACGTGTATTCATATATATACATATGTGTAGTGGGTGGGTGGTTGTATACGTGAGGTGTGTTCAAAAAGTTCTCAGCCGTTTCTAGAAAAAGGCTGATAACCAAATATTTTGTTATGGCAACTCGTCACCATCTCTTATAAAATTAGAAAAGCTGATTCAAATGTGCGTATATAATCTACGGAAATTAAGACAAAGAAGAACTTTTGAATGATACATACGTATATATATATATATATATATATATATATATATATATATATATATATACGTGGTGCATTCAATAGGTTTACAGGCATTTAAAATTGTCGTAGACTCTTGAAAATTCAGTATGTTATTGCTATACATCTAATGAGATGACTGACCAATTTTTTCAATCAGTTTCAAATGAACAGCTACAGCAGCAATTGGAATACACCCTACTAAAGCCTGATTGTCACAGCTGAGGAATTTCAAAAATGCATTCTGGACGTGAGGATATTTTAGAAGAATGATATGCAATAAAATTCTGTTTTAAACTTGGAAAAAGACCACAGAAACGTTTGGAATGCTTCAGACTGCTTTTCAACCATGTTGCATGAACCAGGCATCAGTTTTTGAGTGGCATAAGAGATTTAGGGAGTCTGTGAGGGATGATGAGATTTGTGGGAGGAGTAAGGAAGTCAATGCACCAGAATTGAATGGCCAAAGGGTTAGTTCAGGAAGAGATTCCGTCGAAAGACGCCATCACTCTTGAAATCGGGTCAGTGGCATTTCCACATGGGCAATGCACCAGTCCACAACTCCATCCTTGTCACAGACTATTTGACCAAGATAGGCATCAACACAGTTCCTCAGCCACCCTATAGTCCAGACGTTGATCCCTGCGACTTTGGGTTATTCCCTAAGCCAGAAGCTGTCGTTATGAGACAATTGAGGAAATGAAAGAGGCTGTGACGAAGGTCATTGACACGCTCACACAAGAGGACTTCCATGGGACCTTTCCGAAGTTGTTGGAACGGTACAAGTGCATTGCAGCCGGAGAGATTACTTGGAAGGGGACTAGAGTTTCATGTGTGTACTATCAATAAAAATGTCCCTACAAAAAAAGTCTGGAAACTTATTTAATGATATATATACACTTCCAGTCTACTGGTTATCGCCGGGGTTATAAAGGGACATAGCGAATCGAGTTCAAATGCTATTTGCAATTCACATAGCCTAATAACCTTGGCAAAGGTATATATCTTATTATTCTCCTTCCAACTATCGGTAAATAGTAGAGCGAAATGAGCATTTTAACTTTGGTATGGCAACTGGTCAGAGTGAACATGGGAGCGATGGCAATAAAGGGGTACTCCGTATTCCCCAAAGCTCCAGCATTACCGAAGCCTCACCATCAGATTGTTTCATGTCATATCCTGGACATTCATTGGGGGAGTCTTAGACTTCTGCAGAGATGCACCCAGTGTATTCTACAGTGTATTCTGTTTGTAGTAGAGATTGCAAGAGTGAAGTAAGCCAGAGAAGTAACGTGTTCTCTCTAGGTTTTTTCCAGAATTAAAGAAACGGCCTTCTTCGGTAAAGAAGTGTCAGTCAGTATATATATATATATATATATATATATAGAGAGAGAGAGAGAGAGAGAGAGAAAGAGAGAGAAATTGAAAAACAAGATAATCCAAAGAGAAGAACTGAATTCAGACCTGTTAAACTTTGCTCAAAAATTGACCTTATGTTTCATCCTGCCCATGTGTGGGATATATATATATATATATATATATATATATATATATATATTATTTCAAGAAAAAAAATCAATATTTGGTCACATTAGGATAATAAATTTATTTTCATCCTATTAAGATCATTGATATGAATCAAAGACTCCAAAATAATTTTAACGGGACTTCATCAGATCCAACAAGAAAATAAAATAAAATACAACCAGACAAGAGGGATAGTCAAAGGAAAGAAGGAGGAGGAGAAAAGAAATCCATTTCACAAACCTTTCAAACACTGGAATATATATATATATATAGTCTCAAGCATTAGACACTATTCTTCTTTAATTGCTCTGTTGGTGAGACTTGTAATATGGTGATTGTATTCCTTACAGTTGAATGAAACATCCAGCAAAGGAAGTGTCCTGAGTATGACACTAAACTGCATCTAATTGTGTAACTACTGTTCTGAAGCTTTGGAGTGGGTCGGGTACCCCTTCATTGCAATTAAACCCAGGTGCGCTCTGATCCGGTATTTGTGTGTGTGTGATTTGTTTGTGTGGGTGATAGCATATGCACCCGAAACGTGTATTCAGGTGTGGAGTTTCTTGCAGATTTGTGTTAAAAGATGATCCCTAATCACAATCATTTAACAGGTTTGAAATCAGAGTTTTCCTTCTTCGAGGCCGGTTCCCAAACCCAGGTTAAAGAATCTATTCTGTCCTACAATTTATTCATAACTGGAAGGAAAAATAGTAGGATTCATATCTTTCGCAAGGGTATTACCGCTGTGCAAAATACTAACAGCCTTATCCAGGATTTGAACTCTGATCGCCTCGTCCATTCGTGTTCATTTCCGATGACGATTCATCATGATCGTCTCCTAATCCAGGGTGGTAGTACATATTAGAGTCAGATAGATCTGTTTAGAAATTATTCTTATTCAATATACGATGATTGCAAAGCATTTGAAGAACGGAGAATGGAACCTTCTATCTTAAAACGAACATTTCGGAAACATGACTTGACGTCGTTCTGAGACACTTTTTAGCCTGAATTAGTTTTTAATACCTGCTGTAGGGTCTGCTTGCCTAAAACTAGGCTTGCTTGTCACATGAGATCTAATGACAGCAAAGAATAGCAGGCTGGTTTTACACAGGTTCTTCTGCATCAACCAACAGGTAATTCGTATCAATTCGGTGATCAAATATGTGGCTCTATAGTAGGTCTAAAAAGCCACATGAGAGGTCGGGTACTTATTATCAACGCTGAAGACAGTTCTTTTGCTTGTAACATTAGTAGTAGAGATTGCAAGAGTGAAGTAAGCCAGAGAAGTAACGTGTTCTCACTGGTATTTTTTTCCAGAATTGAAGAGATGGCCTTCTTCGGTAAAGAAGTAACAGTCAGTATATATATATATATATATATATATATATATATAGAGAGAGAGAGAGAGAGAGAGAGAAAGAAATTGAAAAACAAGATAATTCAAAGAGAAGAATTTAATGTAAAATAAACTCAACGTTAAAACGTTTCGGTTCTAATGAACCATCACCAAGATTATGAAGGATGATATCGAATGACGTTAAACACCAATGGATTTTTAAAATTTATTCTAATGATGAATTTACTTACACAGAAAATTCCTTTCCGAACCTTCTTTACTCCAAACCTTTTATCATCATCATCATCATCATCATTATCATCATGTCATGGCGCCAGCACGGATATCCCTGACCCTCTTTCGCAACTTCTCCCTATCATTCATCGCCTCTGGCAGGTCTTCAGGGCTACATCCCGTATCCTCACATAGCTGCTGTATGTATGTTCGAGCTGGTCGTCCTGCTTTTGCTCGGCCATATGTGGGGGTCCATCGGAGTACATCCCTTATGAGCTCGTCCTTGCTTCTCCAGCAGTGTCCTGCATGTCTGGTTCGTCTAACTTGTATAGTTTTCGTGATGGGAGGTAGGTAGCCGTATAGTAGGTGCTTTGTGGGGTGTTCCCTCCATGACTCGTTCAATATTGCTCGCAGCATTCTTGTGTAATTGCCGTCTAGCTTCTTCTCCAGCCGTTTAGTTAGCATCCAAATAGTGCATCCGTATAGCAGTATCGATACGACCGCAGCTTGGAAGAAACTGTGTTACATTTTATCGGTCAGTTCTGACTTCCATATAATCGATAGCTTATCGATAAAAATACACTTTTCTAAATATAAAGCTTTTAAAACCCATCACAGACATCAACCACAAACTATTGTCAACACACCCTCCGATAAAATTAATCTCCCCCATACACACATTACTTTACCTAACAGTTCTTCCACAAGCATTATAGGAAATAACTTGGATAAACTTGGTATTAAAACTGTCACTTTATCCTCTAAAATGATCCGCGAATTATTACACTCGAGTCCTCGATGCGACGTCATTTCTGAGACCGGTGTTGACTGTTTTCCTTAAAAAGACTGTAATTTGAAATATAGTGGCGAAACGTCGAGAAACATTCATAAACGTTTGTACGAACATAAAAGAGATATTAGAGTTGGTAATCTTAATAATACACTTCTCCAACACATTTCTAAGTCTGAGTACAACTTCGATTTTAAAGCAGTCACTATGTTAGCTTATATCCATAACAAAAAACTGAGACAAATTTTTCAAACCAGCTCAATCTCACTTTGTCGAAATATTAATTATCAACCGGGCTTTTTCCGCATTTCGCTGTATTTGGGAAAACTGATTTTGAATAGGTACAATATATTACATCTTTACCAGCTCATTGGCTTAGTGGGTAGAGTGATCGGCAATGGTCTGGAAGACTTGGGTTCAATCCCAGGTTACGTCATACCAAATGGTACTTGATACCTCCTTGCTTAACACTTAGTAATATAAGGTACGTATCGAGTGTAAAGTGAAGTAATCCAGGAAAAGGAGTAGCGCCCTCTCCTACACCTTGAGGTAGTAGCTATTGAAAGGGGAGCCTTTTGATCGCCCTCGACTACGGTCACCAATTTAACTTATATTACATCTTCAATTAATTAATTTCCGAACATATTTTCACAATTTCCCCATTAATCTTTACCCACTTTTTTTTAGTTCACTGTATTCTTCACATATATCTCAAGTTCCCCGTTTTTAAATTCTCTCTCCTTTCCTCTGGTAAATATTTTATCTATTCCTTTTTGCTACGTTCATTTAAAACTTCATCTACCTTTCTCCTGTTTTTCTACTTTTTAAACTTTTAATTTATAGATATATTAATTGACATAGGTTTGTTTTTTGATTTGATAATAATCAGTTCTTTACGTATAATAAGTTTGTTGGTTTCCTTTTTCTTCCCTCCTCTTTTTCTTTACATTCATCTGTCTCTCTCTCTTCTATTTTCTCTTTCTCTTATTCATCCGTTCTCTTTTCTTTTCTTTCCTTACTTCCTTTTTTCTTTCTTCTTTTAATTCATTATTTTTCTTGATGATTCTATTTGTTCTACATCATTGTCTTAAACAGTCACGCGTCATATTATTAAATACAAACGCTGATTTATTGACTAAACAGTTACCCCTTTCTCTGTATATATAATATTTCCTACTTGTTTTGTATTTCATGAAAAATTCATTGATGATTTAACGTCATTCGATATCATCCTTTTTAGTCCTGATGATGGTTCATTAGAACCGAAACGTTTTAACATTTACATTAAATTCTTCTCTTTGGATTACCTTGTCTTTCAATGTTTCTTTATATTGTCTGATTCATTTCCATTATTAACTTATACATATATATATATGCAAGGATCATTCAATAAATAAGGTGAATTTACAAAAGGAGTTGGCAATAGGAAGCACTGTTTGCAGTTGCATCTTTTTCCAGGAAATCAATTCCGATGCGTACTTTCATGTTTCAGAATACTCGTTGTGGCATATTTATCTCATTAGATTGTTTTACCTTTTTTTTGGCATATCAACCTTGGTGGGTAATTTAATGCCTAACCCATCCTTGTAGAGGACCAGAAACTTAACCCATTTGTAAACATTTTTTGTCTAAAACTTGGTTCATCGTACACGTCACTCATTCTTCAGTGAATTTTGTGAGATTAATAATCTCATATGAAATTTAGAACTTAGTTTTAGGGATTTTTGATTGTTTATCTTGCTGATTAAGAAACGCATTGAAATACTAACTTACAACTAAATCAGTTTCTATAATTTAAACCGTCATTACAACACAAGCAAAAAAGAAATCAGAATCCAACATTTAAATAGAGAATTCAAGGAATTTTGAACTGATCAACGAATCACAAACTACATGTGATTTTTTCCAAAGTTTTCCTTATTACATATTATTCTATATACTTCTTTTCGAATCTGTTGTAATGTGTGCCTCCAGTTCAGTTTGATATTCCGTGCTTTCTGCGTATCACTCTCGCCCTACTTGAAGGGCTGAGCTTATTCTGTACTTATTTTAGCTTGAGTATTGTGGAAACGTGAAGCTCTTAGATGCAGTAAAGGGTTTTGATTTTAAATAATTTTACTGTAGAATCCATTGAAAATAAGAAAATGTGAATTGTCAGAGCTTACGAATTTAGTTAATGATGGAATATATATATATATATATATATATATATATATATATAGCGGTGGGTATCTGGAAATTAATGCTTATTCGAGTTTTTCTAAAACCTCAGTCGAATTTAGGGTTTGAATTCCAACCCGGAGTACGTAAGTCTGTTTAAAAGATATCTTATCAGTTACGTTAGAATAGAATATAAGCATGCGTACTCTTTGTTATATATATATATATATATATATATATATATATATACAAAAATATCTTTGTTATGGCACTAAAAGAAGTTCTTGCATATGGCGGAGACATTGAAATAATTTTGTACTTGTTTGTGAGTTGAATAAGTCACAAGTTGATCATTTAAACAAGTTAAACTAAAAAAAAAAGACGAATACAAGAAAAAAGACCCCAAAACACACACACACACACACACACACACACACACACACACACACATACACACAGACAATCCTAGTCAGCGTAGACATTTTTACGATTAACTTTTTGTGTCAAATCCCATAAAAATCATTCGAAAATTCTGGTTTGTGACCCACAAATACTTAGAACCAACAATCAACATTTTTTGATACGAAAGAACTCAGACACTGACGTTGCAGCAATAAAGAAATTATTATCAACAGATTGCTCCAGCTTGAACAGAGGTGTGCCATCAAATTTTGGTGGTTGAGAAGTACAAACCATCAGAAATTTACTTAAGAATGTGCGATGTGTACGGAAAAGTGTGTTTTAGGTTTAGTTTGGTTGGGTTAGGTTGGGTTTTATGGCCTATTAACCACGGTAGGTTATTTAATGCCAAATCCTGTTTTTATAAACATACTAAATATATATGACTTGGTTTGGTTGTTTTTTATGGCCTATCAACCACTGTAGGTTATTTAATGCCAAATCCTCTTTATGCATATATCAAATATATGATTTGTAAACACATTTTGTTGAAAACTTTTTGAGACACACCTGAGTTCTTTTTGTCCACAGTTAAATGGTTTCAAACATTTGTAACAGATACGATTAATTCTATTAACTATCAATAATTTGTTTACACAATTTAAATGGTTTCAAGTATTGCTAAGTAACAATGACAATTTAAAATTAGTCATTTATTTGCACACATTTAAATGGTTATAGATATATGATTTGTAATTGAATACTTTGTTGGTAATTTCATTTTTAGATAAGTAAGAATTAATTTGTTTGCTCATTCGTATTGCTATTGTTTCTGCACTGTAAAATGATTTTAATTATTGCTATCTGACACATATAATTCTTTTCATATCAAACATTTGTTTGCAGACAGTAAAGTTGTTATTAGTATTATTATTTAACACTAATTATTCTATAGAACATTTCATTTGCACACAGTCAATGGTTTCAAGTTAAACCAATGCTTCAATTTAGGCAAAGAGTTAGCATTTCAAGTACACAGCTATTAAACACTTATAATTCTATATAACATTACTTATACCTTATCATACAGTTAAATTGTTCCAAGTATTGCTATGTATCACAAATAATTCAGTTAAACAGTCATTTGTTTAAACACAGTTGGTTGGATAGTTGGGTTTTACGGCATATCAACCTTTGTAGGTTATTTAACGCCAAATCCATTTTATGCAAGTAGTCAGCTCTATTTCATACAATTCAGTTTAGCCTGAGTACACCGTTTAATTATCAAAACAGTCCTAATTCAGGTAATTCAGTTTAGTGTAAGTACAGAATTTGTTTACACACAGTTGAATTTCAAAACAGTTCCTAATTAAACTATTCAATTTAGTGTAGGTAGAGTTTCAATGTCAAAAACAGTTCCATTTCAAACAATTCAGTTTAGCATAAGAACGTAGTTTAAATGTAAGTACAGTTTAATTGTCAAAACATTTCTATTTCAAGCTATTCAGTTTTTTCAAACGATTCAGTTTAGCATAAGTATGCAGTTAGTTATATTTAACCCATATATGGGGCTCTATTAGGTGCTACCATTCCTGGCCAGAGTGGATCTGGGAGCAATAGCAATGAAGAGGTACTCCGCATTCCCCAAAGCTCCAGCATCACTGAAACCTCACCATCAGATTGTTTAGTGTCCTATCCAGGACACTCATTGGGGGCAGGGGATTACCCCTCTGCAGAGGTGCAGTCGGTGTATTCTACACCCCCAGCCGACTGGGCAATGGTCCACCGGATAGAGGAATGTATGCATTAGAGTAATAATAATCTGTGAGACTATCTTTCTAATCCCTAATCCACAGCGTGGCAATATCCGTCAAGGAACAGGAAATAAGGATTAAGATTAATGTAATCTTTTCAGTGGGGTCGTCCAGGGGACCCTTTTCTTCGGGACAGGCAAACAAACTGTGAGGAGATCGTCTGTTGCTGTGAGAAGCAAAACAAAAGTCTTCTTAAATACGGAACATTCATTTATTTCGATGGTGTCTCTTTCAAAATTTCTACAAAAATCAGAGCCAGAGTCCCTTGTTATTAAAGTATATGGGCTTTTTTCTTTTCTTTTTGGGATTTTGTTATCTCTATTCTTGTCTTCCAACTGCCAAAAACATTTCTATTTCAAGCTCTTCAGTTTAGTCAAACAATTCAGTATAGCATAAATATACCGTTAGTTCTATTTAACACATAGATCGGGCCCTATCATGTGCTACCACGCCCGACCAGAGTGGACCTAGGAGTGATGACAATGAAGGGGTGCTCCATATATATATGGCATGAAAAGAGGTCTGCCACTATGACTCTTACCGTCAGATGATTTTGTATCCTATCCAGGATACTCTTGAGAGGGGTCTTACTCTTCTGCAGTCGTTGTATTCTACCGCCTAAGCTGACTGGGCTTGTATATATCTATACTTGCTCAAATAGTCTGTGACAAGGATGGAGTTGTGGACTGATGCATTGTCCGGGTGGAAATGCCACTGACCCAATTTGAAGAGTGCTGGCATATTCCGACGGAATCTCTTCCTGAACTCCCTTAAAACCTCAACATAGTAACCCTAACCCTAACCCTAACCCTTTGGCCAATCAACTCTGGTATTCTGATTTCCTTACTCCTCCATACGTTTCTGTGGCATTTTTTCCAAGTTTGAAACAGAATTTTATTGCATATCGTTCTTCTAAAGTGTCCTCACGTCCAGATTGCATTTTTGAAATTTACCAGCTGTGACAATCAGGCTTTAGTAGGGTGTATTCCAATTGCTGCTGTAGCTGTTCATTTGAAGCTGAAATCATAAAAATTGGCCAGGCATCTCATAAGATGTATAGCAATAACCTGGGGAATTTACAAGTGTCTATGACAATTTTAAATGCCTGTACAAAAAGGTCTGGAAACTTATTGAAGGCACCACGTAGGTGTATGTAGTGTATATAAGTGTGTAATACAGTAAACGTGGAACATCATGATAAGATTTTAATAAGAAGAAAATAATAATAATCTGTCTTAGAGAATAAAGAAATTTTCTGTCCAGTTCACGATTGAATGATAATGTTTTACAGTCTCCGTTCGCCCTGGACGCTGTTCTTTAATTTTTGAAATAAGTAATAACTCTGCAAGAATAATTAGAATCTGTTACTTTTGAAAAAAAGAACATCATTCACCGGCAATTTGGACAGGAATTAAAAAAAAATTTTCAAGTTAGAGAATTGCAAGTGTATTTCTCCAATAAAAATAACGCATTGATGTGCTTTTTTTCTGGGTAACATAAATACAAGCATCCATCTTGATACACTGTTATAAGGGCGTTTAATAAGTTCTCTGTTCGCCTGGTTTATCTTTAGTTAATTTAATATATTTCCCGTAAAATATTATTATTATTATTATTATTTGAGAGTTTTCCACGCCAGCTTTAGCCGATGGCCGAAAGGCTATCAGCTAAAGCTGGTGTGGAAAACTAGATAGACTAGAGTCTAAGTGACAGCAAGTCTCCTCAAGTCCCCAGAACCCTTCTCCGTATTCTATCCGATCTTACTAATACTGAAGTCTGGATGGTTTCCCCTTCATCCTCTGATTCCAAAGTCTTTCAGTCCCTTTACCTGGATTTTGGGAAGTATTCCAAGTGTACCAATTACAATTGGTATCACCGTCATCTTCATGTTGCACAGTTTTTTTTAGTTTTATGGCAAGGTCTCGGTCCTTGTTTCACTTCTCGGTTTCTTTTATAATCACTCTATGGTCCGACATGACGGCAAAGTTCACTATTTGGCTGGTTCTCTTCTTCTTGTCGACTATCACTCGTTTTGGTCGTTTTCCCAGAACTTGGTAATCTGTTTGTATCTCAAAACCCCAGAGAATTTTGTGCGTCTCATTCTTCAGGACGGATTCTGGGTTGTTCATATACCGCATGTTCGTATGGTCCAATTTCAATTTCTTGCACAATTTTTAGTGGATCACCTTCCCCACTCAGTTGTACCTTGTCTCTTTTGCGGTAAATTGCTTCATTCGCTTATTATGGGATTGATCACTTAGTCTCTATCACCACATAACCAACATTTGGTATTTTGTTACGTCCTATCTATTTTTGCTTAAATATAGTTGGTCCTTATGGCGTTCTTTTGTGCTGCGATTAGAAGAGATTCAGTTTCTCTCTCAAAGTTTCCCTTTCTTAGAGATGTCTAAGTCTTTTCGCGTGGGATTTCGTTGGTTATCGCTTGAAATATTCGGACAATTGTTTTTCTTTCCATTTTTACCTTCTAGTTGTTGCTGTTCTATTGATACTTGTGTTGTTTTTGTTGTTTCTGGTCGCTGTAATTAGTCTTTCTTTAATCTTTTTTTATATCGTTTTCGAGTCACCGTATCGATGTATCAACGCTATCCTCAATGCTGACGAATCTTCTTCCTTCTCTTTTTTTGAGACATATAGTCTGTCTCAGCTATTTTTCGGATGTAAGGCCTTATTCCTGAGTATCTTACAAGGGGATAGCCCAGGTGTTCATGCCTTTCTTGAGATTCCTGGTATAGAGTTCAGTTTCGAGAAGTTCTCGCGCTCGCCTAAGATACTCTTTTAAAAAATTTTTCATCTCCACTTGTTTGATGGCGTCCATATCCTAAATACTCGTTATTTTCCTTTTCTGCGATCGTTCTGATTTTTTTCTTGATTTGGCAGTTCTATTCCTTACGTAATTTCTTTTTTTCTGCTTCTTATTATTTGCATGGCATATTTTTCGATGGTAAATTTCATTTCTATATCCTGACTGTGTATTCGTATTGTCTGTATTAGGGTGTATAATTCTTTTTCTTGGTTGGTTGGTTGGTTGGTTGTTTGAGTTTTATGGCGTATCAACCTTTGTAGGTTATTAAACCCCAAGTTCTGTCTATATGTATATACATTCAACCAAAGATTTCTGAAAGAATCTTTAGTAGGTAAAATTTTCTATTAGCAGGATTTCATTTGTTTGCACATGATTAATCAGTTTTAATTCGTCATATTTTTTCGTACAACCCTGTTTCTCGCAAGAAGGACAGAACGTCATCTATTTTGATGTTTTCGAACAGTTAAACTAGTCACTTTGAAAAATCGCTTTCTGATGACAGCGAAAGCTCTGCATTCTATAAGAATGTGTTTAACCGTGCAAGTTGTCTGACACGTCAAACACTGTGGTTGTGGTTCCTGTTTCAGTATGAAAGCGTGAGTAAGCCTTGTATGACCTAGGAGTAAGCCTTGTATGACCAAATTCTTTTTCAATTTTCGGCAAACAGCTTGATGTCATCCCTGTACATTCGATGGGGAACCTTTTTCTTGCGATATAGTAAGTTCTTAGCCCGTTTTGCATTTTCGAAGTATGCGACTGAGAGACATAATTGCTATTACAAATAATAATGGTGATAGCGCATCTCCCTGGAATACACCTCTCTGTCTTTTCACCTCCGCTGTCAATTCCTCTTTCTAATCTTTCGTGGTTTCCTTGATGAGCTTAATTAATTTATTGGATATCTTGTACATTTTGAGACAGACAATTATTCAGCTTGACGAGACCTTATCGTATGCTTTTTTGTTGTCAATCTCCGCCATAAACACATTTTTTTCGTCTCGCTTTGATTTTCTTGATGATGTGTAAATCAATTTATCATATTTACCCAACCTCTCCGCTCGGGCAGGATATGACACAAGGTCAATGATTTTAAGTGGAGTTTAACAGGTTTGAATTCATAGTTTTCCTTCTCCTAGACTAGTTGCCTCACCAAGGCTGAAGAAACAGTCTGCCCTACTATTTACCCATAGCTGGAGGGAGAATAATTGGATTCATACCTTTCCCAAGGGTATTAGTGCTATGTGAAATGCAATCAGTCTCGTCCAGGATTTGAACTCGTATCGCCGTGTCCATTTCCTACAACGATAACCATTACACCACGCGCACCTCCTTACACCACGGGCACCTCCTAAATCAATTCATAGTAGATAACCTGTTTCTCTCTTTTCCTTGTTGCATCCTTTCTGTTCTTTGGGAAACCATCCGCGGCTTCTCAGTGAGTGATAAATCTCTTTCCTAATCTCTATTGTAAGTGTTTTCCACATCATCAGAAGTCACGTTTTCGATTTATAGTTATTCAGGGCGGTTCCTTTTCGGGAGTCTTTTTCGATCAGGGTTGTCTTACTTTTGGTCATAGATTTGAATGTATCAGTTTCTTTTAAGCATCTAATTATTCATTTCTAGAGCCATTGATGGAACTGAATTTTTAAAAACCAGAATCCATATATGCTTGCATTGTCTGGCGTTTTCAAATTTGGTACTTTTCTTATAGATTGACCCTCGACCAAGCCGTCAATCAAGAGATGCATCTGTGTAAATAAGTGGAAGAACAGCGGAAGCAGGTTGACATTAAACAATAACATAACCAGGGCACAGACGCTTTGAGTCAGTTGGAGACAAGATGCCGAATTGAGAGCCAGCGGGAGACAGAGGGCTTTGGGCCCTCAGTGACCCACGGTTGAGCCACCCCAGCCATGATGAGAAAGAAGTACTGCTGGGTCACTATAGCAGTCTGTCCCCGTCTCCAACTCACCTCTCACACACAACCAACATCAACCCTTTCGAGAATAAAGTGTAAGAGATATATTTTTATAAAAAAGTGCGTTCGTTCATTGAAGTTCGTCATTATGATTGACTATGTTTCCGCTTATATTTATAGTTGTATATGTATTATGAGTATACAACACTTTTTTAGTGTTGCTCCGAGTGAATCCAGGTATATTTTCGCCAAAGGGTTTTCTTCGTGTCCATCTAATTCTTTTTCCATATTATTAATTTATTCAGCTTTTCGATTCTATTCCTTCCGTTCCCATATTTTACGACAAAATGTTTTTGTTTCCTTTACATCCAGTTGTTGGATTTTCCACCTACTTGTTGGTAGAATTTTTTTCGTTGTTTATGAATGTCCTGTTCGTCTGCATTGTTCGAACTTATCTCAGTATTTTAAAGTCTCCCTTCTTTCGCCAATACCTTCTGATTTATCTCCTCAAGTTGTATTATTCGGTTTGCTCACCGTTTCTTTTTTTTTCATCCCAACATATTCCCATGTTTTTTTTTTCCTTCCTTAGCTTCTTTGCTTCTTTTCGTAGATCCTTATCTTTATTTCCAGTCTAATTTCCTCTTCAAGTTTTGAATTTCTGTTCGTGTTCCCCAAGGAAACACAGATTTTATTACAAACTAATTTTGTTCCCGAATAGATCAGGTTGTTTCATTGTGAATTTTTCACATCAGCGTTAGCTGATTGTCTTTCATTGGTGTCTGAGTGACAGCAAGTCTCCTTAAGTATTCAGGACTTTTTTCAGTATTCTGGCCAATTTCAACATTGTTGTAGTCAGGATGGTCTTGTTTCTTCCACCGATCTCCAACTGTTCCATTCCCCTTGCCAATTCTTTAAAGACCGTTCCATGTGCATCAAATAGAATTGGTATCACCGTTATTCTTAAGTTCCTCTATTTTTTATTAGTTCACTAGTAAGTATTTGTTTATCACTTCACTTTCTTTAATTTTCACTGTGATCAGCCGGAAAGGACCCACAACACGACAAGTTCTCTATTTTTTTCTTGATTAATTAGCTCCAGGTCTAGTATTATTATTACTAAAGGTTTCCCACCAGCGTTATCAGCAAATGGTCTTTCACTAAGTCTCCAGGACTCTTCTCAGTATTCTTGTCGATCTCAATAATGTTGTAGTTTGAATGATCTCGGTTCCTCCTCCGATTTTCAACTCTTCCAGCTCCTTTATTAAGACTTTGGAGACCGTTCCAAGTGCATCAAATAGAATTTTGTGTGTGTATAACATTCTTATTATTAGAGTGTTACTATAATAGACAGAGAAATGTATTGATGCCTAAAAGAGTATGTATATGGACTGATGTTGATATCATATTTAGCAGGAGACAGTTGAAAATTTTTATTCATATATATATGGAAAATATATTCCTTTCATTTTTAAAAAATCAAACGAGTTGTAATAAAATGCATTCTTGAAAAAAAAAAAGAATTTAGATTTTAACTCCAAAGAAATAAACCGGAAGGTATGTGAGTAAGTAATATTTCATTTCTCATTTTTTTGTTGAGTAAGTATAGACAATTCCATACTTACTGTTAGTTGAATAAAAAAGAATTTAGATTTTAACCCCAAAGAAATAAACCGGAAAGTATGTGAGTCAGTAATATTTCATTTCTCATTGTGTAACATACCCATGATACGGATATGTGAAATAGACATAATGTTCATAAAATGTTCATAAACATATATAGTAAATCCGAAAAGACAAAATTGGTTCAGGTACGAAACTTTTATTCACCTTTTTGAGTAAAAGGTCATTCGACATGAGGAGAGAGAGACACAATCTTTCTCTGCTGACTACTTTTACATCGTCAGCTCTCAACCTAACCAACGTGCGGCGCCCGTAGCGCACAAATTCGTCTGGCCTCACCCAGCTCTGAATCTCGACCCCCGCGTTCGGAGGCAGGAACTCAACTCTCAGCTTTTTCTCAAATCCCCCAAATCCTCAACCCACGCTTGACGTCATGCACACCCCCTTGTCCAATTTCCTATCTGGGGTTTTATTTTGAAATCTGTGAATGACGCATCCTCCCCGAACAGGCGTGAACACCTGCGCTCATGTTTGCACCTAACTAACCCATGCACTGAGACGAAAGATTCTCATCCTAACTAAACCGAAAGGCAAGATACACAAAACGAAATCCCTCCGCAATTATATTACAATTGTTTGTTTTGTAAGTATAGACATACTTACTGTTAGTTGAATAAAAAAGAATTTAGATTTTAACCTCAAAGAAATAAACCGGAAGGTATGTGAGTATTTTTAAGGGTAACGATTTCTAAAATTATTTGATCCGTCAAAATTTTCTCAGCGAGTCAGATATTGTCGTCTACGAAGTATCTCGAAATTCAAAAACTAGAGTGAATGTGTCCATAGGTTAATAAGTGCAAAAATACGCTTACAAAAATTACAGCTTCTCCAGCCTATTTTTTGTACAAAAATTTACACTTTTTTTTTTAGTATGGAAATCAGTTGTGTTTCCGTATATATATATATATATATATATATATATATATATTATACAGGATACGGAAGAATGACCTCTTGTGTATAGACTGTAAATGAAAAAGCAACATAGATGTTCTTTTCATAAAAAAACGAACAATATTTATTATTTCGTTTTGTTATGATTGTCACTTTATTTTAAAGATTATATTGTCGAAAGGCTTATCATCATGAGCCTCGCTTTGAATTTCTCCATCGTTCATTGCCTCTAGCATTTGTGTGATTGCATGACGAATGAAAACTTTCAGTTCGTCAGCTGTTTGCGGTCTATGCTTTAGGACTTGATTCTTCAGAAATCCCCAGAAAAAAAAAAGAATAGATCTGTTGAGTGAGCCGACAACGCTTTGGCACCTTAAAAACATAAAACAACATGGCTGCTGCTGCTGCTGCTGTTGCTCCTTCGCGCTGGCAGTTTTAAATCCGGGAGATAATTCAGCCGAACTCTTTTTAAAAGAAGAAAGAATTTTTGATACTCTTAAGTGATTAGAAATAAGAAATTCAATCTCTTTTGAATAAAAATAATGACTTTTTTCTTTTAAATATTATCTTTCCTAAACAGGAACAACAACGACGACTGTTAAGAGAACTACAGTTACGTAGATCTTGGCTATCAAATTATTACTGTCGTCAAGTCGATCCGCACACGCGCTCCATTACATTGTCCGTATGCCAGACTATACAACACTCAGAATGTCTTAAGGGACACACGACATCGAGTTGTTCTCATAAAACCATTACTACTATTAGATCTATTTTCAGTCGATGTCGTTCACTTGGTTAAGATGGTTGGTTGGTTGGTTGGTTTTGATGTATGTCAACCATTGTTGTGTTATTTAATGTCAAAATCTCAGTTAGACGTTAATGGTCTTCAATTATATACAATACAAAAATATATTTTTACAATTATTTCAAACGTGTAATCAATTCTTGGTCGCATTACCAATGTTTTTAGAGAAAAAGTTGTTCAAAATCTTTTTAAACATTCTGAGAGGCAAATTGGATTCGAATATTTTCATGTATTTTAGGTCAATATATATCAACCTGATTTTCAGTCTCGGAAAGGGTCACTAATGAAAACGTAGACACGGATATTAGGTAAACAGATTATATTGCACAAGAAAGATAGAGTTACATAGGAAAAGTAATAAGTCTCGTACTGTTTCGGATAACTCCGGCTGGCAGCGAAATCTCTCAGTACTAATAAAGGTGAGAAGCGTCCATTATGGTGAGATGGGTAAGGATCCCACAATAGTTACTAATCTGAAAACGAAAGAAATTAGTTTCATTACTTTGATTAAACATTTCTTTCCGAAATTATAATTCTTCAAAATTTTAGCATGTAAAATATTTCCCCAAAAGATAAAAGAAAGAACAAGATTATTTTTTCCTGTATACGTAAGAAAAGTTGGTGACCTTAGTCGAGGGTTACCTAAAGGCTTCCTTTTTTAATAACTACTGTACCGAGGTGTCGGGAACGGCGCTACTCCATTCCCACGATTGCTCTACTTTACCCTTGATCCGTACCTTATATTTATAATGCTGAGTGTTAATCAAGGCCGCACCAAGTACCATTTTCTGAGTCTTTGGTATGACTCGACCTAGAATTGAGCCCTGGTCTTACGGACCATAGGCGAACATTGTACTCATTTGGCCAATGACCCGACTTAATTAAGTATAAATATTTCCAATTTCTAAAATTTTCGATAAAATAAAAATAAACAAATTTTAGGCATAAATAAAAATGTTAATACTTAAACTATAATTAATTTAATATTACTTACAATCAAAATACTAATAAGATATAATTTAAAAGAATTAAAAGACGGCAAAAGGACAGAGAAATACTTAGATCTTGCCAGAGAGCTGATCAAACTGTGACAGTGATATGAATTGTAGTTCGTGCGTACGGGACAGTCCCTAAAAGCTTAGAAATCAGAAGAATCGAGACCGTCCAGACTACAGCATTGTTAAGATTGGCTAGAATACTGAGAAGAGTCCTGGAGACCTGAGAAAACTTGTTTTCACTCAGACTTCTGTAAAAGACCATCAGCTAATCCTGAAATGAAAAACTCGCAAGGGGTTAAACAATAATAATAATACTAATAATAAAAGAAAACGAAAAGATAGATACTTGGACCTTGCCAGAGAACTTAAAATGGTGTGGTACATGTGGATCAAGGCAATACGAATTGTAGTTGGTGCACCCGGAACGGTCTCCAAGAGCTTAGAGAAGGGACTGGAGGAACTGGAAATCTGAGAGACTCGAGACCGTCCAAACTACAGCATTGTTGAGATCAGTTAGCATACTGCAAAGAGTCCTGGAAACTTGAGGACACTTGCTGTCCCTCGAACTCCCGTGAAAGACCACCAGCTAATGTTGGTGTGAAAAACTCACAAGAAGTGAAATAATAATAATGATAATAATCCTGAGGTTTCATGTTACAAAGCAAACATTCTATTTTCGTCTGCACGTGAAAGACATCTGAGAATGCAATTAGCTTCAGGTGATCATATGGACCCAATGTGTTTTCATCTTTTTTTTTATTCACGTCCCCCCATTCTTACGGACACAAAGATTCCTCCCTCAAACAGAGAAAGAAAAAAACAAGCCTCTGGAAGTTTATCTAGTTCTTTGTCTTCCTCACAGAAGCAAAAAGTGATAAATGGTCAGTTTTTAGTTGAAGATTCAAGATTGCATTCCATGGTATAATTGCACAGTTCATTTGGTCATTGCCCCAAACATCAGGATGCGTTTTAATCCTACCCCCTCCGAATGCAATGAGTAAATGCTGTCTAGGTATGGATACTCGATCACTAGGCTTCAAGACTCTTAGATTTTTGGTATTTTAATTCCTCGTTGAAGCACGAACTATTGATTTATATGGTCAAATCATTTGCACAGTTCTCAGCGAATTTTTATTCCAACCCTTAATTGATACTATTTTTGTAATACTTCTGTGTTAACTTGCAGTATTCGTTGGTTATATGGTGCACAGTTTTATCCCTGTACATAGTTTGCATTCACCATTTTACTGTCTTGCCTCGAATGACTTTATTATAGTTAGTTCTTGAATTTCTCTTGGTCATCATTATTAAGGTTTGGTTGAGTTTTATGGTATATCAAACCTTGTTGGTTATTTTCTAGAAGAAAAAAAAAGAGTATTGGTACTATTTAACCCATAGCTGGCCGGATAAGGGGTTCATACCTTTCTCAAGGATATTTGTCCGAAAGTGACCATAATAGCTCGAATGGAGTTCGAGCTCGTTTACAATGATTCCACATTCCTCGTTGAAGCATGTACTATTGATTTATATGGTCAAATCATTTGCACAGTTCTTATTGAATTATATATATATATATATATATATATATATAATTTACACATATGATAAACACAATTTGTAGATAACATTTTTAAAGGAGCCTGAGTTTATTTTTTGAACACAGTGAAATAGTTTCAAGTATTGATATGTAACATTAACAATTTAATTCAACATGTAATTTGTTTGCAAACGTTTAAACAAGATTTGCAACTAATTTTTTAAAAATGAGTTAGAACTAACTTTTTGCATACAAGTATTGCTATTCTTTCTAAAAAGTTAAATTGTTTCAATTTAAATCATTCTGTTCAATATTAATTATTTGTTTGCACACAGTGAAGTAATTAAAAGTATGGTTATTTAACACTAGTTATTCTATTGAACATTTCCTCTGTTTGTATACAGTTACATGATTCCAACTATTGCTATGTATCACCAACAATTCAATTAAACATTTGTCATTTGTTTGCACACAGTTTAAATGTCAAAAACAGTTCTCTTTGACCTGTTTAGGTGCTACCTCTCCGGGTCAGAATGGACCTTGGAGTAATAGCAATAGAAGAGCACTCCACATTCCCCAAAGCTCTTGCATTTCTGGAGCCTCACGATCCGATTGTTTTGTATAGTAATTAGGACTCTTGTCGGAGGTGGGGTCTTATCACTCTGCAGAAATGCAGCCGGTGTATTTTACAGCCCCCAGCCGACGGGGCTATCATTGATAAGGATTTGTTTTCAATTTATTATTTTCTTTCTGCGTGAGCTTTTCAAACCCGTTCTAACTATGGTGTAACTCTTCTTCTGATCTACAGTTTATTCAGACTCTTTTCTAGGCTTTTAGATGTCATTCCAAGGATTTCAACTTTTCCTTTAAAATTTTGGAGATTACAGCCCCTGTAAATGCTTTAATGATTCAATGTTCTTATAAAAATATTCCAGACTTATTTTAACACATTTCATAAGATAATTCTACAGAGAAATTATTACTTTACTTTTTCTAGAAAAAAAAAGATACATAATTAATGTCATTGTAGTGATATTGGACAGCAGACATATAAAAGAAGGTGATAGATTTATAGCCATGTTCCTTAGTTGATCTCCTGGTCCAGGGGGAGGCTTTTCCTCAAAGCAATTCCTACTTAGCAGGGCTGAATTTATTGCTTGGCACTTGAAGCGCCTCAAAAGGGGAATGCTGAAGAGATCAAGCATTTTTGTGACGGTCATGCATAAATCTAGATTCATGTCTACCTTCTCACATTAACATGGCCTTGGGCAAAATATAATCTGGTCGGTGATGAAATAAATCTTTACTTACCTTCCTTCGGACGGGTCATTTGGCGTTAACGCTGAGTGGGCCATAACAAGTTGATTGCTTGGTTCACAAGGAGCCTTCCTCCTCCTTCTCAGTCAACACCCGTTTAGCAGGGCCGAGCTTATTGCTTGGCACCTGAGGCGCTTCAAAAAAGGAATGCTGGGATAAAACATTTCTTTGTGACGGCCATGCATGAATCCTGAGTCGTGCGTGGCCCTCCACATTAAATGACCTTGTGTCAAATCTGACCCAATGAGAGGTGAGATAAATCCTTCATTCAACTTAGAGAGAGGAAGAGGAGCATTGAGCTACAGACTTAAAATAGAATAACTTACTTGGTAACATTATAACATTCATTAAATTTTCATTTTAAGAGTTAAAAAAAAAACTGTAGAATATGAAAATCCCGGTAAACCAGTTAGTGTACTTGGAACGTTGGACGAGGTATCATTATAACACTCTGAATATGGAATTAAAAAAAAACTGGAAATGTAAAATCTTGCTTTTTTCTTTGTCAATTTAAAAAAATCATTGCCAACTGGATCATAGAAATTGAAAATCAATAGCAATTGGTTCTACGTTTCGTTTTTATTTATAAAACCATAAACAGAATTTACGAAGGGGTCATTTAGTAAATAAGGGAAATTTTTTTGAAAAAAATGCAAAATAAATTTTTTTAGCATTTTTTTCCCCCATAAATGTAAACTCTAAATTGTTTCGAATTAGTTCATAGCAAAAATTATCATAATCTCACAATGCCCAGTCGGCTGGGGGCTGTAGAATACACCGACTGCATCTCTGCAGAGGAGAAAGACTCTCCCAACAAGTGTCCTGTATATAACACAAAACAATCTGATAGTGAGGTACGAGTAATGATGGCGCTTTGAAATATGCGGAGTACCCCTTTATTGCCATGGCTCCCAGGTCCACTCCGACCCGGAGTGGTAGCATCTGATAGGGTCCTATATATTGGTCAAATAGAACTGAGTGCAAACAAATGACTCATCCTAAATTGAATTGTTAAAAAGAGAACTGTTTGATCATAAATAATTGATGTTTAATTGAATTGTTGGAGATACATAGCAATAATTGGAACTATTTAACTTGTTAAACTTAAGTTTAAAAATCATAGATATCTAATATATATGAATGAACCAGATTTAGCATAAAATAACCTACAATAGTTGATAAGCCATAAAGCCAAATCGACCCTTAATACCACACAAATATTTGTTTTGAGGCTATTCAAAATGGCGGAAAATGAAACAGTGGATTCCCAGTTTAAACAGAGATCTGTTATGAAATTTTTTGCTAGCTGAGAAGTGCAGACCCCATGTCTTTTACAGAAGAATGTATGATATGTGCGGAAAAAGCGTGTTTCGGTCAGAAAATGTTTACAAATAAGCAAACATGGGTTGGACCCCATGAGTCTAAGTAAAAATGACAGTCCATAGAGTCGAAACACGCTGACTCTCCGCTAAAGAAAAAGTGAAGAAGGTCATTCAGACAGTCTTTTAGGACATGAAAGGATCCATCAGTATTGATTTTCTTGGAAAAGGTCCAACTGTAAAAATTGCTTCCTAATGCCAACTCCTCCGGCAAAATTCACCTTATTTATTGAATAACTTTCGTAAATACCAAGAAAGGACTTTCTCCTTTGTCTTGATGATATAAAGACATGTATATTTGTTGTTTGACACCGATATCTGAAAGCTTTATTTATTTATTTTTTTTCCAATTCTTTTTCTTGACAGACCTTGCCAAGGGCTGTTAACTAGACATTTGTAAATAAGAGAATTTATTCACAGAAGTTTCCCAAATGTCTGACCACATTTTGTCTAATACCGTTATGTACACATATACGGTTGTAGCTGTAAGTTTAGGGACACTCGCTCTGATGTGTGTATGTTTATTTTTACCATTCTAAAACTACTAGGTAAAATTCCTAGACGCAATATATACCAACGCCCACATACAGAGAGGAGTAGAAAAGCATTCAGTAAATCTATACTGGCATTACTTGAGGCTTTTAAGATGGTCATTTATATTCAGAAGTTGGATAATTTATTGTAGGATAATCAATCAGGATCAAAACAAATATATAAACATGAATCTCTTCCAGCTACACGCACAAAAAGGTTTCTGCACAAAATTCGTCATAAACCTTTTACAGGAGAATATTAACTTCATATGATATTCAAAATATGAATTCAATTATTCTCCCTCCAGCTATAGGTAAATAGTTGGGCAGAATAGGTTCTTCAGCCTTGGTGAGGCAACTAGTCTAGGAGAAGGAAAACTCTGAATTCAAACCTGTTAAACTTCGCTTAAAAAATTGACCTTGTGTCATATTCTGCCCAAGCGGAGGGGTTGAGTTAATAGGATAAAGAGTTACTCCATATTCCTGAAAGTTCCGGGACTGGAGCCTCATCATCAGATGCAATTTAATCATATCCAGGACACTCATTGGGAGGTTTTAACCCTGTGCAATGATACAGACGGTGTATTCTACAGCCCCAGCGGTCTGGGTCTGATTAACATTGAATAATCCAGACTATTTACCTAATGCAAGTTTAAGTAGAGTAAATAAATAGAAAAAAATCTTAAAGTTGTTATAAGTTCACTAATCCAGCCCAAGCAAACCGAGCGGAGGGGTTGGGTAAATATGAAAATATAAAACATATATTAGGTAAATCTTTTTATATGGATTTTTCTTTTATAACAATTAGCTTCTGTAGCAATTGTTCCAGTGTAAATTTCTAAAATACCCACAACTTATGGAGAAAAAAGTAACAGATTAATTATCTTACTAAATTATATTTTGCATTTAATTAAACATTATTCATTCTTTTTAAGGGTAACTCTTCAAGCTGGAGGAGTAAAATAACTACATAGCGGTCATCATTATTTCTCTCTGAACATCAGGCGTCTTACTTAATTATCTCCCTTGCAAACGATATTGTTACGATTACTTAATGTTTTAGTGGCATAAGAAGTAGTTTCATTTTTGGGAGTAGGAAATCAAATAACCTTGGCCAAATATGCTTTAAAAACTTTTCAGAGATAATACTAACATTTCCTATTTGTTTTGTTAAAATCGGATCAAAAATGAGGAAAACACACATACACACACACACACACACACACACACACACACACACACACACACACACACACACATATATATGTTGGGAGAGAGAGAGATAATGAAATGTCCTTCCGTCCATACAACAAAGGTTCCACCATCTCTAGTACACTTTCAATTATATGACAAGTTCACCTACTTAGGAAGCAGTGTTTCATCAATCGAGACAGACATCAACACGCAACTAGCAAAGCCATGAACAGCTATCGAAAGGCTATCGGTCATATGGAAGTCAGACCTGTCCGATAAAATGAAAGGCAGTTTTTTGCCAAGCAGCGGTCGTATCGATACTGCTGTATGGATGCACTACATGGATGCTAACTAAACGTATGGAGAAAAAGCTTGACGGCAACTACACAAGAATGCTACGAGCAATATTGAACAAGTCCTGGAGGCAGCACCCAACAAAGCATTAGCTGTATGGTCACTAACCCCCCATCACGAAAACTATCAAAGTTAGACGAACCAGACATGCAAGACACTGCTGGAAAAGTAGGGACGAGCTCATAAGTGACATACTCCTGTCGACCCCTTCACATGGACAAGCAAAGGCAGGACGACCAGATAGAACCTATATACAACAGCTCTGCGCCGATACAGGATGTACCTACTCTTGTCCTCGTGGTGTCCTCGTGGTGTAATGGTTAAAGCGATGAACTGCGGAATCGTAGTACGCGAGTTCGTACTCCAGTCGCGCTATTACGTTCACTTTCGGGCAAATACCCTTGGGAAAGGTATGAACCCCCTTATTCTCCCTCCAGCTATGGGTAAATAGTAGGACGGACTAGGTTCTTCAGCCTTGGTGAGGCAACTAGTCTAGGAGAAGGAAAACTCTGAATTCAAACCTGTTAAACTCCGCTTAAAAATTGACCTTGTGTCGTATCCTGCCCGAGCGGAGGGGTTGGTAAATAGTACCTACTCTTGATCCGTACCTTATAAAGCTGAGTGTTAAACAAGGCGCTATCAAGTACCAGTTTTTGAGTCTTTGGTATGACTCGTCCTGGGATCGAACCTCGGGTCTCCTGGACCATTGGCGAACACTCTATTCATTAGGCCAATAGCCCAGTTATCATTTATAATCATCATCATCATGTCGTGCCGCCAGTACGGGTATCCCTGACCCTCTCTTGCCACCCCTCCCTAACGTTCATCGCTTCTGGCAGGTACTCAGGGAAACATCCCGTATCCTCACAGATCTGCTGTATGTAGGTTCGAGCTGGTCGTCCTGCTTAATAGTATAACATTATAGAATGAAAATCTATAATTAAATATTATTTATTGTCAGCAACTCTGTTCTGAAAATAACATTGATGTATATTTATAAATAGTGCACTTATTTCTAGATTGTTGCAAATCAATATTTTTGGCTGTCTTAAATGTTGTAGAGTTTGGTGATAAATACCCTAATGATATCCGTTCTCATTTTTTCATGTTCTTCTAAAAATAATAAAATCCTGTTATCTTTGGTTTAGAAAAATAATTTTTATGAGTCTATTTCTATGATATCAACGAGATTTGTCACTATCATCATTAATAAAAAAAGAACCTTCTGAATTGAGGACTTTACCGCCCTCGAAGACCACAGGGTAAAAATCAAAGAAAACGAAATCAGAAACAAGTACTTGGACCTTGTCTGAGAACTTGGACCTTGTCTGAGAAAAAAAACAAACTATGAAGCAGTAATAGTAACATTAATAGTCTATTCATATACAAAACTACTCCAGATTAAAATATTTTCTAAATGATACTTTAAAAAAAAGCATTTAAACTTAAGTGATTTAATTTGACTACGAAATGAACCTTCAGACTTTTCGTTTATCATATTTACCTACCCCTCCGCTCGGACAGGATATGACACAAGGTCAATTTTAAAGCAGAGTTTAACAGGTTTGAATTCAGAGTTTTCCTTTTCCTAGACTAGTTGCCTCACTAAGGCTGAAGAAGACAGTCTACCCTACTATTTACACATAGCTGGAGGGAGAATAATTGGATTCATATCTTTCCCAAGGGTATTAGTGCTATGTGAAATGCCATTAGTCTCGTCCAGGATTTGAACTCGTGTCACCGTGTCCATTTCCTATGACGATAACCATTACACCACAGGCACCTCCTAAGATATCCATTACCCCACGGGCACCTCCTAAGATAACCATTACACCCCGGGCACTTCCTAAGATAACCATTACACCACGGGCACCTCCTAAGATAACCATTACACCACGGGCACTTCCTAAGATAACCAATACACAACGGGCACTTCCTAAGATAACCATTACACCACGGGCACCTCCTAAGATAATCATTACACCACGGGCACCTCCTAAGATAACCATTACACCACGGGCATCTCCTAAGATAACCATTACACCACGGACACCTCCTAAGATAACCATTACACCACGGGCACCTCCAAAGATAACCATTACACCACGGACACCTCCTAAGATAACCATTACACCACGGGCACATCCTAAGATAATCATTACACCACGGGCACCTCCTAAGATAACCATTACATCACGGGCATCTCCTAAGATAACCATTACACCACGGGCACCTCCTAAGATAACCATTACACCACGGGCACCTTTTAAGATAACCATTACACCACGGGCACCTCCTAAGATAATCATTACCCCACGGGCACCTCCTAAGATAACCATTACACCACGGGCACCTCCTAAGATAACCATTACACCACGGTCACTTTTTAAGATAACCATTACACCACGGGCACCTCCTAAGATAACCATTACACCACGGGCACTTCCTAAGATAACCATTACACCCCGGGCACTTCCTAAGATAACCATTACACCAGGGGCACCTCCTAAGATAACCATTACACCACGGGCACTTCCTAAGATAACCATTACACCACGGGCACTTCCTAAGATAACCAATACACCACGGGCACCTCCTAAGATAACCATTACACCACGGGCACCTCCTAAGATAATCATTACACCACGGGCACCTCCTAAGATAACCATTACACCACGGGCATCTCCTAAGATAACCATTACACCACGGACACCTCCTAAGATAACCATTACACCACAGGCACCTCCTAAGATAACCATTACACAACGGGCACCTCCTAAGATAACCAGTACACCACGGGCACCTTTTAAAATAACCATTACACCACGTGCACCTCCTAAGGTTTATTGTTTCACTTACAACCGTTGAACTGAACCTGCAAGTATACGATTAAAATGCTATAAAAATAACAATAAGAGCATAAATTACCATTGAAGCTGTATTATTGTTAGTAAGTAGGATTTTAAAGTTGAGTATGCATAAGTAGACTTTTCGGGAGGAGGTTCACTTTAATGTGATAACAACGTTCGGTATATTTTCAACTATTTTTTTTTTCAAGGGTGTAGAATTTATGAATACATCCGATATGTGTATAGGTCAATGATATTTGTTAATTTATGACTATTTAAAAAAAAACATGTCTATAAACATTAACATCTCAGTTTAAAGGCATATAAACCTTCGCGGGTTATTTAATGCCAAAATCGTCCTCGTAGAAAAAAAAAAAAACAATAGTTGTACTATGTAAACGATACCAGGAGGTTTATACCTTCCCCAAAGGCATAGATCCAAGAGTGAACGTCATTGTGCGACAGGAGTTCGAACTCGCTTACAGACTAGCACTATCTATCTATCTATCTATCCCTGTCTCTTGATATCTATCAATCTATCTATCTCAGTCTGTTCGTATATCTATCTATTCGTAAATATTTGTTCATTATCTACCTAGCTATCTATCCATCTATCCTACTCTGTTTTTAAATCTATCTATTCCTCTGTTCAGTATCTATCTATCTATCCCTGTCTCTTCATATCTATCTATCTATCTATCTATCTATCTATCCCTGTCTCTTCATATCTATCTATCTATCTATCTATCTATCTATGTCTCTTCATATCTATCTATCTATCTATCTTAGTCTGTTTCTATATTTATCTATTCGTCAATGTCTGTTTAATATTTATCAATTTATCATTCTATCTAACCCTACCCACTCCTTTCTCTTTATCTATCCTTGTCTGTTCCTATATCTATCTATTCATCAATGTTTGCTTGGGATCTATCTATCTATCTATCTATCTATCTCCGTCTCTTCAGATCGATCACCTATCTCTCATTAATAACTACACTAAGAATAAATCTTTATAAAAAGTTGATTTTGTCTAAACCCAAAGATACCAGAATTTTATTATTTCTAGTTTAACATTATACAATCAAAATGGATATCATTGGTTATTATTTATAACCAAATTTAACAGCATTGAAATTCAAAAATATGAATATTCAACAGAACAAAAATAAATACATCTCTCATACATATTCACGCAATATCTTTTTTTGCTGATAAAGGTGTTGCAACTTGATTTTTGTTACGCTGTTTCATTGCTGTGAAGTTCGATAATAAATAATACCTAACAATATCCAATATATATATATATATATATATATATATATATATATATATATATATATATATATTTCTTTAAGAAAAAAACAAAACCGGTCACATTAGGATTATAAATTTATTTCCATCATGTGATATGTTTTTGATATAAATCAAAAACACGAAAAAAAATTAACAGCACTTCTTCAGATTTTATGGATAAAATAAATCTGAAGAAGTCCTGTTAATTTTTTCGTGTTTTTGATTTATATCAAAAACATATAACAGGATGGAAATAAATTTATAATCCTAATGTGAACGGTTTTGTTTTTTCTTAAAGAAATTATTGCTCTGTAATGTCACTGTTGAGTGTTTTTTTTTTTGTCCTGATGGAATTACTCCTAACTCCAGTTTAACTGGATCGAATAATACTTATATAAATATATATATACATATATATATGTGTGTGTGTGTGTGTGTGTGTGTGCGTGTGCGTGTATGTATGTATGTATAAGATGTTATCTAGGAGTTCGAAACTTGAAGAGTGCACACGCGAACCGAATGAAGTACGGTCTTTTGCTGTTACCCTTTTAAAACCGTATTCTTTGTGGGATAGTGTGCGAATAACAGGGTAAGGATTACTTTGAAGGAAACAATCTAAGTGTAAATAAAGAAGTACAAAGAATAAATAATTCGTTTTCAGGGTCAAATTCCTTGAAATTCTGTGTCTGACCTTGTATATACGCACTCAGAGATATGGATATATGTTTAGTTATTTACAAAAGTCTGGCACAAGACAACAGCATCGGCGCAACCATGAAGATCAAACACACGACCCAAGCTTGTTAACCATTGCATAACCTTAGGCCCTCTATGCATATGCATGTATAAACAAAAAGGTATTATTTTCTTGTTTCACTCGCCAATTTACAGATATCTATATCAATTGATATTCTGTTTGAGTTTAAGGGGAGGAAATTACGTGTAAAATCTTTGCCTTCTGAATTTGAGTGCCCAAAACTAAATTCTGTCCGTTGAGGTAACCTAAATTCGACTTTGCAAATAAATATTTGGATTAGATTTGTATTTGTAACCGAGTTGGGCTTTGTGTTTTCAGAGATTTCGTGTCAGAGAAGCCATTCCCAGACACGTCCCTGAATTAAAGCCTCAGGGGAAAGAAAACTACTTAACATACCCGCAGCTGAACAAAGGTTCCGTCCGAAGACAAAGATAACGCTGCAAAGTTTATCATTCTTGAAAAAAAAGGAAAAGAAAAAAAAAGGAAGTTTTAATCTTTTTACAGGGTGGAACGATAAAATTGTCGCCCTAGAAAAGACAACATGATTCCATTTCCGTTTAATGAAAACCGGTTTTCTTTTTTTGTTGCAGACCATCTACTAGTTGGCCAGTTGTGTAAAAATCCCAAGAGCGATAGGAGCCTTGTATCATGTCTAAAAGTGACAAAATGTTCAACGAGCGAGAGCTGAGATGCGCCGCTGTACAACTCATGCTCTCTACCGATCCAAGTTATGACAACAGGACCATTGCCAGCACTCTCAAAATGCAAATCTGGATTGCCACGAATAACAGGGACGTGCCCAGGATGATGAAAACAAAGTTTTCGGCTACGGTTAGGATCTTTGGTGTGGTTTCAAGTGAGGGCCACATCATGCCACCTCACATCTTCGAAGTCGGCTTGAAAGTCAACACCAAAGTGTACCTGGATGTGCTGAAGAGTGTGGTGATCCCCTGGTGCAATCAGGTGGCCGGTGGCAGACCCTGGCTGTGGCAGCAGGACTCGGCGCCGGCCCACAAGTCCAAAGAGACCCAGGCTTGGCTTCAGAAGGAGTGCTACGACTTTGTACCCTTCTCTCACTGCCCCCCCCCACTCCTCTCTCGACCTGAACCTGCTGGACTACTTCGTTTGGACATAAGTCGAGAACTTCACGAACAAGACCTCTCACAACATCAAAGCCAGCCTGAACGCCGCCATCCGCCGAGTATTCACCGAGCTCCCGCATGTGCTTGTGGAAAAGGCATGCTCCCAGTTCCGGATCTATATCGAGGCGGTGATTGAGGCAGAAGGCGGCTACATTGAATAGATGTCAGCTCTACTACATAATCAAGTTAGCTGAATTGATTTCTTCGATAAAAGTTTTAAAATAAAGCTGTAGTGTTGTTTTCTTTAGGACGACAATTTTATCGTTCCACTCTGTAGATGTCAGCTCTACTACATAATCAAGTTAGCTGAATTGATTTCTTCAATAAAAGTTTTAAAATAAAGCTGTAGTGTTGTTTTCTTTAGGACGACAATTTTATCGTTCCACTCTGTAGATGTCAGCTCTACTACATAATCAAGTTAGCTGAATTGATTTCTTCGATAAAAGTTTTAAAATAAAGCTGTAGTGTTATTTTCTTTAGGACGACAATTTTATCGTTCCACTCTGTAGATGTCAGCTCTACTACATAATCAAGTTAGCTGAATTGATTTCTTCGATAAAAGTTTTAAAATAAAGCTGTAGTGTTATTTTCTTTAGGACGACAATTTTATCGTTCCACTCTGTAGATGTCAGCTCTACTACATAATCAAGTTAGCTGAATTGATTTCTTCGATAAAAGTTTTAAAATAAAGCTGTAGTGTTATTTTCTTTAGGACGACAATTTTATCGTTCCACTCTGTAGATGTCAGCTCTACTACATAATCAAGTTAGCTGAATTGATTTCTTCAATAAAAGTTTTAAAATAAAGCTGTAGTGTTGTTTTCTTTAGGACGACAATTTTATCGTTCCACTCTGTAGATGTCAGCTCTACTACATAATCAAGTTAGCTGAATTGATTTCTTCGATAAAAGTTTTAAAATAAAGCTGTAGTGTTATTTTCTTTAGGACGACAATTTTATCGTTCCACTCTGTAGATGTCAGCTCTACTACATAATCAAGTTAGCTGAATTGATTTCTTCGATAAAAGTTTTAAAATAAAGCTGTAGTGTTATTTTCTTTAGGACGACAATTTTATCGTTCCACTCTGTAGATGTCAGCTCTACTACATAATCAAGTTAGCTGAATTGATTTCTTCGATAAAAGTTTTAAAATAAAGCTGTAGTGTTGTTTTCTTTAGGACGACAATTTTATCGTTCCACTCTGTAGATGTCAGCTCTACTACATAATCAAGTTAGCTGAATTGATTTCTTCGATAAAAGTTTTAAAATAAAGCTGTAGTGTTGTTTTCTTTAGGACGACAATTTTATCGTTCCACTCTGTAGATGTCAGCTCTACTACATAATCAAGTTAGCTGAATTGATTTCTTCAATAAAAGTTTAAAAATAAAGCTGTAGTGTTGTTTTCTTTAGGACGACAATTTTATCGTTCCACTCTGTAGATGTCAGCTCTACTACATAATCAAGTTAGCTGAATTGATTTCTTCGATAAAAGTTTTAAAATAAAGCTGTAGTGTTGTTTTCTTTAGGACGACAATTTTATCGTTCCACTCTGTAGATGTCAGCTCTACTACATAATAAAGTTAGCTGAATTGATTTCTTCAATAAAAGTTTTAAAATAAAGCTGTAGTGTTGTTTTCTTTAGGAGGACAATTTTATCGTTTCACCCTGTAGATGTCAGCTCTACTACATAATCAAGTTAGCTGAATTGATTTCTTCGATAAAAGTTTTAAAATAAAGCTGTAGTGTTATTTTCTTTAGGACGACAATTTTATCGTTCCACTCTGTAGATGTCAGCTCTGCTACATAATCAAGTTAGCTGAATTGATTTCTTCAATAAAAGTTTTAAAATAAAGCTGTAGTGTTGTTTTCTTTAGGACGACAATTTTATCGTTTCACCCTGTAGATGTCAGCTCTACTACATAATCAAGTTAGCTGAATTGATTTCTTCGATAAAAGTTTTAAAATAAAGCTGTAGTGTTGTTTTCTTTAGGACGACAATTTTATCGTTTCACCCTGTAGATGTCAGCTCTACTACATAATCAAGTTATCTGAATTGATTTCTTCGATAAAAGTTTTAAAATAAAGCTGTAGTGTTGTTTTCTTTAGGACGACAATTTTATCGTTTCACCCTGTAGCCTTACGTAGCTGGATAGATAGACTGAGCGTAACGTTTACCGTCGCACGTAAAAAGGAAACTTTGGAGCTTAAATTCACTCGCACAAAAAGATTTACGTAGATTTAAAGCTTTAACAATTATAATCAAAATTTTATTTATTTTTGGCATTTTCCTCTCTTAAAGTTTGTTCAACATTTTTTAATTAAAGTTTAACAAATTTGAACAGAATTTTATTTCGTTTCTTCAAAGACGTAAAGCAAACTATTTTTATTATAAAATGAATTGAAAATGTTTTTTCATAAATTTAATGTCATTACTTAATTTCATTTTTGATATCGTTAAAAAACACTTTGTTAGTGTGGGTGAAAACGTAACATCAACGAAATTAAAGTTTAATTTTCTCAAGTTTTTAAACCATGATGAAAATTAGCGTAAGTCAACATTTTTCTATTAAAAGTTTAAGTTTGAATTATAAGTTTGAATAAAATATTCATAGAGAAAGGTTCATTAACATTTCTCTATTAAAACTTTATCCAAAATATCCATTAAAAGTAAAAAAAAAAAGCCAATTTCTTCGCGCTTTTGTTTCCAAAGTTAAAGAATAAATGATTATTTTTACTACATTAGTAACTAACTGGTGAACTGTAATGATTTTACTTATAAGAATTGAAGAAAAAAAATAATATTCATAAATTTATTACGTGGAGTTAATGTCAATATTTTAATTAATTTTTTTTTAAAAAGGTCTCCTTTTATGTCGTTTGATGTTTTCATTTTTTGTGCTTGTTTTAATGTTTTTACGGCAAAATTTATTTTAAAAGATTAATAATACCATTTTATTTATCACCTTTATTTTAATATTTTTCTGATATTGTTGATAAAGGACAAAATGCATTATTTCTAAGTTTTGTTGTTTTGCTTTAAGGTAGGAAATGTTATATTTTATATATATTTTATATATATGATATTTATATATTCTTATAGAATAGGGAAAATGCGATCGGCCAGTTTGCCTCCGAGTCAGACTGTAATGAGAATAAAATGGCAGCTTCCTTCTCTGCTCCTTTTATACCAGTCTGTGGCAGATAACTCTGAGTCACTGCCCGCCCTGCAAGGGCAGATAACTTAGTCACCATCTATACAACTTTGTATATTTTTTTATATATATTTATATTTATATACTTTAAAGCGTATTAAGATAACCAAACTAAAGGAAAGGCAACTTATGAATGTTTTTAAATTTGATATAAAGTTTTAAAGTAAAAAAACTTCTTAATTTCTGATTTAATGACATTATACAACAATTACTATTTTTGTTTGATTAAAATAAATTTTATCGTTGATAATTAAACGATTAATAATATTGTGCAAAACTGCAAACCTGACAGTATTCGCTAAAGAAGACCATATCCCCCACTTTTTAAAAAATTAAAAAGTGGATTCTCAAACTGAAGGTAACTCTCTAAAAATTTTGATTTTAATTTATTGTTGAGTGTATTTGGGTGGGGTGGGTGGATAAAAGCTGTAATTTAGAGTATAATAATTTTAGCTTGAAAATTTACCCCTAAATTGAAGTAGTAAGAGAAATATTTGTTAAAGAGGTTTTATCTACCATTTCAGATATTACTAAATTCAAAGCCATGCCCCGGAAGTGCTGTGTGTTTGCTTGCAAAACAATTTACAGAAGCCAGCAAGACAAAACTATGTATGGTGAGAGGTTCATGGAAAAATACGTAAAAAGAATATGTCTTCTATATGGCCAGGTAGGTCAAGTAGTCAAATACCAGCACCCTCATCTGTTCAAAGGAATATAAAAAAAAACCTCCTGTCCTGTTAGAAATCAAATTGCTGATGAACTTAATTGCCCCTTTGTATTGTTTAATAATTATCAGTGTCCATAGCAAAAATACATATTTTCATTTATTTAACTTTCAACATGTTCTATTATCCTCAGGTGCGAATCAAAATGCTATTATAAGTATTTTCAAAAGTGATTGACTTGATTTTCTTTTAAAATTTCAGAAAATCATACATTTTTCAATAGGCCTCCTGTTCTGGCTCTTAATTACACCATGAGTTGGCCTGTAGTATTGAACGCCATGGAATGAAGCCACTTGTTCTCTCCAGTTATGGCTAAATAGAAGGGCAGACTGTTTAATAATTATCAGTGTCCATAGCAAAAATACATATTTTTAACTTTATTCAAGCAATCATAGGAAAACTCTGAAGTCAAACCTGTTAAACTCCGATTAAAAATTGATCTTGCTCCCATCTTGCCCGTGCTGAGGTGTTGTTAAATACATATGTATATCTAGAGGTTATCATATCTGTCCGGTTGTGTATGCTTCTATATAAACGGATATGAACATATCTGTAAGAGTATAGGCTCAGTAAAGGTATATGTATTAATGTGCGGTTAGACATATCGGAGCAAATGTGCATGTGTGAGCTTAGGTAGCGTATATATATTTGTGTGCATCAATGTGTGAGTTTAAGGATATCAAAAACGTTTTGGAAAGCACAGTCGAAAGTTCGTGAAGTGATAAAATCAGAAAAAAAGGTTGTTTTTTTTATGTCCGTTGTATTCACAAATTTGTGACGCTAAGGAGGTCATTAGATAAAAGTATGGCCAGTTTAAGTACCTTAAAGACGGGTGGTCTATGTTCACAGGTGGGTAGGAATAAGCGATTTTGGTATAGGGGTTGGCAATCAAGAAATAACGAGATCACTTCTAGAAAGGGAATTCGAGATATAAGAATTGAGTTGAAGTCGGATTACGGCTGAAGCAGAAGGAAAGAAGTGGCCTGGGAGCGCCCTCCGTCCAATATGGCCGAAAAGAAATCAGAGTTAAGAGTAGAATAATGGTTTAGTTTTATGGCATATCAACTCTTGTTGGTTATTTAATGCCAAATCCTGTTTTTACATATATATGAAATACATGATTTGTAAACACATTTTATAGATAAAAAGAGTTAAATGATCAAACAGCTCTATTTCTAACAATTCAATTAAGCATAAGAACAACGTTAAATGGTTCCAAGTATTGCCATGTATAACTTACAATTCAATTAAACATAAATTATTTGTTCACACACCGTTAAATGGTCAAAGAGTTCTATTTCTAACAATTCAATTTAGCATAAGTCATTTGTTTGCAACATGAAACTTCTGTTTGACTCATAGATATGACCCTATCAGGTGCTACCACTCTGAGCCAGAGTGGATCAGTTAGCGATGGCAATGAAGGGGTACTCCGCATTCCCCAAAGCTTCAGCATTACTGGAGCTTCATCATCTGATTGTTTAGTGTTATATCTAGGACACTCGTCGCGGGTGAAGGTCTTACTCCTCTGCAGAGATGCAGTCAATGTATTCAATAGTCTCAGCCGATGGGGTTGTGTGACGCGAAAACTTTACTTTTATCCCAGAACGGGGTTTTATTTTCGCACGTGTGAAGACGGGGAAGGTTGGCACTTGATCCCTTGTAGATTAAGTCCTCGTTCAGAGTTTTTTCCTCGGGCACATAAGAACTGGCATATTATGTCGGGGATTAATTTATGGCCAGGCTGACCGCCGCTGGCAAGGGGTTCCAAATTTCACACTATACACACACCCACCAAGGCTGCTAGACTTCCTCCCCTAGAACAATGGAAGATATGGACCTCTAGGTTTAGACGTAATAATATTAATTATAGTTGTCGGCAATTCCGGTTTCCCGTGTGATATTTTAAAGGAATTAATAGTACAATTTTAAGCGAGCATATCATAAGGCGAATAGAAGCTGGAAAAGAAATATGACATGACAAACTCGTAGAAGACACTGCAAATAACAACTTCGACCACGTGGGAACATTAAAATACATGAATCTTTTACTACACATAGATATACACCTTCAACGTGTCAAATATATCATAAATGAATATTTCATGAACGTAAATGTCTTTCTTCTTTTCTGTTCTTTCGTTTTCAGTCTTTCTTATATTGAGAGAGAGAGAGAGAGAGAGAGAGAGAGAGAGAGAGAGAGAGAGAGAGAGAGAGGTTATATAAAATTGGGTATCAGGAGAAACGGTCTCAAAGTTTACTTATCTTTTTTTTTCGACGGAGTTCCTGTGGAGAATGTTTCCTCTTTTACGGGCTAATAGACTTTATGCTGTTTTTAATACTGGCTTGAAGATACGGCTTCTTCTTGTCCGAGATTTTTTTCGTCTTCTTTTACCCGGAGTACTTGGCTTTTGGTTCCGTCCACCACGAACCCTGTCCAACCACTAACTTTTCTTATTATCTATTTCCGCTGACGGGAAGGAGTCCCCACTTCCGTTTTGGGGTCCCAGTCAATCATTTGACTTCTCTCTTCTTCCTTCCCGTGTCAGGCGACCCGAGTGAGGTCCCTAAGTACAAACATCTGGTCTTAACGGTCATTCTTTGACGGCTTGCTACTGTTAATTCGAACACGAGGATAGTAGTAATTTTATTTCTATCTTCTCAGTGGGCGACCACGTGACAGGTTGTAAGAGTAAAATAACGGAACCTTGCATGCAGTTTATATATTTCAATGACAGCTCGCAGAATGATTTTTGTGAAGGTTCACACCTTTTATTAAGCAAGAAATCATCGGAATACGTTTTTCGCCCTTTCTTTCCTTTTTGTGAATCTGTCTCGTGGCTTGTGCAACTTTGACCCAAACTTGCAAATCTAGCAACAAGTGTAATATAATTGCCGAGGGATTTCGTTTTATACATCTTGCCTTTTGATTTAGTTAGACTGAGAACCTTTCGCTTAGCGCATGGGTTAGTTTGGTGCAACATTAACGCAGGTGTTGACGCGCACGCGGAGCGGATGGGTCATTCAGAGATGTCAAAATAAAAATCCCAGGGTATTTGGGTGACGTCACGCACCGGAAGCGTGGACTGAGATTTGAGAAAAAGCAGTTAGTTGAGTTTTAGCGTCCGAAGAAGACGGTTGACTTTCGGGGCTCGCCGAGATCAGACCAGTAGTTTGCAGCGGGGTGCCGCGCGTGGTGAGGGGGGGGCAGATGGAAAAGTCAGCCTAGAAAGATTGTGTATCACTCTCCTTATGTCGAATTGCCTTTAACTCAAAGGGAATAAAAAGTTTCATGCCTGAACTAAGAAGTCGTAAGTGTTTTTTGTGTTTCGGGATTCCTATGTTATGTATATATAAGTTATGAATATTCTATGTACATTTCACATATTCATGTATGGTTATGTGACATAAGGTGTTGGATAATTATGCAGTGAAGTTGTCTGGGCCTCAGCCAGATCGTTGCACACCGGACTTCAATGCCTAAATCCCTGCCAAGACATCTAAACTGTCTTTCTACTTAGGGGTTGCGGTTTTTCCAAGGGATGAGAAAAGATCAGGAGCAAAACTAATCAGTGATGAAATAGGTAGCGTCTAAGGAATCCGAACAAAAATACAAAACCTGGATAGGAAAACTGACAAGAAAGACAAATAAGGAAACTGTGACAACAAGCGAAACATACGGGGTCTCAACGGAATTAAAAGACCCTAAAAAGACAACAGAAGACAAGTTTGGCAATACAACTGGGAGAAATAAATTAAAAGATATTGGTGAAAGAAGGGAGATTCAAAAGGTACCGGGAGAGGGTTAAGCAATACAAAGAGAACAGGACCTTCCAAAATAACGAAAAAAAGTTTAATCATCAAGTTGGTGAAAAGTGCACGAGGCCAAATCAACAACCGGATGCAAAAGAAACAAAACAATTTCAGAGTAAAATATGAAAACGGAAAAAACATAACAGAAATGTTGAATAGATAAATAATATAAATAAAAACAAGAAACTGAAGATGGTCCCGAAGAGAACATTCATTTCCAGACTTTTTATGTAGTCATCTAAAATTGTCGTAGACTTGAAAATTCAGTATCTTATTGCTATACATCTTATGAGATGACTGACCAATTTTTTATGATTTCAGCTTCAAATGAACAGCTACTGCAGCAATTGGAATACACCCTACTAAAGCCTGATTGTCACAGTCGGTTAATTTCAAAACTGCAATCTGGACATGAGGACACTTTAGAAGAACGATATGCAATAAAATTCTGTTTTAAACTTGATAAAAAGGCCACAGAAACGTATGGAATGCTTCAGACTGTTTTTCGAAAATCTTGCATGAATCGAGCATCAGTTTTCAAGTGGCATAAAAGATTCAAGGAAGGCAGGGAGTCTGTGAGGGATGATGAGAGATGTGGGAGGAGTAAGGAAGTCAATACACCAGAGTTGATTGGCCAAAGGGTTAGGGTTAGGGTTACTATGTTTAGGTTTTAAGGGAGTTCAGGAAGAGATTCCGTCGGAAAAGGCCAGCACTCTTCAGATCAGATTAGTGGCATTTCCAGCAGGACAATGCACCAGTCCACAAGTTCATCCTTGTCACAGACTATTTGACTCCCTATAGTCAAGACTTTGTTCCCGGTGACTTTTGGTTATTCCCTATGCTCAGAGGCTGTCGTTATGAGACAGTTGAGGAGATGAAAGAGGCTGTGACGAAGGTCATTGACACGCTCCCACAACAGGATTTCCATGTATATATATATGTATATAAACATGCCGCATTCTTCATATATATATATATATATATATATATATATATATATCAAGAATGCGGCATGTTTATACCACTGTTGTTTTATACTGTCACCTCTTTGGTGCAGATGACTTTAAGTTAGTGGCCATGGTAAGTTCATCTGGCTAATGACTTACTGTTCTTTATACTATCAGCTATATTTCTAAAAGCGTTTTTTGAGCAGCCATGTTTTCAAAAGTTGACTAGTCATGTCTGGCGGTTTTTCGGCTAATAGCGAATCGGGTCCTTTATCTCCGCCAGGTGGGTGGGTATCTTTTAATGAACCTGTGATTCTCAAATTTCCAACCCATAGCAGTATCGATTTTCTCTATGTAGCAGCATTATTCTGACGTAATGGGAGATCAGCACGAAAAGCTTTCTGTGCAGAAATTACAGGTTCACCTGTCTTTAAAAAAAACTTTCATCAGCAAACGCGCGGTGGGTACAGTTCTAAACAATAATCGTTACTGGTCGTATCTAAAAAGAAAAATGGCAAGAAAGTAGCTAGATCCTATTTACCAACCCCTCCGCTTGGGCAGGATATGACACAAGGTCAAATTTTAAGCGGAGTTTAACAGGTTTGAATTCAGAGTTTTTCCTTCTCCTAGACTAGTTGCCTCACCAAGGCTGAAGAACCTAGTCTGCCCTACTATTTACCTATAGCTGGAGGGAGAATAATTGGATTCATACATTTCCCAAGGGTATTAGTGATAAGTGAAATGCAATCAGTCTCGTCCAGGATTTGAACTCGTGTCGCCGTGTCCATTTCCTATGACGATAACCATTACTCCACGGGCACCTCCAAAGAAAGTAGCAAGATAAACAACCATTACCACGTGACTATGTTCACTTGCACTATACAATTGACAGTATATAATGTGGAAACTATATCTGCTGAACCCTATAAATACACACACACACACACACACACACACACGTATATATATATATATATATATATATATATAATGCATACAAGAATCCTGAAAGTTTCTGTTAGGGATCAGATCTCACGAAAAAAAAATATTAAAGTTATTCCCCTTGAGAGATAGAAAGGGAGTTGCCTCCCATGAACACTGCATTGTGGGATTGTAGGGACCGGAAAAACGGATACACGTGAGGGACAATAAAGACATTCACCATGATGTATTTTTGAAGGGCCCACAGAAAGTCAAAACAGCTTCTTTACAGTAAAAAGACTATCAAAGTGAGCAGGTCTAAGATTTCATGTCCGGTCCCCGAAACGCCCCGTCGGTAAGATGTGAGATGTCGTCGTCGTCGAGAAATAAAATATAAAAATGTGGTCGTATCATCTCAGTGAGAACTTGTCACAACCAGACATGACGAGAGAGAGAGAGAGAGAGAGAGAGAGAGAGAGAGAGAGAGCGAAGAATAGACGGATAGCAGTGAAGAGCGCCAAGAGAGAAGATGGACATTGTAAGAAAAAGCATGTAACACATAGAAGCTATTCTCGCAAACCATAAATATTGATTTCGATTATCAGTGAAGGTTACGTTAGGTTTTTTGATTTAATAGCATGTCAACCCTTGATGGTTATTTAATGCCAAATTCTGTCTATACATATAGTTCAAAGGTTACCTTTTTTGAACGAGCCAGAACTTATTCGTTCGCACACAGTTAAATGGTTTCAAGAATAGTAAATGATGAAACAGTTTTATTTGACCCATAATAAGGATCCCCTAATTGGTACTGTCATTCGAGGTCAGAATGGACCAGGAAGTAATGAAAATAAAGAGTGATGATTAACTTTAATAATTCTTTTATGGAGGTGCCGTGGTGTAATGGTTATCGTTGTAGGAAATGGACACGGCGACACGAGTTCAAATCCTGGACGAGACTGATTGTATTTCACTTATCACTAATACCCTTGGGAAATGTATGAATCCAATTATTCTCCCTCCAGCTATGGGTAAATAGTAGGACAGATTAGGTTCTTCAACCTTGGTGAGGCAACTAGTCTAGGAGAAGGAAAACTCTGAATTCAAACCTGTTAAACTTCGCTTAAAAATTGACCTTAAGTCATATCCTGCCCAAGCGGAGGGGTTGGTAAATAGGATAAAGAGTTACCCCATATTCCTGAAAGTTCCGGGACTGGAGCCTCATCATCAGATGCAATTTAATCATATCCAGCACACTCATTGGGAGGTCTTAACCCTGTGCAATGATACAGACGGTGTATTCTACAGCCCCAGCGGTCTGGGTCTGATTAACATTGAATAATCCAGACTATTTACCTAATGCAAGTTTAAGTAGAGTAAATAAATAGAAAAAAATCTTAAAGTTGTTATAAGTTCACTAATCCAGCCCAAGCAAACCGTCACTAATATCATGAATTTGATTCTCACTGGGCACACCACCAAACTTGCATATTATAATATGCATTCAGGATTGTATAATATTTATTAATGCTGAAAATGGAATCGATGAACCGTGTTCAATACCGATCGAAGCTGTTTGCATTAAGATCGCTTTAGGAAAGGTATAAAATTATCTCTTCTTCCTCTGCAGGTGAAATTGGCCGGAATATCTAGTCTTGGTTGGCCACGAGTTTAAGAGGAAAACGACGAATTCAAAACCATATGAGCGTGGGACTAATAATACCATTCCCTAAAAATAGTTGGCTACTTCACGAGGAATCTACAGATTGTAGGGTTGTAAGGTCCCCTAATATTGAGGTATTCTGCCAGACTAAGATTAACTTAAATAATTCGTAATCTCTGAGGAAGGCTTATCTCGTAGGTCGTTTCTATTAAACTTTGCTTCTTACTGGGTGCCTCACAAGTGCGGCAGTCCTGGGTGTGACATTAAACTGCGTCTAATGGAGAGGCTCCAGTCCTGGAGTTTGGGAAATGTGGAGTATTCTTTCATTACCATAAATCTCAGGGTCACTTTGATCCAGGGAAGTAATACTTGTTAGGGCCCAATTTATGGGTCTAATAGAACTGTTTAATCATCTACTAAGGATTATTATTATTTTAGTTATTTGAAACTATACAGCTGATTAAAAATTGTTAGTATTAGATAGGAATACTTGATAAATAAAATTACTAATAATAAATTGCAATACTTCAAGCAATTTAACTGGAAAAAAGAAAAAGAAATAGGATTAACATTACATAGAATTAGTGTTAGATGAGAATGCTTGTACGCGGGCATTGGCCTCCACGTTAGTGCACACAAAACTGAATACATGTGCTATAATCAAACAGGCGGCATTTCCACTCTAGACGGAAACGCTCTGAAACTGGTACACAAATTCACCTACCTAGGAAGCAGTGTCTCATCAAACGAAAAAGACATCCACACATAACTAACAAAGACATGGACAGCTATCAATAGGCTATCGATCATATGGAAATCAGACCTGACCGATAAAATAAAACGCAGTTTCTTGCAGGCAGGGGTCGTATCAATACTGCTCTATGGATGCACTACTTGGACGCTAACTAAACGGCTGGAGAAGAAGCTAGACGGCAATTACACAAGAATGCTGAGAGCAATATTGAACAAGTCATGGCGGGAACACTCCACAAGGCACCAACTACACGGCCACCTGTCTCCCATCACGAAAACAGTCCAAGTTAGACGAACCAGACATGCAGGGCACTGCTGAAGAAGCAGGGACGAGCGCATAAGCGATGTACTCCTATGGACCCCCACATATGGCCGAGCAAAAGTAGGACGACCAGCTCGAACATACATATAGCAGCTATGTGAGGATATAGGATGTAGCTCTGAAGACCTGCCAGAGGCGATGAACGATAGGGAGAAGTGGCGAGAGAGGGTCAGGGATATCCGTGCTAGCGGCACGACATGATAATGATGATGAAGAATGCTTGTAACCATTTAACTAGGTGCAAACAAATGATCAATATTAAATAGAATTATTAGTTTTTGCAGTACTTGTAACCATTCACCTGTGTGCAAAAAAAAAAATGATGAATCATTGAATCATTTGAATTAGTAATACTTGAAACCATTTGACTGTGTGAATACAAATAATTTAGGGCGCATCAACCCTTGTAGACTATTTAATACCAAATCATGTGTTTATGAATAATTTGTTCGTGGATAGTTCGTAGGTAATAGAGAACATGGTGGAAATCAATGGCCCCCTTGGAAAAGTCCTTGGTAACTAACGAATGATTCAAACTATTTTGAAAACCTCTGAAACTACCGGTCACATGACTGAGATGATCCAAGTTTTCTAATTGATCTCGGGATCATCGTCTGTCAATTAAATTGAGTTGATTCGCGGTATCTTTCCATCCGTTTAACGGTTTATAAATCATTCGGATAACCTCCACTATCTGTTAACCGGCTCATTGGCCTGGTGGGTAGAATGTTCGCCAATAAGTCCGGGAGACCTAGGTTCAATCCCAGGTCGCGTCATACCAAAGACTTTTAAAATGGTAGTTGATACCTCCTTGCTTAACACTGAGCAGTATAAGGTAGGTATCAAGGTTAAAGTGAAGTAATCCAGGGAAAGGAGTAGCGCCCTCCCTTACACCTCGATGTAGTAGCGATTGAAAAGGGAACCCTCTGGTCGCCCTCGACAAAAGGGAGACAACTTTACTTTTACTTGTCAATAATAGATATTTTTATCAATCTATTATGTAGCATAATTTCTATTGGGGATCTGTATTAAAATTGGATTCAACGATAGAAGCTAAAGTATTTGACATCTGAGTGGTGCCCGTGGTGTAATGGTTATCGTCGTAGGAAATGGACACGGCGACACGAGTTCAAATCCTGGACCAGGCTAATTGCATTTCACATAGCACTAATACCCTTGGAAAAGGTGTGAATCCAATTATTCTCCCTCCAGCTATGGATAAATTGTAGGACAGACTGGGTTCTTCAGCCTTGGTGAGGCAACTAGTCTAGGAGAAGGAATACTCTGAATTCAAACCTGTTAAACTCCGCTTAAAAACTGACCTAGTGTCATATCCTGCCCAAGCGGAGGGGTTGGTAAATATGATGGTATCCAAGTAGTTCGATTAAAGATTTGAAAAAGAAATGGTCTTGCAAAACTCATTTTCATAGAACTAATAAAACCAAACATACAAATTATTAGTTTACCAAAACATTTACCGTTGTAGAAGTGTTATTCAGGTTATGTGCTACAGAATAACTTTTGTTTTGTACTTAATAAAAAAAAAATATTAGATAGTTTTGTTTCTACTTTGTAAGTTGGTTTGCTTTGGCTTTATGGCATATCAACCTTTGTGGGTTATTTAATGTCAAATCCTGTTTTTACATATGTACTAAATATATGATTTGTAAACACATTTTTTAAATACACACAGTTAAATGATCAAATAGTTATATTCCTAACTATTCAGACAAGCATAAGTCAACGAAGTTAAATGGTTCCAATTATTGTTATGTATCACTAACGATTTAATTAAACATCAGTCATTTGTTTGCACACAGTTAAATGTTCTATTTCAAACAATCAATTTAGGTTAAGCCATTAGTTTTCACAGTTTAAATGTGAAACAGTTCAATTTTAACCATAGATAGGACCCTATCAGGTGCTACCACTCCGGGTCAGAGTGGACCTAGGAGCAATGAAAAAGGAGAATTTCTCCGTCTTCCCCAAAGCTCCAGTATTACTGGAGCCTCACCGTCAGATTGTTTAGTGTCATATACAGGACACTCGTTTGGTAGGTATCTTACCCCTCTGCAGAGATGCAATCGATGTATTCTACTGCCCCAGCTGACAAGGCTGTTTAATTTGTGAGTTTTCATACCAGAAGTGACTGGTAATTTTCATTGCAGTTCGAGTGAAAACAAGTGTCTTCAACTCTTCATGATTCTTCGTATTATTCTAGCAGACCTCAATAGTCTGTATAGGCCCATTTTCCTTAGGATCTCTTTGTCCTCTTTTCTCTTTGCTATGTTTTGGGAGTGTTCCGATTGCTCCGCCTATAGTTGGTATCGCAGTCACCTTCATGTGCCTCACCTCTTTTAGTTCGTTGGCAAAATTCTTTTATTCCCTGCGTAGGAATTGGTGGGTTTTGTTTTTACTTCGAGTAATAGCAAGTCTTTAGCTCCCCAAGACTCTTCTGAATAGTCTTGACGATCTCAAAATGGTCTTGGCATTCTCGGATTTCTAGTTTCTTTATTCTCTTTATCTAAATTCTTCAGTATTGTTTCGTGTGCTCGGTCTACGAATGGTATCACTGTCACATTCATATTCCCCAACATTTAAAACTTTCTGGTCAGATCCAGATATCTTTTCGAGCTTTTTGTTTTCTTTATTTTGATGACTCTGTGATCTTGTAAGACAGAATCCGAAGTCATTCGTTTCTTGTTTATTACAACTGAATATAGTCTTCTTGACAGGATTTAATGGGGGTTGGTTTCATTTCAAAGTCTCAAAGGATTTTGGGAGTTTTATTTTCCAGGACAGATTCTGGTTTGTGGATTAGTATGCATGGTTAAATTTCTGTCGCTTGCACAATTCCTAGAGAATGAGCTTCTTCAACCAGTTGTACCTAGTTGTAACCCTTCTGGATCATTATGTGGTTTACTGTTTCCAATCTCTCAAACTGTCTCTATCTGTCTACAAATTATTATTATTCTATTCAGTAGGGCTTTTTCACACCAGCTTTAACTTGTAGCTTTTCAGTGAGGTCTGAGTGAGAGCAAGTCACCTCATGTTTCCAATACTCTTCTGCCAGTGCTGTGGTCTGGATAGTCTCGATTAATCATCTGATCTCCACTTTCCTCATTGTCTTTTTCATGCCTTTCGAGACCGTTCCAAAAGCACCAACTATAATTGGTATCGTTGTCACTTTCACGCATCACAGCTTTTCTTGCTCTCTCACAAGATCAGGTATTTGTTTGTCTTTTCGTTTTACCCAGTGATCCGCAGGAGCTACAAAATCCCCCAATTCTTTTCTTCTTGTTTATTGATTTCCACAAGGTCGAACGTGAAGGATCCGTTTGTATCTCAAAATCTCAGAGAATTTCATGTGCTTCATTTTCCTATACATATTCTTGCTTGTGCATTAACCATTTGTCTGTATAATCAAATTTAAATCTCTTACACAATTCCCAGTGGATCACCTTTACTACCCAGTCGTGCCTACTTTTGTATTCTTTTTATACTAGTTTACTGCATTCGCTTATGTAATTAACCGTTCTACCTTTGTCAGAACATGCCTATTCTTCTTTGTTTTTATTTGTATGCTTATTTTTATTACTATGCTTATTTTTTATTAGTATGCTTATTCTTTAAATTGGTCGCAGATTTTTGTGTGTGGGTACATATTTCGGTTATTCCTATTCAGTTTCATTCTTGTAAACAAGTCAGCGAGGAATGTTCCCTGAAAAATTTAATGTAATTTAAGATAATACTCAAACATATAATCCGGGTCTGAATGTTGTATTTTGGCCTTTGACCCAGCCAAAAATGCCATTCCAAGGTGATGCACCAAAAGGAAGTGACACATTCTAATGGCAGTTATGAGAGGAAATCACGTGGGCCGAAATTGGCTGATGAAATGGAACAAGGTAAAAAGATTCCCATGGTACACTCATTGACTGATGCACCGGACGAGAGTGACCTGTGAACTGCATGACAGTTATTTCCGCTTGATGACGATCAGACATCTGATTTCAAAGATCGAGTAGGCAACTGAGTGGGCGTTGAACTATTATATAACTCAGTCAAGACAGAAGTCAAGAGTTCCAGTTAGAGTTGGAGTGGGAGATGGACGAGATGTGGTAGGTAAAGCCACATCAGGCCGAAGGGGCCTTGGAGCCCCTGATGAGTTGCAGTTAGAGATCGGACGGAGTTATAGACGAGATGTGGTAAGGAAAACCACATCAGGCCGAAGGGGCCATTGGGGCCCTGATGAGTTGAGGTCCGGAGAAGATGCTGATAAGATGCAGTAAAGAAAGCCATCACTTAGCTGAGTGGTATCTGGCCTCTGGCCTCCGTTTGAGCAGCCCTGGAGAACGAGAAAGACACAACGTTGACGGCCATAAGAGTGGGGGTCAAAATATTGCAGTTTCTGTTCGGTCTCCAGCTCCCTCTCACACGCAAACCTTGAATAACCTTTTCGAACCCTTGCAATAAAGTGAGAGGTACATATTTTGTTAAAGAAGTCTTCCTGCGTCTGTTTATTTATTGTGTCGTTATGATGCTGTAGATGAAAATATAACATTAAAAAATAAAACAAAATATGAATATTAATGAAGAAAAATAATAATTTTATTGACATTGTGTATGATTTCTCAACATATTTCTAAAATTCTCTCTCTCTCTCTCTCTCTCACACACACACACACTCCATATATATATATATATGTGTGTGTGTGTGTGTGTGTGTAAATGTGTGTGTGCAACTGTGATCCAGAAAAGAAAAAAACGCACATAAGAGCGAGATGTTTTTTTATTCAGCGCATTACACTTAAAAATAAATCAGTTTTCCCTTCATGTTAGTCTTTAATGATCCAAATGATCAATATAATGGACATTATGATATGCTAATTAGAACACTTCACTTTTTCTTTAATAAAAGCATCACTATCATCATGAATAGCTGGTAGAATCGGAACCAAAAAGTTTCATGAAGCAGAAATCTCTGTATCATAAGCAAAGCTCAGAAAATAATAATAATAATAATAATTAGTAAAGTAAGCGACCTTTGTCGAGGGTGACCCGAAAGCTCCCTTTTCAATAGCTACAACAACGACGTGTAGGAGAGGAGGCTATTCCTTTCCCAGGATTGCTCCACTTTACCCTTGATCCGTATCTTATAGTGCTGAGTGCTAAGCAAGGCGGCATCATGTACTATTTTTGAGTCTTTGGTATGACTCAGCTTGGGATTGAACCCCAGTCTCCCAGACCATTGGCGAACACTCAACTGTCCCGGCTAACCACAAAATAAAACTGAAAGAATGGCGAAAGAAAGATAAGTACCTCGACGTAGCTTGGGAATTGAAAAAAACAAACTATGGAATATGAAGATGACAATTATACCAATCGTGATTGGTGCTTTTGGTAAGTAAAGTAACTAAAGGATTATTTAAGGCACTGGAGGATTTGGAAGTTAGAGGACGAGTGGAGATCATCCAAACTACAGCATTATTGAGAACGGCCAGAATCCTGTGAAGAGTCCTGGAGACTTGAGGTAATTTGCTGTCACTCAAACTCCAGTGAAAGACCATCAGCTAAAACTGATGTGAAAAACTCTCAAGGAGTAAATAATGCAGTTACAGTAGGTGCTATAAGGAAACCGTGTATCATACTGTTGTATAGTGGCTCGTACCACGTGACTTCCGGTATCGCAGAAGTATAAAAGACACCGTGTTTCTTAAGCACGGGGAAGCAGAAGCAGAAAGAGAAGCAGAGAGATAGCTCTGAATGACGTTGGTCAGTAGTAAGAGCAACTTCGGGCGTAACACCAACAGCGCGAGACTTATAATATTAGTCGGACTGTATCACTTGAGTTAATAAATAATTAACTCTATTTCACTGTGTATCTTTTCCTTACCACGATACAACACATACTAAGCGAAGTTCTGGCTTAATTTCTTTGTTTAATGGTATATCAACCAATCGTGGCTTATTTGATTCTAAATCTATCCTTTTAAAAGAATAGTAGTGGTGCTATTTAATCCACATCTGGGGGATTAGGTGGTTCATACCTTTCCCAAGCATATTAGTCCAAAAATTAGCGCTACAAGAGTTTGAACTCGCTTACAAGAATGATGAAGTCCAGCTCGTAAACCATTACACCACAGGGACTTCATCTGAAGAAGCGCTTAATAGCAACAGTAGGTAGGTACTATAAGGCCTGCGTGCCATACTGAGCAAAGTTTAGAAAATAATAATATAATGAGGACGACTAATCATGACGTCATATCAGTATGCGTGAATAATAAAATATAATTTCGCATAATTTCATATACATATGCTGCTGCACAAAAAAAGCAGCTGTGCTGTCAATAAATGCAGCAGTAGTAGCATGTGTATGAAATTATATGAAATTAGATATTATTACCAGATATGTTAAATGAGGCTCAGCAGGAACAAAATTAGCTGATAGAGATTAATGAAAATCCCGAAAACTGTCATTACGACAAATAAGGTCATGGTAATTCACTAATACAGATATAAATTGGTTTTGGTGCCTTAAACAGAATTTAATCAAATGATCGGCCATAAAATTTTGTTGAAGAAATTCTTATGTCAAGCTCGACTGTTAATCTTATTGGTAGTTTTTGTTTTTTAATTATACCCATAGTGCCGCTGTTTGTTAATAACCCTGGCTTTAATCTATGCTATTTACTGAGGTTTCTTCGACTGGTGGGGGTGACCTTATATTGCTTGTAGTGACTAAGTAGGCACCCATCAAAGTGCTGAACTGGCTCATTGGTACTTTACTTCGCTGATCTCGTAGCAACCACTGCACTCTGTGTGACTACGCCTTAAATTAAAATAGCTCTATTTCTAAGCTTGTCTTAGTCGAAAGCAAAGGCATCAGATTGCTTATAGTATCTGTTGTTTCTAAGTGGTTACTTATATGACCAAGGAACAGGGTCATTGCTGCTTAACCTTAGTGACAAGGCTGGGACCGTTGCACACTACGTGACTTCAGCTTAAACCAAGGTTACATAATTCTGATTATTTACTGAGCTTTGTTTAATTTAACCAGTCGGCTGGGGCTGTAAAATACACCGACTGTAATCTTTGCAGAAGGGTAAGACTCCCCCAACAAGTGTCCTGGACATGGCAATAAACAATCTGATGTTGAGGTTCCCGTAATGCAAGAGCTTTGGGGAATGTGGAGTACACCTTTATTGCCATCGCTCCCAGATCTACTCTGGCCCGGAGTAGTAGCACCTGATAGGGTCCTATCTACGGGTCAAATAAAAATAAACTGTGTACTTATGCTAAACTGAATTGTTTGACATAGAACCGTTTTTACATTTAACTGAGTATAAATAAATTGACTGATGTTTAATTGAATTGTTAGTGATACATAGCAGTGCTTGGAACCATTTAACTTTGTTGACTAAAATGATTAGCTAGAAATAGGACTGTTTTTGACATTTAAACTGTACTTATGCTCAACTGATTTGTTTGAAATAGAATTGTTTATATGTATAAAAATAGATTTGGCATTAAATAACCTACAGTGGTTGATATGCCATAAAACCAAACCAAAGTTTGCTTAGTCTTGTACAAAGGTCTTCGATTGCTTAAAGTACCTGCTGTTACATGGGGGTCACTCATTTAGCACGGAACAAGCTCTTTGCTGCTTAACTTCGGTGATCTTTGATTGCAGTGCTTGTCTTACTATGTGGTCACCCATCTAAATACTGAGCAGACTTATCCTTGCTTAACTTTTTCTCCTGGCTTTTAATGTATCCATAAGCTAAAGCGTAAACTTTGGAGTGTTCCTGTAGTGTAGTGGCTAACGTACTGGACTGCAACATCACAGTAAGCGAGTTCGATCCCGTTACGCTGTTACGGTCACTTTCGGAGTAATACCCTTGGGAATAGTATGATCTTATTTATCCTCGCAGTGGTGTGTAAAATAGTACCACAACTTTTCTTCTACATGGATGGCTTTGATATTAAATGATCCACGAAGGCTGATGTACCCTTAAAGAAAGAACTCGAGCCATAAAACCCACTCAGCTATGGGTTCAATAATATCACTGATGTTCTTCTTTAGGAATGGTTCGACATTAAAATAGACCAAGAAAAGTGATATACCATTAAACAAACGAAACGAAACGAAACAAAACGAAACGAAACTTATAATCTAATTCAATATGAAAGCGTAATAGATCAACTTAGGTATCAAAATACGAGGTGCATACGATAAGTTTCCAGACTTTTTTTGTATGGGCATTTTTATTGATAATACACACATGAAACACTAGTCCTCTTCGAAGTAATCTCCCCCGGCGGCAATGCACTTGTACCGTTACAACAACTTCTGGAAGGGCCCATGGAAGTTCTCTTGTGTGAGCCCCTCAATGACCTTCGTCACAGCCTCTTTCATCTCCTCAATTGTCTCATAACGACAGCCTCTGAGCTGAGGGTATAATCAAAAGTCACAGGAACCAACGTCTGGACTATAGGGAGGCTGAGGATCTGTCTTGATGCCCATCTTGGTCAAATAGTCTGTGACAAGGATGGAGTTGTGGACTGCTGTATTGTCCTGGTGGAAATGCCACTGACCCGATTTGAAGAGTGCTGGCCTCTTCCCTAGGAATCTCTTGCTGAACTCCCTTAAAACCTCAACATAGTAACCCTAACCCTAACCCTTTGGCCAATCAACTGTGGTATATTGACTTCCTTACTCCTCCCACACCTCTCATCATCCCTCAAAGACTCCTTGCCTTCCTTGAATCTCTTATGCCACTCAAAAACTGATGCTCCATTCATGCAAGATGGTCGAAAAGCAGTCCGAAGCATTCCATACGTTTCTGTGGCCTTTTTTCCAAGTTTAAAACAGAATTTTATTGCATATCGTTCTTCTAAAGTGTCAGATAGCATTTTTGAAATTCACCAGCTGTGACAATCAGGCTTTAGAAGAGTGTATTCCAATTCCTGTTGTAACTGTTCATTTGAACCACAAATCATAAAAATTGGCCTGTCATCTCATAAAATGTATAGCAATAAGATACTGAATTTTCAAGAGTCTACGACAATTTTAAATGCCCATACGAAAAAAATCTGGAAACTTATCGTATGCACCTCGTAGACTTTAAATTACTATTTCGTTTGGTTCGGTTTCTTTTTCTTCCTATTTCTATTCTGGATACATAGAGTCTAACTATGTCATCTCTCGATCGAGTGTAAGGCCTTGTGAATCGTCATCAATTTCTTTGTTCTTTGGTCTATTTGTTTGAGTTTCTCTCTTATTTATTGTCAGAATGGTCCAGAATATCTTACAAGAGATAGCCCTGGTATTTATTCTTTTCATGAGATTTCTACTGCAGAGTTTGGCTTCAAGTAGTTTTCTTATTTTTCTGAGGTACTCTTTTTTGTGTCCGTTTGATAGTATTCACTTCTAATATTCCCAAGTACTTGTAAGTTTCTTTTTCTAGACGCGTTCTGATACTTTCCTAATTAGTCAGTTCAGTTCAGTTCCATTGTTTCTCTTTTCCCACTATTCATGGTTAGCGTGACGTACGTTTCAATGCCAACTTCCATTCCTCTATCCAAGATGTATATTCTTATTGTTTGGATCCGGATTTATTATTATGATCCTTTCTCTTTCTGAGTTTTTCACACCAGCTTTAGCTGAAGGTCTTTCATTGGAGTTTGAGGGAAGGCATGTCTCCTCCAGTTTCTAGGACTTTTCTCAGTATTCCGTCCGATCTTAACAATGCAGTAGACTGGATAATCTCGGCTCGTCCTCCGATTTCCAACTCTTCCAGTCTCTCTACCAAGTCTTTAGGGATCATTCTGAGCACACCAGTTACAATTAGTTTCACAGTCACTCTCATGTTCTATTTTTTTAGATCTCTGGCAAGGTCTAAGTACTTGTTTCTCTTCTTGTTTTCTTTGATATTCACTCTGTGGTTCGCCGAGACGACAAAGTTCAGTAGTCGGAGGGTTCTCTTCTTGTTGATTATCACTAAGTCTGGTCGTCTGGCCGCGATAAGGTAATCACAAAATCCCAGTGTTATTCTACTACTTGAGAGTTTTTCACATCAGCGTAAGCTGATGGTCTTTCTTTAGAGTTTGAGTGACAGCAAGTCTCTTCACGTCTCCGGGACTCTTCTCAGTATTCTGGTCTATTTCAATAATGCAGTAGTTTGGATGGTCTTCACTCTTTCTGTTATTTCCAAGTCCTCCAGTCTCTTTATTAATCCTTCGGTGACTGTATCAAGAGCATCATTTACAACTGTTGTAATCATCACTTTCATGTTCCACAATTTTTCAATTCCCTAGCATGGTCCAGGTACTCATTCTTTTTTTTTTTTTTTTTTTTTTGCTTTCTTTCAAAGCAAAGTTCACAATTTTACAAGTTCTCTTTTTGTTATTATAAGGTCTTGTCGTCTGAAGTCAAAATCTCAGAGTACAGATTCTGGGTTGTGCATATGCTATTTGTTCGTATGGTCAAATTTCAATTTCTTCCACACTTCTCAGTGGATCATTTTGCCCACCCAGTCATGTCTAGTCTTGTACTCTTTCTGTGCTGATTTGCTGTATTCGCTTACTATGTAATTGATTGTTTCGTTTATCACCACGTAACCTACATCTGCTGTTTTGTTGCGTCTTATCTTTTCTTGCTTTGATATGGTTGGTCCTTATGGCGTTGTTTTGTGCTGCTACTAGAAGAGACTCAGTTTCTCTCTTAAGGTTTCTTTTTTTAGCCAAGTCCTCGTTTGTTGGTCGCTTAAAACGTCCATAGAGTTGTTTTCTTCCCATGTTTGTCTTCTTGTTATTTCCGTTCTGCTGATCCTCGTGTCGTCAGTATTGTTTCTGGTGGCTGTGATCAGTCATCTTCTGCACTTTTCTATGTTGTCTTCGACTCGTTGTATCGATGCGTCAAGGCTATCATCAATGCTGTTAAGTCCTCTTCCTCCTTCTTTTCTTGAAACGTATAGTCCGTCAACGTCGTCTCTGGGATGTAAAGCCTTATGCATTGTCATTAGTTTACTTGTTCTTTGGTCCATTTGTTTAAGGTCTTCTCTCGCCCACTTCAAGAATGGTTCTGAATATCCTACAAGGGGTACAGCTCAGGTATTTATCTCTTTAATAAGGTTCCTGCTATATAGTCTTGTCTCGAGTAACTTTTTCGTTCTCCCGAGACATTCTTCTTTATTTTTTCTTTCATCTCCACTTGTTTGATGGTATCAGCTTCCTGTATTCCCAAGTATTTGTAGGTTTCCTTTCTTTCCGAGCGTTCTGATTTTTCTTGATTTGATAGCACGATTTCCTCTTTCCTGCTTTTCATTACTTGCATGGCGCATTATTATTATTATTATTATTATTATTATTATTATTATTATTATTATTATTATTATTATTCAATTGGAATAGTTACTTGAAACAATTTGATTGTGTATGAATCATTTGTATCAGATACGATTGCTTGAAACTACATATCTGTAAATTATCTATTTTGAGAAAAGTTATCTGTGACTTTACATGTGAGTATTATCTTGAGTTCTTTGAAAACATATAGCTGCTTGCCAAAAAGATGCTATCATCAGCAGTGGCTAAATCGACGGTGGTCATGCCGTAAAACCGACCAACCAAACTAACAATAAAATTACAAAAAATAGTCCTCTACAAAATCCCGTCAAATTTTCGTAGAACAATATGAACTTTATGAAATAATAAACAACTATAAATTTCTTTATAGAGGGTCGGTCAAAATGATCTGACACTTTTGTAGGTTTAATAAAAGATAGAACCTGATGATAAATAATAGAATGAATAATGAAAAAGTGTTTTTATTTTCCAAATGTACGTAAGATGCTATTTTGTTTTATTTCGTTTCAGGTTACCCATATGGATTGGACAAGTCCGGATTGCGCTTTTATTGTGGAAACGTTTATTAAGAATGAGTCAGTCACTGCAACGCAAAGAGCATTCCTAGTGCACTTTGAGCTTGGTAGACATGATTTCATACCAACTCGAAACACGATTTTATTATGGGTTAATAACTTCAGAGCTACTGGATTAGCATTGAAACGAAATTATTACCATTCCACATGAAATAATCCGTAGAGTTATGGACAACTTTCTGGATATGGATAGTCTTTGACAGTGTGTTGACAATAACGGCAAATATTTGACTGATGGAATTTTTAAGACGAAATAAAACAAAATAGCATCATATCTAGAAAAAAACCCTACTTTTTTCATTATTTATTCTAATTTACTTTTATTAAACTTACAAATGTGTCTGATCATTTTGACCAATTCAGTAGAAACATTTACTGTTTGTAATCGTTTGGTGTGAATTTGTCATTCATAATAAAAACTATAAAATAACCTGTTGCTATCCAAGTCACTAACTCCTACCCTGTGTAGATCCTTACTTCGGCTAGTATTTCATATTTTCAATTATCTTAAAGCCCAGTCGGTTGGGGTTGTAGAATAAACCGACTGCATCTCTGCATGGTTATCAAACCCAGACGGCTGGGGCCGTAGAATACCTCGACTGCAACACTATATTGGGTTAAGACAGCCCAATGAGTGTCCTAGATATGATTAAACTGCATTTGATGGTGAGGCTCCTGTCCTGGGTCTTTTGGGAAAATGGAGTTGCCCTTTATTACCATTACCAGCTAGATGCAGTCTGAACTAGAAAGGTAGTATCTATTAGAGCCCCCATTTATGGGCCAAAGATAACTATTTAATCCTTTTAAATACTTAAAACTGTATGCAAACAAAGGATTGATATAGAGGGATTATATTAGATAACATTTCTTGAAACTATTTAACAATGTGAAAACAATAAATACCCATACTTGAAATCATTTAACGAACAAATGGGCACTGGCCCGTTAAAAATGTTGCCTACACAATATTCGTTTAAACACACACACACATACACACACACACACACAGTTATGGGTAAATAGTAGCGCAGACTAGGTTCTTCAGCCTTGTTGAGGCAACTAGTCTAGGAGAAGGAAAACTCTGAATTCAAACCTGTAAACTCCGCTTAAAAATTGACTTTGTGTCATATCCTGCCCGAGCGGACGGGTTGGTAAATATATATATATATATATATATATATATATGTGTGTGTGTGTGTGTGTGTGTGTGTGTGTATAACTGGGTTCAACCCGCCTTACAAAAAAAGTGTAGCATCAAACATCAGTAGGGACTTCCTAAATCTAATAAGCAAACACTTCCCTAACCATAGCCTCCTAGCAAAAATCTTCAACAGAAACAATATAAAGGTCAGCTACAGTTGCACAAGTAACATATCTCATCATAAAAGGCCACAACAAAAAGATTGAAACCTTCTACAGCACCACACACCCCAACAAATAATACAGCCGTAGGGATAAAGAAACATGCCCCCTACTAGGAAACTGTCTACAGAAAAACGTAGTGCACAGAGCCACTGTAAAAAACAACAGCTCAGTCAAGCAGTACATAGACGGAACAGAGGGTACCATAAAACAAAGTTTATATAACCACAAACTCCTTCTCCAATAGAAATTACTCAACGAACTCTTTTTTATACACACACATATGGCACCTAAAAGACATGAACATCTCACCCACCATCACCTGGGAAATACTAAAACTAGCACCCTCCCACTGTAAGACAAAAAATGTTTTCTTTGCCTCTACGAAAAGATTGCAGTTATCACCCACTCATCACAAAACACCCTGCAAAACAAAAAATTAGAAATTCTATCCAAATGCAGACATGAGAACAAACATCTACTCTCACATTTCGACCCATAAACATAACCCATCCATCTTATCTATACCATAAAAATCCCCCTCCACAAATAACCTCACAAGACACCCGACGCACCCTAAGTACCAATTTCCTCCATTAAATCTTTATATCCATTTCCTAGCACTTCCACAAGCTGTTGACATCATGTAAGACAAGTTTTCATGAGTGTTAGAAAAACGTCTTAACACAGTATATTTAACCTATCTCACACGCACTATGATATATTACAATAACGTATACGTAATATAATATTAATACAACATATAGAGCTAATAAAAAATCCTTATTCTAATCATCTCCCCATCTATTATCCTTACGTCCAAGACCTATCATGCTTACATGTCAAATCATATTTTCATTTTCTTAATCATGCAATAATGATAATCATCGCCATACACACTCACACACATAAAAACGACATTGCTAAAACAAACAATTATTGTAACGTCTTAACACAATATATTCACTATATTTCTTACGTACTTACAATCACAGATTACCATGATGCATATACAATATATAATGAACACATCATGACTATTATAAATTATTATTGCAGTCAAACACAAATCACATTCCAGCATAAAATACTAATATTGCATAATACTCCATAATATAATTTAATATAACGTCTCATTACCATGATATTTATTACCTCCTGACCCACCATAGTACTTCGTCTATTATGCTCACAAATCAAAACTTTATTTTCTTCGTAATGCAATGATGATGATATTTTGTTCCTTACTTCCTTCGTTAAAATCCTCACCACACACATACACACACACACGAATACATGAAAAAACAAACAAAAGATTTTCTTTACTCGGTCAGTCTGTCGCGATTTGGCAACACATCGCCACTAATACATCCAGGAGACAACCTCAAATTTGTCGCACGGCCCAAGTATCTTCATACACACACATACTAAATATGACTTATACGTCCACACACAATGATACACATATATAACCTTCACATATACACACACGCACTGGTGTAAAGAGTTGTTCACAATTCTAACGTTCTTTTAACTGTTTTTTCGATTTTTTTCGATTTCTCCAATATCTTTCGTTCTCAGCCTGATGTTATTAAATATATATAAAAACTAATATATATTTACTTATTATTATAATATATATATATATATATATATATATATATATATATATATATATATATATATATATATATCTGTGTGTGTGTGTGTATGGTTGTCCTTCGGATCCGATGATGACGTGATGAGTTGCAAAACTGACCTGTGCGAGAAAGTTTTATAGTGAGAACCCGCTTACCAAAGGTACTGACCACTCTGTGAACACCCGATAGATAGATGGTTAAAATTGAACTGTTTCGCATTTAAACTGTGAAAACTAATGGCTTAAGCTAAATTGATTGTTTGAAATAGAACATTTAACTGTGTGTAAACAAATGACTGATGTTTAATTAAATCGTTAGTGATGAATAGCAATACTTGGAGCCATTTAACTTCGTTGACTTATGCTTGTCTGAATAGTTAGGAATAGAACTGTTTGATCATTTAACTATGTATTTACAAAATGTGTTTACAAATCATATATTTAGTACATATGTAAAAACAGGATTTGGCATTAAATAAACCACAAGGGTTGATATGCCATGAAACATAATCAACCAAACAACATTGTTATTTTACAATCTTATTGGCTTTTCATTTTATTTGTCTTTTATTTTGTAAACCAATTCTACATTTCTTTTTTTGTAAAAGTTTAATTTACAATTCAACTTTTTTTTTCACCACTGCGAAGAACCAATTCTTCTACATAATAGAGCGTTGCGCGTATTTACACTTCTAGTTTCAGAATAGACAAAAGAATCTAAAACTTTTAAACATTGGATAAGTTGTTCTTTAAAGTTTAGATTTTACAAGTTATGATAATTCGCTATGAAATATTCCTCACCCCATCCCAAATATTCTGCCAAATTTTTTTGATCCAACACATTTTTAAGTCTCTGTGTAAAATATGAACGTGTTTAACCTCTTTAATCTTTAATTAATGACTCTTATTCCATTAAACCAAGGACAATATTAAAACGTATTATCAGTTTCAAGATAATGGAAATAATTATGAATTAAAAAGATATCAAGTTAATAAGCAATTAGACTTAATTAATCAATATGTTAAATTTATTGGAAGCAAATTTCCAAAAAATTACCTTGAAAATAACGTGATCATCGATATCAAAACAACGCTGAAAGTATTGGTTCCATTCATATCACCGAAGTTAAGCAATAATGAATCTGTACAGTAAATACGAGGGACATTCGATAAGTTTTCAGACTTTTTTCGTATGGGCGCTTTTATAGATAGTACACTCTAGTCTCCTTCAAAGTAATCTCCTCCGGCTGCAATGCACGTGTTATACGGTTCTAACAACTTCTGGAAGGCCTCATGGAAGTCCTCTTGTGTGAGCGTGTCAATCACCTTCGTCACAGCTTCTCCTCAATTGTCTCATAACGACAGCCTCTGAGCTTAGGGAATAACCAAAAGTCACAGGAACCAACGTCTGGACGATAGGGAGGCTGAGGATCTGTCTTGATGCCCATCTTGGTCAAATAGTCTGTGACAAGGATGGAGTTGTGGACTGCTGTATTGTCCTGGTGGAAATGCCACTGACCTGATTTGAAGAGTGCTGGTCACTTCCCATGGAATCTCTTGCTAAACTCCCTTAAAACCTCAATATAGTAACCCTAACCCTAACCCTTTGGCCAATCAACTCTGGTGTATTGACTTCCTTACTCCTCCCACATCTCTCATCATCCCTCACAGACTCCCTGCCTTCCTTGAATCTCTTATGCCACTCAAAAACTGATGCTCGATTCATGCAAGATGGTCGAAAAGCAGTCTGAAGCATTCCATACGTTTCTGTGGCCTTTTTTCCAAGTTTAAAACAGAATTTTATTGCATATCGTTCTTCTAAAGTGTCCTCGCGTACAGTATGCATTTTGAAATTCACCAGCTGACAATCAGGTTTTATTAGGGTGCATTCCAACTGCTGCTGTAGCTGTTGATTTTAACCTGAAATCATAAAAATTGGTCAGTCATCACATTAGATGTATAGCAATAAGCTACTGAATTTTCAAGAGTTTACAACAATTTTAAATGCCAACATGAAAAAAGTCTGTAAACTTATCGTATGCACCTCGTAAATGGGAGCAACTGTTATTGTAAGAAACCAGTGAGCCGTGTACCAGAATTTGAAAGGCTTAGTAAATAATGATAAGATCAAAACAGCTTTAATCTCCATGTGTATTGAGTGCATCATCATCATCATCATCATCATTAAGAAATGCCGAATGCGTAGGTTCCCTAGACTCTCTCTCTCTCTCTCTCACCATCCGTTCCTATAGGCCATCTCTCTTGGTAAGTCCTCTAGATGGCTTCAAGTGTCTGCACAGCACAATTGAATGTAACTTATTGCTGGTCGATTAGTACTGATGAGTCTATATGTCCACGTTCATATGAGAACATCGCTTATGAATTCGTCCTTACTTCCCCAGCAATCCCCAGTATGTGATCTTCGTTTTACTTAAATCATTTATGAAATGGGAGGTAAGTGACTACACAGCTGCTGTTTTTGAAGGATGCTGCTTTCATGATTCGTTCAAAACGAGTGTCAACCAGTTACAGTTATTCAAGTTTAGCCGTATAGCCTCCGTAGCCTAATTGGTAAAGCAGCCGTCATGAAGAGACAAAAATAAAGGAATATAAAATAAATACGAGTCAAAATTCAATACTAACCAACAGTTTTACTGTATATGTTTTCAACATAGATTTTCAAGTATAAATTTGCCTCACCATGGAGCAGTAAATCCTACAAACCATTACAATTTTAGCGAGTTAGTTCCTCATGGAGTATTTCACACTTTCACCTCGTACCAGACTATACATATAGTGCAAAACTGTTGTAGGATACTCGCGATTTAATTTTTGTAATTGGCGTTTCGTCTACTAGTTGGAAAATTAGATATGGAAATCATAAATTTTCCTTCTCCCATGAGCATAAAAAAAATCAAACTGCTCTATCAAAACATTATTGGGGATTAAAAGATAAAGGGTTAACCCCTGACATACAATGGTCCATATTGAAAAGATCTAGTACCCCAAAATCTTTCGATAGTAGGTGCAACCTGTGTCTTGAAGAAAAAATCCACATTTTGCTTTTTCCTGAGCCAAAAAAATTATTAAATAAGAGAAATGAACTAATAGCTAGGTGTAGACATAGGGCCAAATTTAAACTATAAATATTTAACCAAAATTTTTTTATAAAAACATAGAGTTAATTTTGAGAATCAGAGTTAATTTTGAGAATAAATAAAATAAATTGTTAGATAGAAAATTGTGAAAATACATATAATATATACGTACTACGCATAAAAAGTGGAACTGATTAATGCTTTCTAAATAGTTTTTGAAATGTTAAAATACAGTAAATAAATTAAATATTTGTTTTTGTTTTTAGTTTTAATATATCTATTACTGTATCTTTACGTGAATTTATTATTTAAAATTTAAATCTAATTCAATAAAAAATCTGTAATTTAGGTCTAAATGTAATTAAAAAATTATCAATTAAAGAAAATTAAAAAAAAAAATAATTTTACTACATTGCTACCTGAAATTTAAATTTAAAACGGAAGTGGGCTTAATGAAGAGGTAACTCTTCACCCCTCTTCTATCCGCTCCCACTCTTCTATCACCTCCCACTCTTATGTGTCTATTCTAGTTAATTTTATCAAAAAGATCTGAAGAAGTTTTGTTAATTTTTTTTTTGTGTTTTTGGAAATTTCAAAAATGCGTAACAGGATTGAAATAAATTTATAATCCTATGTGACCGTTTTCGTTGTTTTTTCTTAAAGAATTTATTGCTGTGTATTATTGGTACATTGAGCTCTTTACGAGGAAAATTTGAATATTCATTCATGAATAATTTCTTGTTCTGATGGAATTACTCCCAACTCCGGTTTAACTGGACCAAGAATACCCTATATATATACATATATATATATATATATACAAGCATATATATATATATATATATATATATATATATATATATATATATATATATATATATATATATGCTTGTATATATATATATATATATGTGTATATATATATATATATATATATATATATATATATATATATATATATATATATATATATGTATATATTAGAGAAAAGATAAAGCACGGACTCACTTCCTGATAGTGCCGTAGTTTCAATTCGTGATATAAATGAGCTTCTCAATTCTTATGACAATGCAGTTAATAGACATCACAATGGGTGCCATTCACCGGTTCTTGTTCATCAATGGACGCCTATCATTGTGGAAACCCCACAACGTAATTCATCTTTTTCACAACAGGGTTACGATAAAAAATGTGGAGAAAATCTCATATTACTAAGAAAAAAATGAGTAGAAAAGAAAGAGAAAGATGAGTAGGAAAAAAAAAAGAAAGAAAGAAGGAAGGAAGGAAAGAAGGGAAGAGAGAAAGAAATATAGAATGCGCGGAAAAGAAAGAAAGAAAGATGATGAGAGAGTGAGGAAGGAAAGATATAAGAAAAAAAAAGGAAGAATTAAAAAGAGAGGGTAAAAAAAAGTAAGAAAAAAGAAAGAAAAATGTACAGTAGATAAATAAATAGAGGTGATTTGGAAATAAAGAAAGAAAGACAGAAAAAAAAGACTAATAGAAAAGAAAGAGAGAAAGAAAGAAAGAAGGATGATTAGAAAATAAGATAGAAAGACCGAAAGAAATAAGATAAGTAGAAGAGAGAGGGGGCGGAAAAAAGAAAGAAAGAAAGATGATTAGGAAATAAAGAAAAAAGACAGAAAGAAAAATATGAGTTGAAAAGAAAGAAAGAAAGATTGGTCGGTTGGTTGGTTGGTTGGGTCTTATGGCATATCAACCTTTGTAGGTTATTTAACGTCAAATCCATTTTTATGTAAATAATCAGTTCTGTTTCAAACAATTCAGTTTAGCATGAGTACACAGTTTAATTATCAAAAACATTCCTATTTCAAGCTATTCAGTTTATTCAAACAGTTCTAATTCAGCTAATTCAGTTTAGTATAAGTACAGATTTTGTTTACACACGGTTAAATGTCAAAACAGTTCTATGTTAAACAATTCAGTTTAGTGTAAATACAGTTTCAATCTAAAAAAATAGTTCTATTTCAAATAATTCAGTTTCGCATAAGCACGTAGTTAAAATTTAAGTACGGTTTAATTGTCAAAACCATTATCTTAAGCTGTTCAGTTTCGCATAAGTATGCCGTTAGTTCTATTTAACCCATAGATAGGACCCTTATCAGGTGCTACCACTCCGGGGGCCAGTGTGGACCTGAGAGCGATGGCAATGAAGGGGTACTCCGCATTCCCCAAAGTTCCAGCATCACTGGAACCTCACCATCAGATTGTTTAGTGTCATATCCAAAACACTTGTTGGGGGGGGGGATTTTTCCCCTCTGCAGAGGTGCTGTCATTGCATTCTACAGTCCCAGCCTACTGGGCAAAAAGAAAGAAAGAAAGAAAGAAAGAAAGAAATGTGCAAAAAAATGAGAAAAAAAAAGAAAAAAGGATGATCAAGAAGTAATGGAAGAAAGACAGAAAGAAAGAAAATATGTGTAAGAAAGAAAGAAAGACAGAAAGAAAAAAGAGGAGTCGAATAGAAAGAAAGATGATCTACATATCTATCAATTAAATTAAAATCTACACTGAAAACTAAAGCTTGAAATCAGAGATCTTTATTAATGTTTCGGCATGTACAAAAAAACACGCACTTTTTTTTTATCGAAATGTGATGACAAATGGCGCGTAGTATTCTTCTAAAGTATAGGTAACCAAAAGCGTAATAATTCGTCGTTTTTATGTTTTAAAAAGCGTTGGTCTCCCTTGATATTGATTCTCTTGCGAGCATCCGTAGAAAAAATATCGTCTGATGAAAAGCCACAATAAAAACACAAAGACTAAAAAAGTATTCTTAAGATTAAATATTTTTCTTATCTAACCAGTCAAATTCATCTGTACAGTATTTTTACTTAAATTATCAAAATACCGGTCACGCGCTGTGAGTGGAAGAGTTTAATCAATGGATGTCAATTTTTGAAATCTAATAAAACGTTTATCCTGAATTTTCTTTCTTCTTTATCAACCTCATCCATTAAAGATTTTAGTTACGAAAACGAATTAAGTACAAAAAATGTTATTAAGAGCTATGTTGTATCTTATTTTACTGTTTTTTGAAATTCAATAAGTTAACCGTACGCCCAAATAGAGAAACTGTTATGAAAATGTAAACAAAATTTAATTCTCTTTGGAATTATCTGTAAATTTTTAAAAATAATTTACCTGCACTTCATTAAGCGAATCAAATTAATATAATGCTTCAGGTAGTGTAGGGAACGAATAAATAAATTAAAAAATTAAATTTAAAAAAAATAAATAAATAGATAAAAAGAAAACTATTAAATTTGAAGAAACTCCCAGAGGTCTCTAACGGAAAAGGAGATGACGCATGCGTAAAAGAAAAAAGGATTTTCCCCTTGAAAAAGGAGACAATATTATCTTTCTCTTTCAGGCAGTGTCCGTCGAACCGACAACACCAATTTTGCTATCTGGTGTTGACGTAGCGTGGTGCCCAAAGATGTTATCGTTTCCTGACCACGCTACGTCCCAAGACGTAGCGTGGTGGCCAAAGGGCACCATGCTACGTCTTGGGACGTAGCGTTGGTTAGTCCCTTCACCCAAATAAATAAAGGAAAGTATAGAAGAAATGTTTTCGCCTCTTATCTTTTTTTCTATCTTTTCTTTTTGTATATTTCTTTTGGGACTTTCTTTGGGCAAGGCATTGCGCCAGCCAGTCAACGTGGGGTGAAACATTGTAACCAAAATATGGAGTCAGCCTTGCCATTAGCCCCTGACTTTCAAAGCCTTCAAACCCCACAGTAGGAAGGCGATTAACAATAAAAAAAAAAAAACTAGAAAAGTTGTCTTCATAATTTTGAGAAAAATGTCTTTTAAAAGAAACCTCATCTTTTATTATCTAAGACACGGAAAATTTTATTAAAATCCAAAAATTATACGATTTTGAAGAGATTAAAAAAATGAAAACAAAACAATACCCCCCCACCAAAAAAGCAAACAAAAACGGTGCTTTAGCTGGTGCCCGTTTTTGGGCATCCCGATTTATGTTCAATTAATTTTCATTCATCGATGATCCATTGTCATTAAAAACAAACTGGATAAACGCCTTTCAACAAAAGTTACGCCAGTCGTTTTGATACTGATTCGGTGTCAGGAGGGACTTTGAATGACCGAATTTCCTCCTCGCTCTTTATGGCCACTGGTCAAAGCATGCATGATACTACATTGACCCTAAACGTAGATACATCTAAGGTTTGGGGTCGAGAAAGATGAATGAGGTCTGCTGCCTCTTGTCTTAAGATAGAGTCTTTGAACAAAGGCTGCGCAATTACGAGTAAAAAAAAAAAGGGAATAAATGTCATAGACACAAAAGAACTGGCAAAGTAATGGCTAGAAGCGGAAATACGTAAAGTTTCTTTCAGTCACATTCCCACGGTTTTATAAACACCGGCTGACACATTTTCTATCGTCTTCTCTTTCTTTGATCCATATATATATATATATATATATGTGTGTGTGTGTGTGTGTGTGTGTGTGTGTGCAAATTATATATATATATATATATATATATATATTATTTGTTTATTTTTTTTTCCTCGTGGTGTAATGGTTAAAGCGCTGAACTGCAGAATCGTTGAAAGTGAGTTTGAACTCCAGTCACGCTATTACGTTAACTTTCGGTAAAGATATGAACCCCCTTAGTTAAGGGTAAAATAGTACCACTACTGTCCATCAAGAATGATGGCTTTGACATAAAATTTCCCACGAAGGTTGATATGCCATTAAAAAAAAAAACAACCAACCAAATCTATCTCTTAGGATTGTTATCTTCTATACTTTGGGGAGAGTCTCCGTGACAAAATAACTAAAATGCTGGCCTGCGACATGTTAGTAAGCGAGTTCGAACTACACTTTAGCTATTTCATACTCTTTCGGAAAAATACTCATGGAAAAGGTAAGGAACCCTCTTATTACCCTTTGTATGGGTTAAATAATATCATTACTTCTACAAGGATTGATTTGGCATTATATAACCAATGAAGTTTGATATGTCATTTGGCAAAGAAATTTCTTACCGTATATTTCATGTTCTTTTCTTTTTTGCTCTTATTAAAATGCCAACCGCTGAGAATTGATTGGAAAAAAGAAATTGCAACTTATTTTGCAGTCCTCCGTAACACAATGTACGAGGATCATTAAATAAGTTTCCAGACTTTTTTCGTTTTTTATGCTAAACTGAATTTTTTGAAATGGAACTGTTTTTTGACATTGAAACTGTATTTACACCAAACTGAATTGTTTAACATAGAACTGTTTTGACATTTAACTGTGTGTAAACAAAATCTGAACTTATACTAAACTGAATTAGCTGAATTAGAACTGCTCGACTAAACTGAATAGCCTTGAAATAGAAATGTTTTTCACAATTAAACTGTACTTACATTTAAACTGCGTACTTATCCTAAACTGAATTGTTTGAAATAGAACTATTTTCATAAAAATGGATTTGGCGTTAAATAACCTACAAAGGTTGATATGCCATAAATCCCAACCAACCAACCAACCAACCAACCAACCACTACATCACGGGATTTTTCCTATTAGTATTAGATTGGAATACTTGAGACTATATAACTGTGTGCAAATTATTAGTATTAGATAGGAATACTTGAAAACATATAACAATGTACAAACAAAGGATTATAATAATTGAATAGTGATCACGTGCTTTGCGTCAGCCGCAGGTTGAAGGAGGAGTGACCACGAGAATTTGCGTAGGCGTCCGGGATGTTATTCAGCCGTTAAGATTTTGACACGGACCAGAAGGAAGCAGAGCTTTCACCGCAGATTCATACCTTGGCCCCTGTTTGTACAGCTCAGCCGTCTTCGAACTGTCCTTACTTTACCCGTCCGTACATTTTGGATAATAAAAAGAAAAGAAAAAAAGCTAATTAGGAATTAATACATCAGTGTTGTTGTCTTTCTTCTGCTATACAAAACAATCATTAATAAATGAACCAAATTTCGGCATTAAATAACCGATATGGAGTTAAATGGACCAAAACAAACCAAACCGACCAACCTTGTCCAAAAACTCAAATTTTGAACACTTTTCTGGTTTATAAGTTTAATCAACCAGATAGATTATCATTACTGTACATGTTTGCAATCATCATCCTCTAAGAACGTTAATTATTTGTATTAAGAATAATTACTTGAAGTAATTATTGTTATCATATATTTATGTTGGTTTATGGTGAGCTTGTTGGTGTTTTATAGTATATATATATATATATATATATATATATATATATTTACTAATCTGATATCTACCAGCATTCACGGTACCAGAAAAAAAAAAGAAAAAAACCCGCCAGGAACAAGAGATAAAAGTATCTCGAATCACCGCCCGGGGGGAAAAAGAAAAAATTATAAGTCAAAAAGAAAGAAAAGGCCAATCTCGTCCGACCCCTTGAAAAAAAATCAAGGGATTCGCAGTCAGTTGGTCAAAAGAAAACCTTAACCTTCCGCGAATCCTGCATTGCTTCCATGAACAAGAGTGCTCAACACGAGTGGAGCCAATTATAAAATTAACTTAAATCGCGAGTCGGAAATCTTCTACTAAAGTTTCACCTTATCGGATCATCAGGAAGTCTAACTCGGAGTTAGGCTTCCTGATGATCCGATGAGGTGAAACTATAGTAGAAGATTTCCGACTCCCGATTTAAGTTAATTATATATATATATATATATATATAATAACTACACAACGAGCTGTTCGTGGTGTAAAGGACTCTAAGTTTAACTCCGCGACAAGGCTGTTTGCATTTCCACGGGAAAAGCATGAATCCAGTTATTCTCGTTCCAGCTATGGGTAAATACTAGGGCACACTGGGCTCTGTGATCTTGGTATGGCAACCAGTCTAGGAGTAGAAAAACTCAGAATTCAAACCTGTTTAACTCCGCTAAAATATTTTCTTTATAACCCCATGCTGCACGTGCGGAAGGGTTTGGCACCCCTATATATATATCATCATGTCGTGCTTGTAGCACGGATATCCCTGACCCTCTCTCGCCACTCCTCCCTATCGTTCATTGCCTCTGGCAGGTCTTCTGGACTACATCCCGTATCCTCACATAGTTGCTGAATGTATGTTCGTGCTGGTCGTCCTGCTTTTGCTCGGCCATATGTGGGGGTACGTAAGAGTACATCACTTATGAGCTCGTCCTTGCTTCTCCAGCAGTGTCCTGCATGTCTGGTTCGTCTAACTTGAATAGTTTTCGTGATAGGAGGCAGGTGGCCGTATAGTTGGTGTCTTGTGGGGTGTTGCCGCCAGGACTTGTTCAAGATTGCACGCAGCATTCTTATGTAATTGCCGTCTAGCTTCTTCTCCAGCCGTTTTGATAGAGTCCATGTAGTGCATCCATATAGCAGTATCGATGCGACCGCTGCCTGGAAGAAACTGCGTTTCATTTTATCGGTTAATATATATATATATATATATATATGTATAATTTGTAAGTGAATAATTTTTGGTAAATTTTTCGACAAGTTGTTAGAGCTCATTTGTTTGCACACAGTTAAATGGTTTCAAGAACAGCTATCTAACACTAATAAGTCTATTTAATGTTGAATTGTTTGCACACAGATGGTTTCCGGTATTGCTATTTAACATTAGTAATTCTATTCAAAAACATCAAACAGCATCCGGGATTTTCAGCACAATTTCTTTTCTGTCAATTTCGATATTAAAACAATACAATAAATTTTTTAATGAAATCCCTATTTTTTTCTCTCTTAATACTGAATTATTCCATCATATTTTTCTTCTATATATCTTAGAAAAATACCCACTATTTTAAATAACTTAATCTAGTTTGTGTAAGGTATATTTTATGAAACCTGAATGTTCAACTATTAAATAAAAATGTTTTGAAATTATCTGTAATAAGGTGATTTACTGCTAAATAGAAAACAAATCAAAACAAAATGAAAAGTGTTCTGATTCTATAATTTTTAAGAGCGGCGGGTAAAGATGAAATTAATGTCTTTTAAAGCAAACAGTATAAAGATATGTTTTGTTTCACCTTTTGTCTTTCGCTATCTCTGGTGTAAATCATTTGCATTTCAGAAATGATTACTTGGAATAACCATATTTACCCAACCCCTCCGCTCGGGCAGGATATGACACAAGGTCAATTTTTAAGCGGAGTTTAACAGGTTTCAATTCAGAGTTTTCCTTCTCCTAGACTAGTTGCCTCACCAAGGCTGAAGAACCTAGTCTGTCCTACTATTTACACATAGCTGGAGGGAGAATAACTGGATTCATACCTTTCCCAAGGGTATTAGTGCTATGTTACTTGGAATTACTATGGCTTATCGAATATATATATGTATATATATATATATGTGTGTGTGTGTGTGTGTGTGTGTGTGTGCGTGTGTATGTGTATGTGTGTACATACATACATACATATTTATATATATATTGTGACGTTGTATGCCCCTGAGAGGGGAGAAGTAAGATTTAATTTCCCTTCCCCTTCGGTGTTTGAACTAACAGGCCCCAAAGATTGACCGTTAAAAGAGGAACAGGCTGTTGAACGAAGTAATGAATCCAGGTCAGAATGAAAGCCAAGGGCTGTCTACACTCCATGACCTATGACCGGGTGGACGGAGAAGGAAATGCATGTCATTGAGTAGCATGACCGGTGGGGTGGAGGAGGAGGAAGAGGAAAGAGGCCAAATGATTGGCCAGAGCCCTAAAGCCGAAAAATAGGTCCTTTTCGTCAGAGGAAATTGGGAAAAGGATTTTCAGTTTGGGGGCAGAAATCGACGGATAAAGAGGTCGGTTTCCAGCCCGCTCCGGGGAAAGAGCGGAACAGAATCTTTGGGCAGAAGATAACAGGTGCCTTCCAGCCAGGTTCTACAGAACGCCGCTCGCCCGTAAAAGAAAGGAATCTGCGAAGTAAACCCGTTAAAAGCTAAGTACATCTTAAAACTGTTTTTCCTCCTAACCTTCCCAAATATTGGAACTTATATGTTTTAAGAAAAGGAAAGAAATAGACTGAAGAAATTCGTTTCATAAACTGTAAGCGAACGAGTGGACTACTTTCTCAAATGTTAAAAGAAAGAAAGAAAAGAAAAAAAGCAGAAAAGGGCTGTCGAGAGAGACATTTGTGTTTAAGACTGTCTGCTGGTGCAGTGTAGCCGGCACCTTAAATATATGTTTGGTCCTCACCTATCAAAATGTTATAGTTTAAATGTTCCCTTATGCTGAAATATATTCGTTACGTTGTTTATCTGTCGAGTTGCCTTCTTTTGCATACATCTTTTCCAGATTCATTCGCTTCAATTTGTTCTCGCTAAATGTCTTATTCGCCTTAAAAATCATTATACGGGAAATTGGAATTTCCGACTACAGTGAATAATATTTTATCTTAACCTAGAAGTCCATGTTTTCCGTTTTCCGAGGGGGTAGGAAAACGAATGACTTGGTGGTATATGTTAAGTGAGAATGGAATCCCCCTTGCCTGCGTCGGGCAGAGTCTAGACCTAAATTAACCCCCACATTATTTGCCAGTTACCTTATGCTCGAAACAGGCGCTTTGACTAGGACTTATTTTGCAAGGGGTCAAGTGCCAGACTGCCCCGACGTCACAAGTGCGTAAAATAAACTCCTGTCCTGGGATCCCGCAAAAATAATTACCGACGCCGACTACGCCGATGACATAGCGATACTGGCAAATACATCCAACCAAGCCGAAACATTACTGCATAGTTTGGAACAAGCAGCCGCAGGTATAGGCCTCCATATCGATGCACACAAAACGGAATATATGTGCTATAATCAAACATGTGACATCTCCACACTAGACGGAACCCCTCTTAAACTAGTAGACAAATTCACTTACCTAGGAAGCAGCATCTCATCAACCGAAAAAGACATAGACAAGCGGTTAACGAAGGCATCGACAGCTATCAATAGGCTATCGATCATATGGAAATCAGACCTAACCGATAAAATGAAACGCAGTTTCTTCCAGGCAGCTGTAGTATCGATACTGCTCTATGGATGCACTACATGGACGCTAACAAAACGGCTGGAGAAGAAGCTAGACGGCAATTACATAAGAATGCTGGCGGCAACACCCCACAAGACACCAACTATACGGCCACCTGCCTCCTATCACGAAAACTATTCAAGTTAGACGAACCAGACATGCAGGACACTGCTGGAGAAGCAGGGACGAGCTCATAAGTGATGTACTCCTATGGACCCCCACATATGGCCGGGCAAAAGTAGGACGAACAGCACGAACATATATTCAGCAGCTATGTGAGGATATGGGATGTAGCCCTGAAGACCTGCCAGAGGCGATGAACGATAGGGAAAAGTGGTGAGAGAGGGTCAGGGATATCCGTGCTGGCGGCACGACATGATGATGAAGATGATGATGATGATGACAATATATATATGTGTGTGTGTGTGTACATACACCGGACATTGGCCTAGCGGTTAGAGTGTTCGCCAATGGCCTGGGAGACCTGGGTTCAATCCCAGGTCGAGTCATACCAAAGACTCAAAAAATGGTACTTGATGCTTCCTTGCTTAACACTCAGCATCATAAGGTACGGATCAAGGGTAAAGTGGAGCAATCCAGGGAAAGGAGTAGCGCCCTCCCCTACACCTTGGTGTAGTAGCTATCGAAAAGGGAGCCTTCGGGTCACCCTCGACTATGGTCGCCAACTTTTTTTTTTTTTAGATACATACATATATATATATATATTGAATCTGACAAAATGTAAGAATTACGACGAGAAGATCAAAATGGAGTGGAACATTTACTTATTGAATAAACTTTGAATAATATGATATTAGATAAACACCCCACCCAGAAAACTTTGGTATTGTTTTTATTTTTCTCATATATATATATATATATATATATATATATATATATATATATATTGGTAGGGTTTTGAATGTAATCAGACTGTATGAGATGAAAAAACAGGTCGACGTAGAAATTAACGCTGTTCGTATAATGAAACATGTCAATCTGATTTTTATATTGTCTTTGTTTCTTTTTCACACACACACACACACACACACACACACACACAGAGAGAGAGAGAGAGAGAGAGAGAGAGAGAGAGAAAGAGAGAGAGAGAGAGAGAGAGAGAGAGAGAGAGAGAGATGCATATGAATAAATATATTGAATAAAATGGCCGAAAAATTGAAATAAATATTATTAGAAAATTTTGTAAAGTATTTAATTATCGAAAATGACGCGTCACTCATTTACGAGCTTTAGCAGAAAATGACTTGCAAATTTTGTTTTTAATTTATGGAAAAATACAAGAAAAAATAAAACCGTCTACGAGTTTGTTATGATCTTAAATGAGATCAACGTTATATAGAATAAGTAAATAGTCATCCGAATTTTGTTTTTTGTATCTTCCATACATTTACGTATACATCAATAGATGTTCAACGCTCAATGGTTAAAAATATTTCATAGGGACTTATTGCTATACTTTGTTGTAACGAATTTATCAAATATATAAGAATTATCAAAATTTGTTGTACTCGACATAAATGTTTTAATATTTTTATTTATATAATTTTGATATGAATTTTTGCAAGATTATATGAACAAAGGAATAGGATATAAATTCCATTTTATTTTTCTATCGTTTGTAGATATGAAGAACCTTTTTTCCATTGCATATTCCTGAAAATACAACATAGAGCTGGCCGTGATAAAACAGGCTTGACCTCGACCATTCCGCTATTTATGAAATGAAAAAACGTTTTCCTGTCACCTATCAGTCTTTTTCTCGTTAAACAAACTGTCGATTAGGGCTTAGAATGTCCGAGGGGTCAGTAAAAAAAAAACAAAAAAACCCCGGTTTCTTCGGTATAACACTAAACTGTATCTGATGGTGGGGCTTCAGTACTGGAGCTTTTGGGATGGCGGAGTACACCTTCATTAACATTAATCCCAGGTCCACTCTGCCTCGAAATGGTTGTTCCTGTTTAGATCTCATCTCTTGTTCAAATAGATCTGTTAGGAAATTATTAATATTCGATGGGAATACTTGATAGCAAATAACTGTAAATTATTTGAGTCAAAAATACTTACTTGAAGTTTGAATTGTTTATCGAGGATTATCATTATTATCAGTTACATCGAAACCATTTAACTACGTGCAAACGAATGAATAGAAATAATTGCTCGAAACCATATGATTGTGTATAAAATTATTAGTGTTAGATAGGAATACTTGAAACCATACAACGGTATACAAAGTATTAGTATTATATAGAAATACTTGATATATAATTGCACACACAAAAAAAACTTTTTAGAAACAGCTACACAAATCATTTCAATCTAAATATACAATAAGCGCAACTTTTTAACCACTGAACATAAATTAACCCAAGACGAATTGACATCTCATTAAAAACCAATCAATCGATCATTTTTCTTATTCCGATAGCCCAGAAACGGCATATTTTTCTATTGATGACCTCAAATAATCTCAAAGAGCTTCTTGGGTCAACGTCACATTATCTATGTTGGAGCCTGAGATCCATGAAAAAAATCGGATTATTTGCTTGCCCAGTCGGCTGGGGCTGTTGAATACACCGACAGCACCTCTGCAACGGGGTAAGACCCCTTCTCTAACGAGTGTCCTGGTATGACACTACACAATCTGATGGTGAGGTTGCAGTAATGCTGGAGCTTTGTGGAATGCGGAGTACCCCTTCATTGCTATCGCTTTCATGTTTACTCTGGCCCGGAGTGGTAGCACCTGATAGGATCCTATCTTTGATTCAAATAGACCTAAACTGTGTACTTATGGTAAACTGAATAGTTTGAAATAGAAATGCTTTTGACGCTGAAACTGTCGACTTACGCTAAACTGAGTTGTTTGAAATAAAACTGTTTTTGACATTTAACTGAATGTAAATAAAAAAAAAAAACTATACTTATACTGAATTGAAATGGTTGAAATAGAACTGTTTATATAAATAAAAATGGATTTGGCATTAATAACTGTTGGGTATCACCCACCTTTTTTCCACACGATGAACTAGTCCATCTGCCATATATAGCAGTAGCTACTAATACCAGGGCAGACTAGAAGGTGAAGAGCAGCTTCTTATAGGAATAGCATTAGAGCGCTGGAGACTGGAGGTCGCACAAGATCACCCTACTTGCAACCGTAATGACGGAAGCCAATACTATCGTTGGACTATATCTTTATTCTGTATTCACTAAGCCAATGTTCTTGTCTACTAATAGTCTCTCTATTGTATATACTTTTTCCTGAGAATATATCTCTATTTCCTCTCTTATCGTGGTTTGTCCTTTATTTAATATTACAAGCGTTCACTAACCAGAAGGCAACAATAACCTAAAATGATTGATGTACCATAAAACGAAAACCAACCAACCAACCAACCAACCAACCAACCAACCAACCAACCAACCTGCCAACGGGTCATTTGCACTTTTCATTCGGACGTGATCACTAAATACTTACCTCCTCCCACACACGTTCAAATGCACAAACTTCAATATAATAGCCCTGTTGGGGAGGGCTTAAAATACGCTGACTGTATCCTCTGTAGAGGAGCAAGACACCGCCAAGATAAAGGGGTGTTCTGGGTATGACGCTAAAGTGCATCTGATGGTGAGATTCCAGTTCTGGAGATCTGATTAGAGAGAATACTCCTTCATTGCCATTACTCTCAGATCCACTGATTCGGAGCGGTAGTGTCTGTTAGGGTCTCATTTATTCGTGATATAGTGATTTCTGTGCTGGGCTGCGACATCGTTGTTAACGATTTCTAATTCTAATCATGCGATTACTTTCAGAGCCTTGGGAAAGATATAAACCCTTATCCCTCCCAGATATAAGACTAATATCATCGTTTATGTCTTTGGAGGAGTTCCCGTGGCGTAATGGTTAACTTGCAAGACTGCAATATCGTAGTAAGTGAGTTCGGACTCCAGTCGCACAACTCCGGTCAATTTCTGATTAATACCTTGGGAAAGGTGGGCACCCTATCGCCCCACTATCAGTTAAATAGTACCATTACTGTTTTTCTAAAGGATGGCCTTGAAATTAAATAACCCGCAAAGATTGATATTCCGTTAAAGAAAGTTACCCAACCCATCTTTGTGTCAAACAGATCAGATTAAAAAATTTTAACATTCAATATTTTCAATTTTGTTAAAATATTAAACCGATTGCGCACCCCCATTAAAAAAAACAAAAAAAAAAAACAACAAAAAACTACTACATAAAATATAAATAAGAATGTACAAAGAACGCGATTCCCTAACTACAAAATAACCTTGGACGTGTTGACATGTCGTCAAAATCAATCATTCAACATAAACATAAGCAATTATTCAATATCTATATCATCAAGGACTCAAAAACTTTAGTATTTTTTGATAAATTTTACGTGTAGACTTATTGCTGCTTTTTATTGTTCAGAGAACCGCGATGTCTTTAGCATTGAATTCCCACGAATAACCAGTAAATGATTTGAAAGATTCCCGTACTTATCTATCTGAGCTCAGCTTCTAGGACTGGAACAGACTGATACAGGAGCCACGTCATGGTCAAGACTGTATCAAAAGAGTTGCCAGTTAAAGCTCTGTGGATCATTTCATTCAACATTGGACTTAATTTGCTAGAGGTGCAGGTGTTGAGCGTTGGCCATCTTTCTTCCAATTAGAACCAATTGACGTGACGTCAATGCGACCGGCGTATGGCTAGTTCATTTGATATCCACTTAGAACAGTTGGCTGACAGTGATCTGGTTATTGGGTGGGGGTGAAGAAAGCTAGCATAAAAAGACAATGAAATCTTAAATAAGTAAGTATGTGTGAATTTTATGTTTCATACGTATCTCTAATTATTTGTATAGAAAAATTGTTGACGAACTTTGAGCTAGACAGAATAAAACTGTAAAATTATATATATATATATTAGTCACTGCATATATATATATATATATATATATATATATATATATATATATATATATATTAGTCACTGCATATATATATATATATATATATATATATATATATATATATAAATTTCTTTAAGAAAAAACCAAAAACCGGTCAATTTAGGATTATAAATTTATTTCCATCCTGTTTTTCAGTTTCTGGTGTGAACCAAAAAACACAAAGAAAAAAAATTATACAGGACTTCTACAGATCCAATGGATAATTAATTAAATAAATTAAAACAGAATAGACACGTGGAGTGGAGTGGGAGGCGGAAGAGGTTAAGGAGTTACCTCCTCGTTTTATTGAATTTCCATTTTATTTTAATTTTCAAATTTCTTCTGTCAGTTATAATTACGGTAATTTAACTTCTTTATTTATTTGTTTAATTTATTTTCTTTTCATGTTAAGTTCGATAATTAACTTTTAAGAGAAATATTCATGCTTATATTAATTTTGGTACCATTTAATTAGCTACCTATTTTTCCTAGTGTGTATGTTGGATACGTTTCTTTTCCTGGTTTCACTATTTATTTCTATGTTTTTAAATTTGTATAGTTTAAATTTAGTCTTATGTCTACATCTAGCTATTAGTTCACTTCTCTTATTTAATAACTTATCAGGCCACTTATGTGTTAAAATATAGATTTTCTCTTCTAAGCATAAATTGCATCTACCGTTAAAACTATTTGGAGTATTTGATTTTTTGATTTTATATATATATATATATATATATATATATATGAGATATTAATTTTTTTTTTTAAATAAGGGGATGAAAGCCAGTCATCTAGACAGCAGACTGGACACAGATGCGGAAGAAATAATGACTCTCAATTAAATCTAATATTCTATTATTTTTATTACTACACACCAGGCCACACTTATTCAAACGATCGTTTGTAAATTAGCACATAGAAACTAATTGCACTCAACGTATTAAAAGTATATAGATATATATATTTCTTACAATATTAAAATATTCTAAGACATACAAGAACTCATGACTTGGTGTTTCACGAAATTGAAATTAACTTTTAAACAGTCTTTCACTGGTGACAGCAAGTCTCCTCAAGTCTCCAGGACTCTTTTCAGTATTCTGGCCGTTCTCAATAATGGTGTGGTTTGGATGGTCTTCACTCGTCCTCCAACTTCCAATTCCTCCCGTCCCTTTAATAATCCTTTAGTTACTGTACCGAAAGCATCAATGCCCATAGTATATATGTCACCTCCATATTCCATAGTTTTTTCAATTCCCGAGCAAGGTCCTACTCTTTGAGAGTTTTTCACATCAGTGTTAGCTGATGGTCTTTCACTGAAGTTTGAGTGACAGCAAGTCTCCACAAGTCTCCAGGACTATTCTCAGTATTCTGGTCGATCTCAAAAATGCAATAGTTTGGATGGTCTTCACTCTTTCTGTTATTTCCAAGTCCTCCAGTTCCTTTAGTAATCCTTCGGTGACTGTATCAAGAGCACCAATTACAATTGGTATAAACGTTACTTTCATGTTCCACAGTTTTATTCAATTCCCAAGCAAGGTCCAGACATTTATATTTCTTTTCGTTTTTTTTTTTTCAATTTTACTCTGTGATCAACCGGGATAACAAAATCAACAATTTTGCAAGTTCTCTTTTTTTTCCTTTTTTTTTTCTTTATTTATTGTTGTTGATTATGATAAGGTCAGATCGTCTGGCCGAGATTAAGTGATCCGTTTCTATATTAAAATTCCATAGGAGTCTCTGTGTGTCTCAATGATAGATGCTATATTATCATTTAATTTTCAATTCCTCACAATCCGTAACAATGTCTTTATTTAGGGTGAAGGAAGGTAGTGATTATACATAAGTTGTCTCCCTTTAGTCAAGGGCGACCCGAAGGCTCCCTTTTCAATAGTTACTACACCGAGGTGTAGGTGAGGGTGCTACTCCTTTCTCGGGCTTGCTCCACTTTACCCTTGATACATACCTTATAATGCTGAGTGTTAAGCAAAGAGGTATCAAGTACCATTTTTAAAGTTGTTGGTATGACGCGACCTGGGATTGAACCCAGGTTTTCCGGACCATTGACGAACACTATACTCATTAGGCCAATGGCCCGGCTTAATTAAGTATAAATATTGAAAAGGCAGCCTTCTGGTCGCCCTCGATTACGGTCGTCAACTTTACTTTTTTGCTATACTTTTTTGCTGCCACTTTGGGGTGAGGTTTTTCAGTCAAATTGATAGTGCTCTCCTTAGGAGATGAGCAATTCCACAAAATGCAAGTTTTGTATTTTATCATATTCACCCAACCCCTCCGCTCGGGCAGGATATGACACAAGGTCAAATTTTAAGCGGAGTTTAACAGGTTTGAATTCAAAGTTTTCCTTCTCCTAGACTAGTTGCCTCACCAAGGCTGACAAACTCAGTTTGTCCTACTATTTACCCATTGCTGGAGGGGGAATAATTGTATTCATACCTTTCCCAATGGTATGAGTGCTATGGGAAATGCAATCAGTCTCGTCCAGGATTTGAACTCGGGTCGCCGTGTCCATTACCTACGACGATAACCATTACACCACGGGCACCTCCACGAAGTTTTGTATTTTATGCAGGTTGGAACAGCTAGGTATTATTAAGGTATTTATCTGCCGCTTTTTTATCAAACCCGTCGCTCCCACTATTACTGGAACTGGTAGTTTTAAAGTGGCACATTTTAAAAAAAAATTTTTTAAAAATTGGCACATTTCTATTTCCAAGCACTTGTATTTACTTATTTTCTCATATTCTTTGACTTATATATTATTGTCTGTAGGCATATATCAATTAAAAGGTATGTGTTATTTTTTGTGGGCCTTAACCACCATATCTGCACTATTTCTCTTTATTTTTTCTATCAGTTTTGATTGCAAAATCCAAGGGAATTGTAACTCTTTGTAAGTTTTTCACGCCAGTTTTAATTGATGCTATTCCTTTGAGGCTGACTGACAATAAATCTTAGTTCTCCAGGACTTTTCTGAGTGTTTTATTCGATCTTATCAATGCTGATTTCCAATTCCTTCAAGTCTCTTTTCTAGACCATTGGGGTCTATTCCAAGTGCAACCTGACAATTGATAGCAACATCGCCTTTATATTCTCCAGTTTTTTTCAGATCTTAACAAGATTTAGGTATTTTTCAATCATTTCACGTTCTTTCCTTTTCACTCTGTAATCCGTTAGAAGGGTTAAATTCACTCGGTGAAAGTTAGATACCGTCGGATTTATTCCCCATTTTATCATATATATATATATATATATATATATATATATATTGAAAAGTGTAATCATATTTTGGCAGCAAGTTATTATTCAAGCAAGTTTTGTTAAAGACGATGGAATACAGTTTATTATCTTTAATTTTACTTTTTCAAGATCCCTTGTTATTTTTCCAGTGTCGGGATCTAGATGTTAAAGGAATTGTCCCATAGATCCCGACACTAGAAAAATAACAAGTAGTCTTGAAAAGTGAGGATAAAAATAATAAACAGTGTTCCATCGTCATTAACAAAACTTGTTTGAACATATATATATATATGTGTGTGTGTGTATATATATATATATATATATATATATATATATATATATATATATCCAGTCAGCGTCCAAATTCGTATTGCTTAATATACAGGCATACTCTTTTTCTAGTTTCTTAATTTTCCAAATACTTTATTTTTTGACTTCCTTTACTTTCGCCTGATAATTTAAATCTATATAGGCTTTTTTTTATGCACACACACACACACACACACACACACACACACACACACACACATATATATATATATATATATTTATGTATAGACTGTAATCCATATTTGTAGATTTTTAACCTAGAACGCGTGAAGTCATCTGATGAGACGATGAGTATAATGATATTCTTCACCGAAATAAATTTATAATGACAATTTAACCAGGTTTGAGTTTTCCTCTAATTGCATTACACACACACACACACACATATATATATATATATATATATGTATGTGTGTGTATGTGTGTTTTCAAAATGTTTTCCTTAAATACTGAAAGTGTTCAATACTTGTCTGTAGTGAAGGATAAACCTACAGTAAACGAATCTTTACTTCTTCTCTTTCTTAATCTTTGTTAAAATGAAAATAAAAGAAATTGAGCGAAAAGATAGACGATTAATTGAACCTTTTTTTGAGAACTAAAAAAACTAACAAACTGCGGAAGATGAGGATGATCATAATAGTTAGTGCGATTGGAACCATTTTCAAAGGGATGGAGGGATTGGAAATTAGTGAAAGAAAGGAAACCATACAGATTACTCATTAAGATAGGCTAGAATATCCAGAAAAGTCTTGAAGACCAGTGGAGACATACAAACTTACAATCACACAGATTTCAGTTAAAAACCATCAGCTAATGCTGGTGGGAAAAACACCAATAAGGAGTATACTAATAATAATGATAATAATAATAATTTGACCATGCCAACAAATGGTATATGCACAACCCAGCACCTGTCCAAGAAAATGACACACATTAACTCCTATGGGACTTTGACATACACGCGGATCACCTAATCTCGGCCAGAAGACCAGACTTAATAATAATCTACAAAAAAAGGGGGGAAAGAGAATTTGCAAAATTGTCGACTTTGCAATCCCGAATGGGATAAGAAGGATAAGTACCTCGACGTTGCTAGGGAATTGAAAAAACTGTGGAACATGCAGGTGACAATTTTCCAATTGTAATTGGTACGTTTGGAACAGTAACTAAAGGATTACTAAAGGGACTGGAGGCCTTGGAAGTTGGCGGACGAGTCGAGACTATCCAAACTACTACATTATTGAGAACAGTCAGAATACTGAGAAGAGTCCTGGAAACTTGAGGAGACTTGCTGTCACTCAGATTCCAGTAAAAAACTATCAGCTAACACTGATGTAAAAAACTCTAAATATAAAATAACAATAATAAAAATGATGATAATGATAATAATAACATGTAGTAAGTAAGCGCCAAAAGAGTATAAGACCAAACACAACTGAATGGGGAAGGTGATTCACTGGGAATTGTGCAAGAAGTCAAAATTTGACCATACTAATAAATGGTATATGAACAACCAAGAATCCCAACTGGAGAATGAGACGCACAAGTTCTCTGGGATTTTGAGAGACAAACGGATCAACTAATCTCGGCCGGACGACTAGACCTAGGGATAGTCAAGAAAAAAGAGAACCTGCCGAATAGTGGACTTTGCCGTTCCGGTTGACCACAGGGTAAAATTGAAAGAAAGCAAAAAGAGAGATAAGAGCTTAGACCTTGATAGAGAACTGAAAAAAACTATGTAACATGAAAGTGACGGTGATACCAATTGTAATTGGATCGCTCGGCTCAGTCACCAGCGGATTGGTAAAGGGACTGGAGGAACTGGAAATAAGAGGATGAGTGGAGACTATCCAAACGATATCATTATTAAGATCGGCTAGAATACTAAGAAGAGTCCTGGAGACTTGAGGTGATTTTCACTCTCAAACTCCTGTGGGAAGCCATTAGCAAATACTAGTGAGAAGAACTCTCAAATAAGTAAAGTAATAATAATAATAATAATAATAGACAAGGGAGGAACTCTAAGAAATTAAAGTTTATGCTCGTAGCCTTACATCCAAGAGATGACATAGACAGACTGTACAAGTCAAAAAAGGTTTCGGGAGAGGAATCGATAGCGTTGTGGACTGCGTTGATGCATCACTCGAAGACTGTGTCAAAGGGAGCAAAGAAAGTGTAACCATAGCAACCGGTGACAGCATTGTCAACAGAAAGACTCAATAAAAAGACAAAGTAATAAAAATGAAAAGGATAACAACTGTACGGAAGTTTGATGAGACAAACTAACAAAATTGCACACGAGAGGAACTGAAGATAACAACAAAAAAATAAACCTCAAGAAAGAAACGGAATCTTTTCCAATAGCAGTAAAAAAAAAAACCCCAAAAAGTACAACACCATAAAGACCAAATATATGAAAGCCAAAACTAATAATGCGAATAGTAAGTGTAGATTATGTGGAGAAAGATTTGTTTGTTTGGTTGGGTTTTATGGCATATCAACCTTTGTAGGTCATTTAATGCCAAATCCATTCTTATACAAATAATCAATTCTATTTTAAACAATTCAGTTTACCACGAGTACACAGTTTAATTTTCAAAAAAACGTTTCTTTTTCAAGCTATTCAGTTTAGTCCATCAGTTCGAATCCAACCAATTCAGTTTAGTATTAGTATAGATTTTGTTAACACAATTTAAAGAGTTCAAAAATTTCCCAAGGTATTTGTCCTAAAGTTAACATAATAGCGCGACTTGAGTTCGAACTCGTTAACTATGATTGCGCAGTTCATCGCTTTAACCATTACACCTATGGAGAAAGAGATGAAACAGTTAATTACATTAGCCGGTACAGCAAACAAGCACAAGATGAGGGATGAATGGGAGGATATTGTAACCTAACAAAAGAAATAACCAAAACGGAGGTTGGAAATGAAATGGAATTCTTTTTAACATTAAAAAAATACAATAACCAGCAGCGGCGTGAAGAAGGTACCCACTGCTAGAGGTGACTACTTAGTCAGCAAAATTACTCTATCTGTCGCGCATCCCACCAAACGGGTGAGTATGGCACAAGGCCTTTTTAAAGGTGGGTCCGGGCGTAGAGCCGTTGACCAGACACGACTGACGGCTCCAAAAATGCCTCGAACCCCGTCAGCATTCCCCTAAGAAAGGGTGTCTTAGGCGACAGGCAATAAACCTTGCTCCTCCGAGGAAGGTTAAAAACTGGGGGACGGTCCCCTGAGGCTCGAGGAAGGTCGGCCGCGTGACGTGAATACTGAGCTTCCCCGGCACCCACGTCAGGCAGCCTCGACAGAGTAACAGCCGCCATAAGAGACAATCAGCAAATTACCAACTTTCACAATAGTGTTAAGCGTATTTATAAGGAATGGGACATGCCCATTACTGCTCACCGGTAGAGTATATAACAGAGGTAAAAGTAATCCATTGGGAAATGATAAAAAAAATCAAAATCCGATCATACAACCAAATGGTAAAAGTACAAATCAGAATCAGTCCTAGAAAATGAGATACATGAAAATTCTCTGGGGTTTTAAGTTACAAAACGGATCACCAAATCTCGGACAGAAGACGAGATCTGGTCTAATTAAAAATGAATTTGCCGACTTTTGGATTTTGCTGATGCGACGTCGCACCATTGAGTGAAAATGAAAGAAAGCAAAAAGGTTAGCAAATACTTGGACTTTGCTAGACCAAAAAGCTTTGGAACAACGGGGTCAAGGTCATACTAGTTGTAGTTGGGGCGTTCGGAACGGTCCCCAGGATCCTGGAGATGGGAGTGGAGGAATAGAAAATCTGTTGGGTCGTTAAAAGGAAACGATAGACAGTGAAATAGAGTTAATTATTTATTAACTTATGTGGTACAGTCCGACTAGTATTATAAGTCTTGCGTTGTTGGCGTTACGTCCGAAGTTGGTCTTACTTCGGACAGACGTCCTTTCAAAGCTATCTCTCTGCTTCTCTTTCTGCTTCTGCTTCTGTCTGCCGTGCTTGAGAAACACGGCGTCTTTATACTTCTGTGATACCGGAAGTCACGTGGTACGAGCTATGATACACTACAAACTACAGTATTGCTTAAATCAGCTAGAATACTCACAAGATCCCGAAGTCATGAGGAGACCGGCTATCACTCGGAGGTGCCCGTGGTGTAGTCGTTATCGTCGTAGGAAATGGACACGGCGCCACGAATTCAAATCCTGGACGAGACTGATTGCATTTCACATAGCACTAATACCCTTGGGGAAGGTATGAATTCAATTATTCTCCCTCCAGCTATGGGTAAATAGTAGGACAGGCTAGGTTCTTCAGCCTTGGTTAGGCAACTAGTCTAGGAGAAGGAAAACTCTGAATTCAAACCTGTTAAACTCCGCTTAAAAACTGACCTTGTGTCATATCCTGCCCGAGCGGATGGGTTGGTAAATAGTATCACTCGGGAAAAAAAAAACTTGGAAATAGTGAAATAATCACTGATAGATAATCTATCTATCTATCTATCTATCTATCTATCTATCCCTGTCTCTTCATATCTATCTATCTATCGATCTCTGTCTCTTCATACTCGAGGCAGAAAAAAAAATACATCAAATACATATAATCACTACCTTCACTCATCTTTGGTCTTAGAAAAAAAGCAGGAACAGGGTAGTGCGGGGAGAGAATAAAAATAAAACAGAAAATTAAATAAAATAATCATAAAAAACAATAATAATAATTATAATAATGATGTTGATATTTATAAAAATGTACCATTGGTTAATTTTTGAATTTTCAAATATCTCCTTGCTTTTTCAATTGAGAAGGTGTGGGTCTGTATCACTGTGTGTCGTGGTGTATATATATATATATATATATATATATATATATACATAAAATAAAAGAATCATATGCTCATATGTATGTGTCGTTATAATATATATATATATATATATATATAACAACACCCATACATATCGCAATATAACATATATATATATATATATATATATATATATTTCTTTAAATAAAACAAAAACTATTAGGATTATGAATTTATTTCCATCCTGTTATGGGTTTTGATAACAGGATGGAAATAAATTTATAATCCTTATGTGACCGGTTTTTGTTTTTTCTTAAAGAAATTATTGCTCTGTAATGTCAGTTACAATGAGCTCTTTACCAGGAAAATTTAAATGTTCACAGTTGAATGATTTTTTTTTTGTCCTAATGGAATTATTCCCGACTCCGGTTTAACTAGACGGAATAATACTTACGTATATATATATATATATATATGACGACACATATATATTGCCACATAATATATATTTATAAATATATATATATATATAGAAATTATATGGCCATATGTATGTAAGTCGTTATATATATATATATATATAATAAAATTATATGGCCATATGTATGTGTGCTGTTATACATATATTATGTATATATATATATATACATATATAATGACACACATACATATGGCCATATGATTTATATATATATATTCATATATAAGTATATATATGGCCATATGTATGTGTGTCGTTATATATATATATATATATATACATATTTATATATTTATATATATATATATATATATAATATATAATATATAATAAAAAGATTATTTGGCCATATGTATGTCTTGTTATGTATGTATATATCTAATGACATACATATATATGGCCATATATCTTTTTTTCAAGTTAATGATTGGTCAGTGCATTATTACTGTTTCCCAAGTCACGCAGTGCTGGGTCGCACTCATTTCCTGTTTGTGAACTGGTACCAGTGACCAATATAAGCCGGGGGGGTCATGACACTATCAACACCCAAAACAGTTCGCTTTTCTCTCCTAATCAGAAATGGACATGCGCAGACACTCGTCTCTTTCTCACGCGCAGAGACTAAAACACACGAACTATGAAGATGAATCTAAATTTGGTATATAAATTTCATTATATATACACATGTGCACACACGCACACCTAGAAGCAGTCACACTCAATTGCCGTCACATAACACAGAAAATCTATCTATCTATCTATCTACCTATCTATCTTTACCTACCCCTCCACTTGGGCAGGATATGACACAAGGTCAATTTTTAAGCGGAGTTTAAGGGTTTAGAATGCAAAGTTTTCCTTTTGCTAGACTACTTGCCTCACCAAGGCTGAAGAACCCAGTCTGCCCTATTATTTACCATTACATTACTATCTATCTATCTATCTATCTATCTTTTCAGATCTATCTATCTATCTATCCCTGTCTCTTCATATCTATCTATCCTATCGTATTCTTCTTCTTCTTCTTCTTCTTCTTCTTCTTCTTCTTATTATTATTATTATTATTATTATTATTATTATTATTATTATTATTATTATTATTACTATACTCCTTTAGAGTTTTTCACATCAGTGTCAGCTGATGGTCTTTCACTGGAGTTTGAGTGACAGCAAGTCTCCTCAAGTCTCCAGGACTCGTCTCAGCAGTGCTGTCGTTTGGATAGTCTCTACCCGTCCACCAACTTCCAAGTCCTCCATGCCTTTTTAATAATCCTTTAGTTATTGTGCCTTACGCAACAATCACAATTGGCACAGTCGTTACTTTCATGTTCCACAGATTTTTTAATTCTCTAGCAAGGTCGAGTTACTTATCTTTCTTTTCACTTTCCTTCAGATTTATTCTATGGTCCACCAGGACAGCAAAGTCGACAATTTCACAGATTCTCTTTTTTTTTTATGTTGTTGATTATTATGAGGTCTGGTCTTCTGGCCGGGATTAGGTGATCCGTGTGTATGCTAAACTCCCATAGGAGTTTATGCGAATCATTTTCTAGGACGGGCGCCGGGTTGTGCATATACCATTTGTTTGAATGGTCGAATTGAAATTTTCTGCACATTTCCCAGTGGATCAACTTGCCGACCAGGTCGTGTCTCTTCTTATACTCCTTCTGTGCTAATTTGCTGCATTCGCTTATTATGTGATTGATGGTTTCGTCTCTGTCACCGCATAGCCTACATTTACTGTTTTGTTGGGTCTTATCTATTCTCGCTTTGATGTGATTGGTTCTTATGGCGTTGTCCTGTGCTGCTATTAGGAGGAATTCCGTTTCTCTCTTAAAGTTTCCTTTTCTTATCCAGGTCCAGATTTTCTGGTGAGAGATGTGGTTTATTAGACGTTTAAAGCGACCATAGAGTTGTTTTCCTTCCCATTTTTGTTTCCTAGTTGTTGCCATTCTTTCGTTTATCGTGTTGTCCGTATCGTTTCTGATGGTTGTAATTAGTCCTCGTTTGTGTTTTTCTATGTAGTCTTCGAGCCGTTGTATCGATGCGTCAACGTTTATTTGATTCCTTGAGAATTTATCACATCAGCAATTCTAAAAACCTGTACAAAAAAGTCTGGAAACTTATTGAAGGGGCCACATACATACATACATACATATATATATACATATACGTACATGCATACATATATATATTTACATACATATATATATATATATACATACACATACATATACATATAAATACATATATACATATATACAAATACATATATACATATATACACATGTGCATATATACATTCATATATATATATATATATATACATGTATATATATATACATACATAAATATATCTATATCTATATACATTCTTATAAACATACATATATATATTTATATACATATATATGTAAAAATATATTAATGTAGATATATATAAATATATATATATATATTTATATATATATATATATAGGAATCACTGGCCGCAGTTTGAAAGTTGCCTAGAATCGTCTTCAGACTACGGCGCGATATGCATCAAGTTGGATTTGGTCGAAAGCGTGAAAGTTTTCAGCATGAAGGTACTACACGCGGAACCACCCTTCCCGTGTGATTACGTAAGAAACGGTTACTGTAAACGCGTAATAACATCAACCGCCGAAAGTAAAAGCGTTTTTTTAAATCACAAACTGTACTCAGAAAATGAAGATTAACGTCCAATGTAGTCTCTGCATTTAATTGATCTGGCGTATATATATATATATATATATATATATATATATATATATGATTCTCTTAATATCCTGTCCGGTGGCAAAAGCTGCTTGGTAGCGCCAGGAGTGGCAGTAACGCCTTAAGCTACCGAAACTGTGTTATCACCCCTGGTTGGCGGCTGACGAGGACATGGTATAGCACGTGCTTTCACACGTTGTATGATGAAAAAAAAAAAAATACATTCATGTATATATATATACATACATACATAAATATATACATACATAATTATATACATATATACATACATATATATATTTACATAGATATATGTATACATACAGATATATATACAGGCATATATGTATATATATACATATATTTATACAAACATATATATACACATATATATACATATATGTGTATACATATATATACAAATATATATAAATATATTTTATATATATATACATATATATTTAAATATATATATATATATATATATATATATATGTGTGTGTGTGTGTGTGTGTGTGTGTGTGTAAATTTCCAACAAGTTCATGGAATGATGTCTGTTAAATTACGTGGTTATGAACATGAAATATTGCATGTTACACAGTAAATTTCACTCCATCAATCTATGATAATGGATTTGTATTCATTGCTTTTTTAAAAATTATTTTTATGTTATCAATTCAAAGGAAAAATCTAAATTCAATTAACTGTATTCAATGAATAATGTGAAATGCATGAATTATGAATCAATTGAATTAAAGACAGGACTTGAAATATCAGAAAATATCCCGAAAATATCAACTAATCTCTTATCCAGAAAACCATTAACGAACCTCTTTTCGTTACAATCATTTCCTAAAAAAAGAGTTGAGTCGGTTGATGGGAGAAAAAATGTTTGAGAAGTGTGCTTCCTCAATGCATTTCGAAAAGGTTGCGGTAGATTTAGACGTTTACCTATCAGTTCTTATTCGACATTTACCCGAAACACTTCAGTCCAGTCGGCTGGGACTGTAGTATACACCGACGACCTCTCTGCAAAAGGATTACTTCTTCAACGAGTGTTCTAGATATGACATTAAACAATCCGATGATGAGACTCCAGTCCTGGAGCTTTGGGGAATGCGGTGTGCCGCTTCATTGTCCTCGCTCCCTGCAACATTCTAACTTGAAGTGGTAGCACCTGATAGGGCCCTATCTATAGGTCAAAGAGAACTGTTTTACATCTAAACTATGTGCAAACAAATCACTGACGTTAAATTGTTACGGTGACACTGCAATTATTGAAACCGTTTAAAAGTATGTAAATAAACTATCAATAGTAAATTGAATTATTCTTATTAGATAGAAATACTTAAAACCATTGAAAGCTTTAAACTATGCGCAAATAATGAACTTAGGCTCGTTAAAAATGTTATAAAAATATTAAAAATGTTGTCACGTTTACAAATCATATATTTAATATATATGTATAAACAGTATTTGGCATAAAAGAACCTTCAATGGTTGATATAAGTGGAAGGAATGATTTATTGAGAGGTCGACACAATAGCGTTTCGGTTCTACTGAACCATCATCAGGACCTTGAGGGGTGATATTAACAATTTTGAGTTAACGATGGATGTTTAGGAATATGAAATACAAAAACCTAGGAGAAAATAGTGTCTAATAAGAAAAGGTTGGCCGTTTAACTGGCGAATCAGCGTTTGATGTTTTAAATTACGCCATTTGACTTATTAGGAATATTGTATAGAATTTATGTACGTTTGTTTAACGAGAAAGATTTCGGGTCAGAAGAAAGAAAAGAAAGAAAGAAAGAAAAATAGAAAGCATCAAAATTATGAGATATACGGAAAATATTAACTAAGGATTGAATATATTCCTTCCACTTGGATCGTTGTTATCAGTTTTTCTACACAATGGTTGATATACTATAAAAGATTATGAAACGACAACAAACCAAAACAATACCATGAGCAAAAGTGTGACTGTTTTAGTGCTGGTTGAAGAGGAAGCTGCATCAGTCACGTGGAAATTAAAAACAACATTTTAATCACAACACTCAAGAAATCAGCATATATATATATATATATATATATATATATGTGTGTGTGTGTGTGTGTGTGTGCGGGCACGGGTGTGCATGCATCCACCCAACCCATATGCTTGAGGTCAACATTTTCAACGGAGTTTAACACGCTTGAATTCAGTGTTTTTCTTTCTCCTAGGGTGGTTGTCATACCAACGTTAAAACGCCTAGTATGTCCTCCTATTTACACTTAGCTGAAGGTAGAATAATTAGAATAACGCCTTTCGGAAGAAGATCAGCTCTATAATAGATGCAAACAGCCTCATTCAGGATTTGAAGTCGAGTCAACATGTCTATTGCCTTCGTCGATAATCATTGCACCACGAGCGCCTCCACACACAAACATACACACACACATATATACATACTCATATATTGTGACTATTACCTGCATAGATGTACTATCTACTTTTATATACATTGGGGCGCTTCAGGTGGTGAAATATATATATATATATATTATATTATACATATATATTTTTTCCTTTTTCTCTTTTTTCTTTTTTAATTCTTAAGTCTTTTGGTTATATACGAACGCGCACACACACATACCCCCCACACATATCTATATGTCATATCATATCATATATATATTATACTGTATATATTATATATTCTATATGTATTCCATATATGTTATGTATATATATATCTAAGTAAAAAGCTTTGAAAATGACAACTTTTATATATATCCATATTTACCAACTCCTCCGCTCGGGCAGGATATGACACAAGGTCAATTTATAAGTGGAGATTAATAGATTTGAGTTCAGAGTTTTCCTTCTCCTAGACTAGTTGTCTCACCAAGGCTGAAGAACCTAGTCTGCCCTACTATTTACCCATATCTGGAGGGAGAATAATAGGATTCATACCTTTCCCAAGGGTATTAGTGCTATGTGAAATGCAATCAGTCTCGTCCAGGATTTGAACTCGTGTCGCCGTGTCCATTTCCAACGCCAATAACCATTACACCATGGGCACAACTTTTATATATATCATGTGTTCAATAATATTGTCACTGAAACTGTATTTACAAAGAAAAACGTGAATGATAAATGAAGGAGGGAATCGCTGTGATGCAGTGGCTAACGTTCTAGACAGCGACATTTTAGTAAGCGAGTTCGAACTCCAGTCGCGCTATTATGTTCACTTTCGGACCAATACTCTTGGGCAAAGTTGAAACCTCCCTATCCTCCCCAGCTATGGGTTAGATAATACCACTACTACTCTCCTCAACTAGGATAGCTTTGGCATTAAAAAATACCATTAAACAAAAAAACCAAATTAATTATACCATTAAACTAAAAAAACAAATTAATTATACCAGTAAACAAAAAAACAACAACAACAAATTAATTATACCATTAAACTAAAAAAACAAACAAATTAATTATACCATTAAACTAAAAAAAACAAACATATTAATTATACCATTAAACTAAAAAAACAAACAAATTAATTATACAATTAAACTAAAAAACTAAACAAATGAATTATACCATTAAACAAAAAAAAATGAATTATACCATTAAACAAAAAAAAATTAATTATACCATTAAACTAAAAAAATTAATTATACCATTAAACTAAAAAAACAAATTAATTATACCATTAAACTAAGAAACCAAACTAAATGATGAATGAAACGCTGATTTTCTGCAAAACAGTACCCTTAGCATGCAGGACACTTATTACAACGAGTCTTTTCATCGGTCGAAGTGCCATTGAAACTCAATTTTTCATATATGACAGCACCTTCGTATTTCTTTTAATATCAAGTATATCTCCAAATTTAACGCTTTTCATTTTAAGAAAGAATCGCAAGAGGCTAGGTTAGGTGAATAAAAAATTGCTGCACTAGCACTAACCTGTATTTTGTAAAAAAAAAAAATATTTGGTTAAAAAAAGTATCGAGATTTGTTTCGTCTGCTTTTTCAAATGGTTATTGGATCGTCTCGTTGTCTACAAAGCCGTCTAGATGTCTAGACCTCATCACTTTGTTATACGGGTTGCATGGTTGTGTACGCATATTCCTTTTAATTTAAACTTCAAATTAAAGGCTTCAGGCTCGATAGTTTTTAATCTCATCTCGTATAACAGAAAAGGGTTTGAAATCCGTATTAATAACAACAATGTCAGTCTACGGATTTGTTGATACATATTGGGGCGGGGCACATAGCGAAAAGGTTGGTGCCGTGGGAAAGGAAAACGTCACGATTTCAAAACCTGCACGAGGTTGTTGGCGTCTCACTTCACTTGTTCCACTTTATCTCTCTGCAATGGGTAAACGAAAGGGCAAATTGGCTCCTTCAGCCAGTCTACTTTTAAACAAGCTTTTAAACTCTGCTTAAAAATTGTCGTTTTGTCGCATCCTGGCGGAGGAGTAAGTACATACATCTTTGTGTGTGTGTGTATATATACATGTGTGTGTGTGTATATATATACATTTATATATATATGTGTGTGTGTGCGTTTGGTTTCTTTGTTTAATGGCATATCAACCTTTGTAAGGTTATTTAATGGCAAAGCCATTCTCCTAGAAGAATAGCAGTGGAACTATTTAACCCATAGTTGGGAGGGTAAGGGGGTTCATACCTTTCCCAAGAGTATTTGCCCAAAAGTGAACGTAATTGCGCGACTGGAGTTCGAACTCGCTTACTACGATTCCGCAGTCCATCACTTTAACAATTACACCACGAGGACACCCCCTAGTGTGTGTGTGGGTGAGTGTGTGTGTGTATATATATGTGTGTGTGAGTGTGTGTATATATATGTGTGTGTGTGTGAGTGTGTGTTAATGTGTGTATGAGTGTGTGTATATGTATATATTTGTGTGTGTGTGTAACTGTGTGTGTGAGTGTATATATATATATATATATATGTGTGTGTGTGTGTGTGTATGTGTGTAAGAGTGCGTGTGTGAGGGGGGAGAGAGTGGGACAGGGGGAAAGAGAGAGCATGTATGCGTACGTCCACATATCCATACTCAGTGTACCCCCACCCCTGTATTCCTGATATAAAAAAAGATAATTATCAAGGCTTGACTATTTATTGAAACATATAACCAAATTGGCCTTGGCCACAGACTTTTAATTGCCTGGGTTCCCGTCGAATGAACAATAAATGGTTGAATCTAAGATTTTGGTGGCGAATCTTTTTCCTTCCGGTCAAGAACACGAAACATGAAATCTAATATCATTAATAATTGACCCTTGACACAAAAAAAAAAAAAAAGAAACAAACAAACAAACAAACAAGACAAGCAAAACAACCACAACAACAACAACAACAAAAGGCGAGACGAAACAAAAAAATCCCCCAAAAACATAGTGTCAAACTGAAATATTTAAGGTTGATATTAACTCTTCCAAGCATATTATTTAGAAAAAATTTGGGGAAATCTTTAAGAAAGAAAGAAAGAAAGAAAGAAAGCAGAAGAAGAAGAAGAAGTTGTTAAAGCGAAAAGAGGAAGAGAAATGAATAATAAAAATAATAATACTTCGACCTTGCTAGAGAATTGAAAAAATTGTGGAACATAAAGTGACGATAAGACCAATTGTAATTGGTGCTCTTGGTACAGTCACCAAAGGATTGGTACAAGGAATGGAGGACTTGGAAATAAGAGGACGAGTGGAGACCATCCAAATTACTATATTATTGAGTTTGTCCAGAATACTGAGAAGAGTTCTGGAGACTTGAGGAGACTCGTTTGTCACTCAAACTCCAGGGAGAAATCATCATATAACGCTAGTTGGTTTGATTTGGTTGTTTGGGTTTTATGGCATATCAACCTTTGTTGGTCATTTAAGGCCAAATCCATTTTTATACAAATAATCAGTTCTATTATAAAATATTTTCATTTCAAGCAATTCAGTTGATCATAAACACGCAATTTAAATGTAAGTACAGTTTCATAGTCAAAAGCATTTCTATTTCAAGCTATTCAGTTTAGTCAAACAGTTCTAATTTAAACAATTCAATTTAGCATAAGTATGCAGTTAGTTCTATTTAACCCATAGATAGGCCCTATCAGGTGCTATCATTACGGGTCACAGTGGATCTGGGAGCAATGGCAATGAAGGGGTGCTCCGCATTCCCCAAAGCTCCAGCATTACATTAAACCTCATCATCAGATTGTTTCGAGTCATATCCAGGACACTCATTGGGGGCAGGGGCTTACCCCTCAGCAAAGGTCCAGTCGGTGTATTCTACAGCCCCAGCTGACTGGGCAATGGTCCACCGGATAGAAGAATGTATGCATTAGAGTAATAATAATCTGTGATACTATCTTTCTAATCCCTAATCCACAGCGTGGCAATACCAGTCACAGAACAGGAAATAAGGATTAAGTTTAATGTTATCTTTTCAGTGGGACCGTCTAGCGGCCCCCACTTCTTCGGGATAAGCAAACAAACTTTGAGGAGATCGTCTGTTGTTGTAATTGTGGGGGTCTTACCCCTCTGCAGAGGTGCAGACGGTGTATTCTACTGACCTGGCCGACTTGGGCAACATATAACCGTGGCGTGAAAAACTCTCAAAAGTGTAAAATAACAGTAACAACAAGATAGTACCTAAATATTGTTGAGTCTAGGATTATGAAAAATTGTAAAGATATCAACCAGAATTAATAATAGAAGGGAAAGGAGCTACTGTTTTATGGGACTTTGTTATCCAAACTGACAGAAAAATAAAGAACAATTGACTAGATATCATCATCATCATCATCATGTTGTGCAGCCAACACGGATATCCCTGACCCTCTCTCGCCACTTCTCGCCTCTGGCAGGTCTTCAGGGCTACATTCCGTATCCTCACATAGCTGCTGTATGTATGTTCGAGCTGGTCGTCCTGCTTTTGCTCGGGCATATGTGGGGGTCAATAGGAGTACATCACTTATGAGCTCGTCCCTGCTTCTCCAGCAGTGTCCTGCATGTCTGGTTCGACTAATTTGGATAATTTTCGTGATGGGAGGTAGGTGGCCGTATAGTTGGTGCTTTGTGGAGTGTTGCCTACAGGACTTGTTCAATATGGCTCGCAGCAACACATGCTTTCTAACTGATATGTCAGTGCCAACAGATAATTACATATCTGTCAAAGAATATAAGAAAATAAGTAAATACAAAGACCAGGAAATAGAAAATGAAAAAATTGCCACCTTAAAACTACCACCGTGCCAATAATAGTAAGAGCCCTGACTTTGACCAAGAAAGGGACAGATTAGCGTATTAACAAGGCACCTGCCAGTCCGAGCCTATATGAAATGCGAAAAATTGCACTTTGCGGAACTGCTCAACTCCTTTGGAGTGTACTATAAATGTGACTAAAAATACCACTCAAAAGAGGCAGGAAAAAACAAAAATACATCGAATATATGTAATCACTACCTTCCCTCACGCTAGGTCTTGGTGAGAAACCAAACATAGAAATTAAAATTAAATAAAAATAATAAAAAGAAATAATAATAAATCTCTTCTAAGAGCAGCAAAAAAATACGCCATAAGGACCAATTATGTTAAAGCGAAAATAGATTATACAAAATAGAATAGCAACTGTAGGTTATGTGGTGAAAGAGAGGAAACGATTAATGATATAATAAGCGGATGCAGTAAACGAACGCAGAATTAGTACCAGACTAGATACAATTTGGTTGGAAAGATGATCCACTAAGAACTATGCAAGAAAATGAAATTTTACCCTACTGCCAAATGGTTCTTGCATAAACCAGAATCCGCCCTGGAGAATGAGATACGTAAAATGAGATTTTGAGATGCAAGAAGATCCTTAATCCCGGCCAGAAGACCAGACTTAGTAATAATTGAAAAAAAAAAAAAGAGAATTTGCCATATAGCGGACTTTGCCGTTTCGGTGGACCATCGACTGAAAATCAAAGTAACAAAAAAAAGGACAAGTACTTGATCTTTGCCTGAGAACTAAAATGTTGTGGAATATGAGAGAAATGGTGATATCAGTTGTAAGCGGCGTGGTTAGAACGAACCCAAAGTCTTAAAATTGGGATGGAAGAATTTGAAATCGAAAACCTAATTGAGACCATCCGATCTACATCATTGTAATACTGGGAAGAGTCCTGGATACCCGAGGAGACTTGTGGTCATTCAGGCTCATGTGAAAGGCCATCAGCTAAAGCTGACGTGGAAAGCTTGCAATAATAATAATGATAAAACAGCTAATGTAAGTTAGGTGATGACAGAGAGGAAACGATCAATCATATAATAAGCGAATACCGTAAATTAGCACAAAAAGAGTATAAGACTAGACACGACTGGGTGGGCAAGGTGATTCACTGGGAATTATGCAAGTAATTTAACTTTGACCATACGAACAAATGATGCATGCACAACCCAGTATATGAGGTAGAAAATGAGATGAACAAAATTCTCTGGGATTTTGACATACACACGGATCACCTAATCTCGGATAGAAGGCCAGACCTTATCATAATCAACAAAAAAAAAAAAAGAGAGAACTTGCAGAATTGTGGAATTGGCCGTCCCGGCTGACCACAGAGTAAGGTTGAAAGAAAGCAAAAAGGAGGATAAGTACCGGGACCTTGCTAGGGAATTGAAAAACTGTGGAACATGAAAGAGACGGTTATACCAATTGTAATTGGTGCCCTTGGTACAGTCACCAAAGGATTATTAAAGGGACTGGAGGATTTAGAAATTAGAGGACGAGTGGAGACCATCCAAACTGCTACATTGTTGAGATCGGCCAGAATACTGAGAAGAGTCCTGGAGACTTTCCAGTGAAAGACCATCAGCGTTAGCTGATGTAAAAAAAAAAACTCTAAAGTAGTAAGATAATAACTATTATTATTATTTGTTGATAAAAGGAATACAGTACAAGACCTGATTGGGTGAGAAAGCTAATCCACTGAGAATTGTGCAAAGCATTAAAAATTGATCTCGCTAACAAATGTTATCTGCACAAACAAGAATCAGTTCAAGAAAATGAGACGCATGAAGTTCTCTGAAACTTTGAGAAACCAACGGATCACCAAATTCCGATCGTCTGGGGCTGTAGAATACACCGACTGCAACTCTAAAGAGGGGTAAGCCCCCCCCCCCCAATTAGTGTCCTGGATATGACACCAAACAATCTGATAGTGAGGTTCCAGTAATGCTGGAGCTTTGTGGAATGCGGAGCACCCCTTCATTACCATTGCTCCCTGGTCCACTCTGGCTCGGAGTGGTAGCACCTGATGGGGTCCTATCTATGAGTCAAAGAGAACTAAATGTATACTTATGCTAAAACTAAATAGTTTGAATTAGAACTGTTTGACTAAACTGAATAGCTTGAAATAGAAATGTTTTGACAATTAAACTGTGTACTTACATTTATACTGTGAATTATTTGAAATGAATTTGTTTTTGACATTGAAAATATACTTGCACTAAACTGAATCGTTTATCATTGAACTGTTTTGACATTTAACTGTGTGAACAAAATCTAAACTTATACTAAACTGAATTAGCTGAATTAGAACTGTTTGAATAAACTGAATAGCTTGAAATATAAATGTTTTTAACAATTAAATTCTAAACTGAATTTAAAAAAAAATAGAACTGATGATTTGCGTAAAGATGGATTTGGTGTTAAATAACCTACAAAGGTTGATATGCCATAAAACTCAACCAACCAACCACCCAACCAAATCCCGATTAGAAGACCAGAACTAGAATTGATTAACAATAAGAAAAGGTGAACAGGATAAGGCACCACTGAGTAGGGAAGGTGGTCCACTAAGAATTGTGCAAGAGATTAAAATTTGACTCATACTACTTCTAAATGGTATATACACAAACCAGAATCCATCCTAGATAATGAGACGCATAAAATTCTCTGCCAGATTTAGTGTTGATTAAGAAAAAAAAAGAATTTGCCGTCTCGTGGAATTTGTCAAAACAGTTAACAACAGAGTGAAAACGAAAGAGTACATGAAAAGATAAACAGATACTTGGACCTCGTCAGAGAACTGAAAAAAAAAACCCTTGTGACGTGTGAAAGTGACTGTGATATCAATTGTGCTCTTGAAAAAGTCCGCAAAATCTTGGAAAAAAAACAAGAAGAACTGTTGATCAGAACACGAATCAAGACCGTCCAAACCTCAGCACTTTTAAGATCAGCTAGAATACTTAGAAGAGTCCTGGAAACATAAGGAAACTTATGGTCACTCAGAACAAATCAGAGAATAACTACTAATTTAAAATGGTGTGAAAAACTTGGAGGGCAAAGTGATCCACTGGGAATTGTGCAAGAATTTTGAATTTGACTATATGAACAAATGGTATATGCACAACCCAGAATCTGTCATGGAGAATGAGACGTACCAACTTCTGTGGGATTTTGAGATACAAACAGATCTCCTAATCTCGGCCAGACGACCAGACCTTATAATAATCAACAAAAAAGGGAACTTGCAGAATTGTGGACTTTGCTGTTCCTGCGGACGATAGAGTGAATTTGAATGAAAACGAAAAGAAGGATAAGTACCTCAACTTTGCTAGGGAGTTGAAAAATCTATTGAACGTGAAAGTGACGTTGATACCAATTGTAATTGGCACTCTTGGTACTGTCATGAAAAAGTTAGAACCGGGACTGGATGACTGGGAAATAAGAGTACGAGTAGAGACCATTCAAATTACTGCCTTATTGAGATCGGCCAGAATACTGAGAAGAGTCCTGTATACTTGTTGTCACTTAAACTCCAGTGAAAGACCATCATCTAACGCTGATTTGAAAGACTATCAAGGAGTAAAAAGATAATAGGTGGCGAGGAGTAAAGAATTAACATAGAAAGAGAATTGAATATTCTTTTTTTTGTCAAGTGATTAATTTTGTAAATGAAAACCACTCATCAGAAATTGGAAGACACGAGATATGAAATTTATAAAATCAGTGCGAAGTTCACAATACAGGGTTGATACCTATTTTGCTTAGGGGTTTTTCAACTATAACATATATTAGTTATAAGGTAAAGTAAGGAAAAATCCAGTCAGGACTTTAATTCAGTTAAAATTTAAGAAATTTACAAGGGGGTGTTTTTTGTGAGCTGCTTGAGAGTTCTCTTTTTTAAGGATACTTGGTCACATTTATGACTGCTGATTAGATAATAAACAACTTCTCTGGGTCTGGTATAATCGAAACATAATTCAGTGTGAGACCCAGACAACAGTTTTGAGAGTCATGATCGGCAGATACTCCCTTAATAGCCAATATGAGGGACTTGATCGTCGGCCAGCGAATGTTGGTCGTTCTTTTTTCAGGTACACAAATGACGAACAAAGCAACCATCCAAATCAGAGACTCCAACGCAGAGAATGGATAAGGGAATAGAATAAACTTGCACTTCACTGTTTTTTGGGGAGCAACCTTATGCAAATACGGTATAGAAAAAGAATGATATTAACCTGGGAAGAATTCGTTAGATTTCAGACAACAAGACAAAGACTCGCTGACCAAGCTACGTTGATAATATAGAAACATTGGTTTTCTGACCTTGAAATATTAGAAATGCACTAAGAAATAAATAGAGAAACATATCAACTACACCCACATGCAGTAACCGAGACGCTAAATATTAAAAAAAAACAAGAACTCTCTTGTCAAAATGAAATACAAAGTCATGACAATTAAACACCACACATCCAAACCACACAGAACATATACTAATACAAGAAGAACAAAAAATGAATATGGAGATTATAAAGAGAATCATGTCTGAAAAGAAAGTCATAATACCATTTCCCAGGAACCAACGCTGGAAAACTGTCAAAGCAGAAAAAAAAAAAGAACAAATTATTAAGAAATATCTCAACCAACAGCATCACAGATTAAACGAACAAATCTATGCATGAGCAAAATTAGTCTGAGATAAAATCGGTGTTCTCCTAGAGAACGCGAACAGAAACTCAAAACCTGGATGGGAAATTAAACTAGAAACACAGATAATAAATCTACGACAACAAACAAAAATGCCCTGAGGAAAAACGCGGGTGTATTTGGGGACGAAAAGAGAAAAACAGCAGAATAATTAAAATAATACAACTCGTGGAGATAAATCAGAAAAGAGATATATTTTAAGGAGATGCGCTATCACCCTTACCATTTGTAATAGCGATGACAGTACTCAGTCTCATACTTAGGAAATGCACAAGCTGTTACAAACTTTCTGAATTGCAAGAAAAGATTGGCTACTTAATGTAAATAGATGATATTAAGCTATTTGACAAAAATGACAAAGAGTCGGAGAATATACAGTCTGAATATTGAGATACAATTTGGCGTAGAAAAGTATGCCATGTTAATTATGAGAAACGAAAAACGATAAATGAAGGAAGGAATAGAACTACCAAATCAAGAAAAAAATCAGAACGCTCGGAGAAAAGGAAACTTACAAGTACTTGGGAAATCTGGAAGCGGATACCGCCCCACTTGCTGCGATGAAAAATCTTTTTAAAAGGGTATCCCAGGAGAACGAGAAAAGTTCTCGAAACCAAACTATATTGCAGGAATTTCTTCCATATAATTATATTTATGAAAAAAAAAATCGAATAGAAAAATTTATTGGATGCGTACAAAAGTTCCCAGTCCTTGGTAAAAACACAAATAAAAAGGCTGGAAATTAAGGAACTTGAAAAGTAGACAACAGAGAGTAAAGAGAATCTAATCGTAACTGCCAAGAAATGGATCAACGACAACAAACAGGAAAATAGTTATTATGAAATTGAGAAAAGAAATGGGAAGAAAAACAACTACATAGACATTTTCGCGAGACAAACGAAAAAAATTGCACAGAAGACTAACCACGATTGGGTGGGAAAGGTAATCCACTGGGAATTGTGCAACAGATTAAAATTTGACTATTCTACAAAATATGCGCAACCCAGAATCTGATTTTGTAAATGAGACGCATATGATTCTCTAAGATTTTGAGATACAAACGGATCACTTAATCCCGGCCGGAATGCTAGACCAAATAGTAAAAAATAAAACACTTGTCAACTGGTGGATTTTGCCATTTTAACGGATGACATAGTGAACCTGAAAGAAAGCGAAAAGATAGATAAATACTTGGATCTTGCTAGAGAGCCGATAAAGAAGTGGAACACGAAGATGACAGTTATACCAATGATCGTTGACCTGTTAGGAACAATCCTCAAGGGCTTTAAAAAGAGGCTTGTCGAATTGGAAATCGGAGGAAAAAATCAAAACTATACAGACTACAGCATTGCTGAGATCGAGTAGAATACTGAGAAGAGTCCTGGAGACTCCTATGAAAAACCACCAGCAGACGCCGTTGTAAAAAAAACTCGCAAAGAGCGAAATAGAAATATCAACAGCAGATAGACTGTGCAACTGAGTAATGCAAGCATACCCCAAAAGATGACGAATGGTAAAACTACCCTGATCCTATGATGTCGAAAATCCTAAGAAGAAATCTATTTCTCGCTCGAATGTCACGGACAGTTTTTAGAGTAACGGAAAGGAAGCCCTAAGGGGATAAGAGGAGCAGATGATCTACTCTATATTGATCAGCATATCCCTATAGAGGCCAAAACATTGCGGAAAAAAGTTGACATAACATGGATTAATCATTACTATGGTTTGGTGCCAGTGACGTATACTGGGATGGACCACATAGGAGCAGTCACACAGTGCAAGAACGGCGACCCCTGGAGTAAAGAATGAGACCCTTTTTGCAAACGTGGATAATGGAATGTCTAAAAATGTACAAAATATCCGTCAAAGTCATAAACTTCATGACAACAGCCACGAAAAACTGTAAAGGGGAATTAACAACGGGAGGACGAGCTCAAGCAGAGGTAAAAATCTAAAAAGTCTTCCATCAGAGGAGCCCGATTTTGTCATTGTTATTTGTGAAAGCAATGGAGTCATTCAAGTACAAACTTAGGAGGTGTTCAAGGCCTAAAAATTGACAAAATCACAAGAATTGATTAATCACTTTATATACATGGATGGCATAAAACTATTTGCAAAAAATGAAAAAGAACTAATAATCGTGATACAAACAATAAGAATGTATAAACAGGTTAGAAGAATGGAATTTGCTATTGAAAAATGTTCCGCGCTAACAATGAAAAGTGGGAAGAAAAAACTATGGAAGGAATAGAACTGCCAAATAGGGAAAGCATCTGAACCCTCGAAGAAAACGATATTTACAAGTAAGTAAATAAAGTTGGCGACCGTTGTCGAGGGCGACCTGAAGGCTCCCTTTTCCATAGCTACTACACTGAGGTGTAAGGGGGGGGCGCTACTCCGTTCCCTGGATTGCTCCACTTTACCCTCGATACATACCTTGTATTGCTGAGTGTTAAGCACGGAGGTATCAAGTACCATATTTAAAGTCTTTGGTATGATGCGACCTGGGATTGAACCTAGGTCTCCCGGACCATTGGCAAACACTCTGCTCACTAGGCCAATAAGCCGGTTTTTTACAAGTACTTGGGGATATTAGATACAGACACCATCAAACAAGCAGAAAGATAGAGAGTTCGCTTATGGTCCTGGAAACCGGGGTTCAATCCTAAGTCGAGTCATACCAAAGACTCAAAATTTGGTACTTGATATCTCCTTGCTTAACACTCAGCATTATAAGGCACGTATCAAGGGTAAAGTGGAGCAATCCAGGGAAAGGAGTAGCGCCCTTCCATACACCTCAGTATTGTAGCTATTGAAAAGGGAGCCTTTGGGTCACCCTTGATTAAGGTCGCCAACTTTACTTCAGAAGAACAAGAAAACTTTTCGAAACCAAAGCTCTGCAGCAGAAATCCCATCAAAGGAATAAAGAATTGGGGAGTCATCCTTGAAGGATACTCAAGAACTATTCATAAAATGGACAAGGGAGGAACTCAAGACAAATGGACCAAAGGACAAGAAAAGTGCTGACTGTGCACAAGATTTTACATCTGAGAGACGACTGAAACAGATTATTTGTGCCTAGAAAAGAAGAAAGAGAATGCGCCATTATTGAGGGTTGCGTAGATGCATTTATCTATCTATCAATCTATCTATTACTCTGTCTGTCTATTAGCCTGCCTGTTTCTTTCAGTCTATTCATATCTATCTGTCTGTCAGTATCTCTCCGTCTGTTTATATCTATCTATCTATCTATCTATCTATCTCAGTCTGTTCATATCTATCTATCTATCTATCTATCAAAATGTATTGAGATGAAAAAACACAAGGTCTTCAGAGAATCCATTAATTATAAACATCCCATAACATATCAATCCGTCTTCATCAGTGTTAACTTTTTTCTTTCTGTTTAATTCGACTGTTTGTCTTTCTATTTATACGCATAAATGATGACGCGGAATTATTTTAACAAAGGAATATTGTAACTTCTTTGCATCGATCTGAACAAATAAAGAGACAAATTTAAAAAAAAAAACCTGGTCTCTGATCGTATCAGTTTGAATTGATAAGAGATTCAACAATTTTCCGGGGTATTTTATTATGTATGTTCATCTTGGAATGTTTAAAAATGAAGTGGTGATTAGTTTCTAAATTTTATTTGGCTAAACCGATATCTATATATACACTAGATCTATCTATCTATCTATCTATCTATCTATCTATCCCATGTCTCTTCATATCCATCTATCTATCTATCTATCATGGTTTGCTATATCTATAAATGAAGAGTGCTCGATATACAAATTTAAATCTACATATTCATATACTACACTATTCAAACTTAGATGTATATATGCTCGAAAGATCTATCTATCTATCTATGTTAGAATAATCATTTATGTATTTATATGACTGTTTTTAGAAATTATTTATTTTTAAAATTTTTTAATTTTTTCTTTTTCAGGAAGAATTAAATTTTACAGTCTTCGTAATACTAAACGCTGCATATATTGTATCAGATAGTTATAAAAATAACTGTGGCGTTTTCTCAAGCACATATACTGCATTTTGTTCCTAGTTTGTTTTTGAGGATCGGCATTTTCATTCGACATAGAGCGTTTATATACTATACTGGTCTTAGGTAGGAAAATCGGTCTATACATAAATAATCCTGTCATTTTTTATGGGTTTTATGCTGATAAATAAATAAATATAACTAAAGCTGCGGAAAAGCTTAATTAAAAAAGAATGAATACTTTTTTTTTTCGTAAGGAATTTGCTCAATTTGTTGAAACTGCACAAATATTAGAGCGAGTCAGATAATATCTTAGATTCTTATCTTTTTAAGGCTGCCTATTTTATTTCCTTGTTTTTATTCACTTTTTCCGTTTTTAACGCTGATTTTCTTCTCTTCTAGACTTGTTAATATTTCAGTATTTGTAAGTTTATTCTTATTTTCATTTTCTTTTCTTTCTTTCTTTTTTTTGTGTTTTTTTTTTTTGTATAAATTTATACACATATTTCCTCAGAATACTGAAATAAGCCCCAACATTAGTCAGTATCTATCGATAAACTTAGCATATATATATATATATATATATATATATATATATATATATATATATATATATACCACAAAACCAAATAAGAGAAAACACTTGTGTAGGATGAATGTGTTACGTCAATTTCTCAAGTTAGCATAAAGACAATATGCTTGTCTGGTTACCTGCCTGTAAAATCAGCATTCTAAATCCTAAGATTTATCAGGCTTCGAACGCCGATTTTTGGTATGAGGGAGAAATACGCAACTTTCCTAGACACGAAGCAGGCTTGAAAGATATTTACAGAGCTTGTTTTTTGTTTGTTTTTTGGTTAGAGAGATGGTTTAATTTGAACTGTTAAAATGCTGGCTTTTATCAGATCTTGAACGCTGTCAGTTGCGTCGGTAGGAGATGCTAGACACACACACACACACACACACACACAAATTATAATTTGTATGTATGTATTTATGAGTTCACACTCAGCTCGTCTGCCACTGGCAGGATGTGATAAGAAGTAAATTTCTAAGCGCAGTAGAGCCGATTTGAATTCAGTTTTCCTAATAGACTGATTGTATAACCAAGGCTAAAAAGCTCAGCCTGCCCTAAATCTATCTATTCATCTATTTGGATTATCTGAAGATAAATATCTTCATTTTTCATTTTCTTCGTTTTTTTATAGTTTTTTTTTTTGGTGGGGGGTGGAGTTGTTTTCCTTCTTTCTTTCTTTCTTTCTAATTTTCTCTCGCGTGCGCTTTTCGTTTCTTTGTCAAATTCTATCTATCTATCTATCTATCTATCTATCTATCTATCTATCTATCCTATGTCTCTTCATATCTATCTATCTATCTATCTATCTATCTATCTCAGTATCTTCTCTTCATATCTATCTATCTATCTATCTATCTATCTATCTCAGTATCTTCTCTTCATATCTATCTATCTATCTATCTATCTATCTATCTATCCCTGTCTCTTCATATCTATCTATCCCTCTCTCTCTCCCTCTTTCACTCTCTCTCTCTATATATATATACATATTGACTCTCTATCGCCATCCGTCCCTATTACCTATCGTTTTTCGCAAGTCCTCTACGTGGCATCCAGTGTTCGCACAGAACGTATGCATATAAGTTTTTTGCTAGTCTGCTAACATTGCTATGCCCATATGTTGGAGTACACCGGAAAATGTTACTTATGAGTTCGTCCTTGCTTTTCTAGCGATGTCCAGTTTATTTGGATGGTTTGAGAGATGGGAGGTAAGTGTCCATATAACTACTGTTTTGTAGGGTGCTGCTTTCAGGATTTATTCATAAATGCGCGCTGTATCTTTGCTTCTTTAAGGTCTATGTAGAGAAACCATACAGTAGTACTGATACATTTAAAACTTGGAAGAATTTCCGTCTTATCTTATCAGAAATCAAATTTCCCCATAATCAATATCCTGTCAATGGGAGTCCATGCGTTTCCTATGTGTACACTGATATCATTTTCTGTTGATGAGATATTGCTACCGAGGTATGTGAACTGGTCAACTAATTCCAAAGGCTTGTTATTTAATGAGGATATTTTGTTCTCATAGAAAGCAATGCTGTTATTGACTGCTACAGACTATGCTGCAGAGATTCAGCTTAGGCAGGTGTATTTGCGAGAAGCACTAGATTGTCTACATCGTCTGTATCCGTAATAGTTTCATTGGGTTATCGTCTGTTTCTTGTCGTTTGTTTTTTTATTACACCAAAAAGAAAAAAAAAGAAGGTAAGAAGTAGACAATATATCACAGAACATTTATATGATGAAAAAGATAAAATACAAATGAGAGAGTGCTTCATGCTACAATAACACACACACACACACACACACACACACACACACACACACACACATACATATATATATATATATAGAGAGAGAGAGAGAGAGAAAGAGAGATCACGCCTCGTTTTATATTAGTTGCATAAGTTATAGTTTCATGTATCAGCAAAGATATAATCATCAGATGAAATTCAACAGTTTGACTCGAGTTTCTTTTGATGATTGTATCTTAGTTGAGACTTGAAACTTTTATGAGCTTGCGCTGTCGACTGGGGCTGTAGAATACACAGACTGCAACCCTGCAAAAGGATAAGACCCTCCCGCAACGAGTGTCCTGTATATGATACTAAACAATCTGATGACGAAGCTCCAGTAATGCTGGAGCTTTGGGGAATGTGGAGTACCCATTTATATTGGCATTGCTCCGAGGTACAATCTGACCCGGTTTGGTAGCACCTGACAGGATCATATTTATGAGTCAAATAGAACTATTTAACATTTAACCCATTTGCAAAAAAAATGACTTACGCTAAATTGAATTGCATGAAGTGCAACTGTTTGATCATTTAATTATGTGTAAACGAATGGCTGATGTTTAATTGAATTATTGCTATAACATAACAATACTTAGAACTATTTGACTGTATACGGATGAAGGGATAGTGTTGAATAGATAATAAATGAAGTCTCGAGGTTGTGCCCGATAGCAATGCTAGTAACCACTTCACTGTGTGCAAACAAATGAATAATAATAAAAAGAATTAATAGAGTTTGATAGTTATATTTGAAACCATTTTACAGTGAAGAAACAATAGTAATACTAGCCAGAAAAAAATAGTTCTAACTCATTTAAAATGAAATTACCTACAAACTATATGATCAAACAAATGACTCTTGTTAAATTGAGACTGTTTTATAGCAATACCCGTTTAACTGTATGCAAAAAAATCACCTTAGGCTCGTTTAAGAATGTTATCAACAAAATGTGTTTAATAATCATATATATTTGATATACATGTATATAAAGGATTTGGTTTGCTTTTCTTTGGTTTTTAATGCATATCAAACAGTGTTGGTTATTCAATGCCAAATCCTTTTTATACATATAAATTAGATACATTAATTCTAAATACATTTTGTAGATACACCCAGTAAAATGATCAAACTGTTCTATCTCAAACAATTCAATATTGCATAAGTCATTTGTTTGCACACAGTTTAAATGTCAAACAGTTCTATTTGACCCATTGATAGGACCTTTTTAGGTGCTACCACTCCTGGTCAGAGTGGACTTGGGAGCGATGGCAATGAAGGGATACTTCACATTCCCCGAATCTCCAGCATTACTGGAGCCTCGTCATTAGATTCTTTAATGTCATATCTAGGACACTTGTCAAAGTGGTGGGGGGTCTTACCACTCTGCAGAGATGCAGTCTGTATATTCTACAGCCCTAGCTGACAAGGTTGTCTCTTGAGACTTGAAACAAAGTTTCAAGTCTCTACTGACATACAATCATCCCATGAAGCTCGAGTAAAACTTTTAAGTTTTGTCTGATGATTATATCTTTGCTGATTTATGAAACTATAACTTATGCGACTAATATTAAACGAGGTGGGATCTATGCTACAGCCCTAGCTGACTGGGCCGTAAAGAGGATTAGGTATTATATTAACTACAATGGCTGATATGCCATATAACCCGACCAACCAACCCACCAAAACTTATTTGAGACCAACATAAAAAGAGGGAAGATCTTAATTTCTTTTAGATTTCATCCTCCTTTGCTGGTCGGCATTCGACTAATTTTTGATTAAAAGAAAAACGCTTTTAACAATTTGCTTGTTCACCTCCAAAATTCGTGTAGTTTAGTTATTTCATGGGTACCGAATATAGTACATTTTTCTGGTACTATCTTTTCTGAACAGAATAATGAGCAAGTCAAGATCTAAGCCGCATGCAAAGAAAAGGGTCATGTTCTAGGGACCAAATGATTCTGTAAGGCAGTGTTTTAGTGGGTAGGTGATTTTCATCCGAAATCCTTGTTCTATAGTTGAACAGCTCACAACTATCATTTTCTATCTACTTCTATAAGCTTCATTTTGATCCTTGAGAAAATTTTCTACTTCGCCCGAGAATAAATTGTTACTGAGAAGGAGTTGTTTTTACCCGATCAAGTTGAATGAACACGAATCAGAAGTAATACTCGATACGGTGACAGCGAGGGGAATTAAAAGTTTGAAATCTCAAGAAAACCACTGGAATCAGTATATCCATACATAATGAGCCTGCTTTAAAGGATACGGTAGAAACTAGGTGCAAGTAGCATTTTTAATGAACAAACACCCCATTCATAGAATCTAGTTACTGGATCATAAAATTGTACATTGAGTTATTTACGAGGCTTAGCTGATCTTAGCTCGAGACCAGAATACATGACTTTTACGACCCAGTGACTTCACTTATTTGTCAGACTGTTCAGACCGGATTTTGTCCCATTCCTCCAGCAGTTTCTGCTGCAAATCAGGGACGGTCGTCGGCTTTTCTTGTCGATGATCTTTCAAAGATTCTTCATCATCATTAAGTCGTGCTGATAGCATGGATTACATTGGTACTCTCTCTCTCTCTCTCTCTCTCTCACTTTCTCTCACTCTCTCTCTTTCTCTCTCTCACTCTCTCTCTCACTCTCTCTCTCTCTCACTCTCTCTCTCTCTTTCTAGCGCGCGCACACACGCGCCATCCATTTTTATCATCCATCAATCTTGGTAGGTTCTCCTGATAGCATCTAGTGTCCACACATATTGGTATGTCCATGTGTGGAAGTCCACAGATTTTTTTTTATGAGTTTGTCTCTGTTTATTGAGCATCTCTTAAAAAAGATTTTTTTTTTGGTAGATTAAAATCTGTACTTTGTGTAAACTGTGTCTTAAGCTCTACAGTTTCAGCGTCAAAGAATTGTTTTGCGGTTTATTTTTCAGTATGTCAAGGAGCCTCATCTTGTATAAACTTACGCTCAAAGGCTATAAGAGAAGGAACAATATCCATATATAAAGTGGCTTATTCCGTCGGGGAAAATTTTGTAGCTTTTTTTTCTTAATGGCCCTGTCATCTACAGAGAGTGGATAAATTAAAAAGGAAGAAGGTAAAATGTTGAGTGTGATATGTAAAAAGGTATTATACGAGATGCATACGATAAGTTTCCAGACTTTTTTCGTCTGGGCATTTAAAATTGTCGTAGACTCTTGAAAATTCACTAGGTTATTGCTATACATCTTATGAGATGGCTGACCAATTTTTATGATTTCAGCTTCAAATGAACAGCTACAGCAGCAATTGGAATACACCCTACTAAAGCCTGATTGTCACACCTGGTGAATTTCAAAAATGCAATCTGACACTTTAGAAGAACGATATGCAATAAAATTGTGTTTTAAACTTGGAAAAATGCCACAGAAACGTATGGAATGCTTCAGACTGCTTTTGGAGCATCTTGCATGAATCGGGCATCAGTTTTTGAGTGGCATAAGAGATTCAAGGAAGGCAGGGAGTCTGTGAGGGATGGTGAGAGGTGTGGGAGGAGTAAGGAAGTCAATAGACCAGAGTTAATTGGTCAAAGGGTTAGGGTTACTATGTTGAGGTTTTAAGGGAGTTCAGGAAGAGATTCCAGAGGCCAGCAGTCTTCAAATCGGATCAGTGGCATTTCCACCAGGACAATGCACCAGTCCACAACTCCATCCTTGTCACAGACTATTTGATTAAGATGGGCATCAAGACAGTTCGTCACCCTCCCTATAGTCCAGACCTTGCTCCCTGTGACTTTTGGTTATTCCCTAAGCTCAGAGGCTGTCGTTATGCTCCTTGTATACAAATTAAAAAGTACCAGGTACCAGATAAAAGTTACAAAATACCAGATAAAATGTGAAACCATTATTTTGTATGGATTGAATATAGAAAATAAAACAAAACAAAAACAACCTTATAAAATAATACCGGCCACGCCTTTACACATTTTGGAAGGAGACGATATATATATATATATATATATATATATATATATATCCCTCCATACGAGAAGGGTGCGACACAAAGTCAATTTTAAGCGGAGTTTAACGGGGTTGAGTTCAGAGTTTTCCTTTTCCTTGACTAGTTGCCTCACCAAGGCTGAAGAACCCAGCCTGCCCTACTATTTACCCATAACTGTAGGGAGAATAATTGGATTCATACCTTTTCAATGAGTACTCGTGCTATGGGAAAGGCAACTAGTGTGGTCCAAGATTTGAACTCGTGTCACCCAGTCCATTTCCTACGATGGTAATCATTACACTACGAGCGCCTCTCTGAGATTATGCAACGATATTTCAAATACTGTATAGTAAGGGTGCGAAAGCAGCAAAGCATTCACAAAGCGGTCAAATGTGTGAGCGGAGTGAGTATATCGCGAAGTGACCAAATATTAATGATATTCTTATGCACTGCTGCATTTACCTTACCATGTATTTATCTATCAACTTCTCAGCTCCAGCAGGATGTGACACAAGGTCAATTTTTGATTAACTGCTTTGAATTCAGGATTTTCCTTCGTGGCCGGTAGCCATACCAAGGCTAAAAAGTTCAGTTTGATCTACTATTTACTCATAGCTGAAGGTAGGATAACTGGAGTCATAACTTTCTAGCGCTATGTGAGATGCAAGTAGCTTTGGGTCGCCGTATTCATTTTCTACGACCATTAACCCACAAGCACCTCCATGTACTTTGTCACGTAACCGAATGAATGGACCAACACCAACTCTTGGGAACATCACTCATATTAATACGCCACCACTACCAAATTTAAATGATTTATTTTCCCCTTTCAACCGGCTCATTGGCCTAGTGGGCAGAGTGTTCGCCAATGGTCCGGGAGACATGGGTTCAATCCCACGTCGCGTCATACCAAAGACTTTAAAAATGGTACTTGATACCTACTTGTTTAACACTCAGCGATATAAGGTACGTATCAAGGGTAAAGTGGAGCAATCCAGGGAAAAGAGTAGCGCCCTCCCTTACACCTCGGTGTAGTAGCTATTGAAAAGGGAGCCTTCTGGTCGCCCTCGACTAAAGGGAGACAACTTTACTTTCTTTACTCTTTTCCCCTTTTAGAAGCAATTTTTCACCTTGATGTCATCTGTCATTTCTGGTCATCAGAGCCAACCATATTAAGCTAACTTTCATTATTGAAGAACCACTCTTGCCCAATTTTCGTCAGTCAAGACAACGAGCACGTTCGGAAAGGCTCACCTCGCTTTTTTGTTCTGACGTCATGAGAGCGATCTTCATGCCCAGATTCGTTTGAATGACGTGACAGAGTCTGCGGAGTCATTTTCAGACAATATTATTCAGTTACCTGATTCGCAATGCCAAACCTGTCCACCCCGGAGAGACTTTGAATCGCCCAATTTTGCCGCGGAGTCGCTTTACGTCGTCTGGTATTTTAAGTGACTAAAATGATCCAGTATCATTTTCATGCTTTAATCATCCTGTCGGTTGCGGGGGGGGGGGGATGGTGTAACTGTAGAATATGCTGGCTACATCTCTGCAGAGAGGTGAGACTTTTCCTCTCAGCGAGTGTCCTGGTTATGACATTTAACTACATCGGATGGTAAGGCTCCAGTTCGAGAGCTTTAGGAAACGTTAAGTACCCCTTCATTGCTATTACTCCCAGGTCCACTCTGATTCGGAGTGGTAATACCTGTTAGGGCGTCATCTCTGGGTCAATAGAACTATTCCGTTACTATACTAAAAAACATTTAATTGTGAGCAAACAAATGATTAATATTAAATAGAATTATTTATAATTATTATTGTTATCTAGCAATACTTGAACCCATGAATATATCTAAATATAATGTTATCTGCGAACGATTCGCTTACAAGTCGTATATATATATATATATATATGTGTGTGTGTGTGTGTGTGTGTGTATTTGCGTGTGTGTGTTTAAACAGTATTTGGCATGCAATAAAAACCCCAAAGGTTAATATGCTATAAAACACAGCCAAACTAAACAACTTGAAACCATTTCACAGTGAGCAAACAAATAATTAATAAAATGATGAATATTTAATAGAATTATTTGTATTTGATCGCAATACTTGAAACCATTTAGAATTTTTGTGGTAGCAATACTTGAACCCATTTAACTATGTACAAACAATGAACATTGGTTCATTTAAAAACAATGTTACCTACAAAGTATTCTCTCACAAATCATACTCCTATGGACCCCCACATATGGCCGAGTAAAAGTAGGACGACCAGCTCGAAGATACATACGGCAGCTCTGTGAGGATACGGAATGTAGCCCTGAAGACCAACCAGAGGCGATGAACGAAGTGGCGAGAGAGGGTCGGGGATATCCGTGCTGGCGGCACGACATGATGATGATGATGATGATGATATGTACAAACAAGATGTGGAGATGTCGCCTATCTCCACACTAAACGATAGCTCTCTGAAACTAGTTGACAAATTCACCTACCTTGAAAGCAGCGTCTCATCAACCGAGACAGACATCAACACGCGACAAACAGAGGCATGGATTGCTATCGATAGACTATCGATCATATGGAAGTCAGTCCTGACCGATAAAATGAAACGCAGTTTTTTCCAAGCGACTATTGTGTCGATACTGCAGTATGGGTGCACTACATGGATGCTAACAAAACGGATGGAGAAAAAGCTTGACGGCAACTACACAAGAATGCTGCGAGCAATATTGAACGAGACCTGGAGGTAGCACCCCAAAAGCAGCTGCTGTACGGTCACTTACGACCTATCACAAAAACTATCCAAGTGAGACGAGCCAGACATGTAGGACCCTGCTGGAGAAGCAGGAACGAACTCATAAGTGACGTACTCCAGTGAACCCACATACAACAGCTCTGTGCCGATAAGGGATGTGACCTTGAGGACCGGCCGGAAGCGATGGACGATAGGGAGAGGTGGCGAGAGAGGGTCAGAGATATCCGTGCTGATTGTGCGACATGATGATGACAAACATGATTTGGCATCAAATAACAAAAGTGTTGATATGCCATAAACCACAACCAAACCATACCTAATGCTTTGATATTTTAGAGATTCCACTTTCAGATCTTTTCAATGCTTTTGCAGTAGCAGAACCCATTATTCCTTGAATTTTTACAGGGTGGAATGATAAAATTGTCGCCCTAGAAAAGACGACATGATTCCATTTCCGTTTAATGAAAACCGGTTTTCTTACTTTTTGTTGCAGACCATCTACTAATTAACCAGTTGCGTACAAATCCCAAGAGCGATAGGAGCCTTCTATCTTGTCTGAAAGTGACACAATGTTCAACGAGCGAGATCGCTGATGCGCCGCTGTACAATTCATGCTCTCGACCGATCCAAGTTATGACAACAGGACCATTGCCAGCACCCTCAAAATGAAAATCTGGATTGCCACGAATAACAGGGACGTGCTCAGGGTGATGAAAACAAATTTTCTGGCTACGGTTATGGTCTTTGGTGTGGTTTCAAGTGAGGGCCACATCGTGCCACCTCACATCTTCGATGTCAGCTTGAAAGTCAACACCAAACTGTACCTGGATGTGCTGAAGAGTGTGGTGATCTCCTGGTGCAATCAGGTGGCCGGTGGCACAGCCTGGGTGTGGCGGCAGGACTCGGCGCCGGCTCACAAGTCCAAAGAGACCCAGGCTGGACTTCAGAAGGAGTGCTACGACTTTGTACCCTTCTCTCACAGGCCTCCCTCCACCCGACCTGAAACCACTGGACTACTTCGTTTGGACATACGTCGAGAACATTACCAACATGACCTCCCACAACACCAAAGCCAGCCTGATCGCCGAATATTCACCGAGCTCCCGCCGGCGCTGTGGAAAAGGCATGCTCCCAGTTCCGGATCCGTATCGAGGCGGTGATTGAGGCTGAAGGCGGCTACATTGAATAAATGTCAGCTCTACTACATAATCAAGTTTCCTGAATTGATTTTTTCAATAAATGTTTTAAGATATAGCTGTAGTGTTGTTTTCTTTAGCACGACAATTTTATCATTTCACCCTGTAGTATGACAACCTGAGGTTTTAGTAATTCATTGACTTTGCAAAGGCTTGTCATTGTGAAAACTTACGAATTAATACTACGTATAAATAAATTTAAAGCACCTTTTTCCTCCACCAACCGTCACACCCGTCACAACATATATACCATCTTTCTCCCTTAACCCCATACCCTTCTCCACACGTCTTCACTATCTGTTAATTCTATGTTTTTATGAGCATTAAAAATAGACCCCAACACTCTAAATTCTTCTTCTCTGCCACGTGCACTCTACCCTTTTCTACAATAGCGTATATATCACACAACATTAACACAAAATATATAAATATTAAAAATAACTATCTCAACCGCCCAACTATTAACCATACCCTCAAACCCGCCATCTATTTCCTTAATCAATTTCCTTAAATTTATAATGACAACACTTTGCTCTTCAGTTATAATCATCAGCTTACATAAATATACTAACTATTATTGTAACCACTTCATTATTTTCATTACGCACGAACTATCAAAGATAGCTATAGTATATATAATATTTACGCAACATTTCATCAATTTATTGTTATATCCAAGCCCAATTCTTTTCTCTAAATATAATACCAACATTGTACAATAATCCATATTATATTGTAATACAATATATCCCATTGTGATTCTGGTCTACCATAATATAGCCATTTAAATACGCATACAAATCAAATCTTTATTCATTCTCCTCGACATGCAATGATGATGCTTTATTCCTTAGCTGTTGTCACCTACACATACAGAAATAAGATAATGTAGCAAAAAATAAGATACACCGACGAATTCATATCCGGTTAAAATAACGCGCTGCTTTTGTACCTTCACATACGCTAGATGCCATCCACACATACAGACAATAATACGCAACTATAAGCCACACAAACACACGCACACATCCACACACGCTCACACACTAATACACTTACAATCACACATAAAGATACCTACAAAATCTCAACGGTTTTTTCACTGTATTTTTCGATTTTCGATTCATTTCATTTTGTTAACTGCCTGATGATTGTTGTTTTGCAAAAATCTCCATGAAACCCAGGCGTCGCAGTCTAAGTTCCATGAATTAGATATATAAATATATATTATATATATATATATATATATATATATATATATATATATATATATATTAATTGTAATCATATAATAGCTCTATCCTAGATATTAAGCACTCTCCATATTATATTGCACTTGGTTCGACACAAACCCACAAAGTGATTTAGTAACAGCCAACACTGTTATAATATATATATATATATATATATATATATATATATATATATATAATGTAGGTAATTCCCTAAACTCTGTGCATTTTTTACATATACATATAAATTTACAATGTAAGCAATTCTTTAAAATCAATGCATAATCATAAATATATTTAAATGTACAAAGTATACAATCCTTAAAATCTATTCATTATTATACACACACACACACACACACACACACACATATATATATATATATATATAAATGTACAATGTATGCAATGCCCATAAATTTATGAATTATTATATATATATTTATATATATATATATATACATATGTGTGTGTGTGTGTGTGTGCAATGTAAGCAATTCCCTAAAATTTATGTATTGTGATACCTATATATATATATATAGAAATGTGCAATTAATACAATTCCCTAAATCTATGCATTATATATATATATATATATATATATATAAATATACTATGTATACAAATCCTTAAAATCTCGGCATAAAATTTCACCAGAAAAGTTAACCTGCCGTTAAAATCAATCAATCAATACGTCATTTGCACACAGTTGTATTTATTTACCGACCCCTCCACACAGCCATGATGTGATACAAGGCCAATATTTAGGCGCAATTGAACAGTTTTCTATGTAGCGTTTTCCTTCTCCTAGACTGTTACCTAACCAAGGCTAATGAAACTTACAATTCATCTATAGTTGGATTTAGAATAATTGGACTCATAGCTTTCCAAAGAGTAATAAGCTGTGTGAAATGCAATCAGCTTCGTTCAGGATTTGAACTCGTATCACCATGTCTATTTTCGACATCGGTAACCATTACACCACGGTTATCTTACTGGTATGGTTTCATCTGTTTTTACGTTTTAACAATTTATACAAACTTACATGGTTTCAAGTAACTTTTCCTATTCAATAATAATCATTTGTTTGCACAAGGTATTGTTTCAAGTATTTCTATCAAATATCATCATCATCATCATGTCGTGCCGCTAGCACGAATATCCCTGACCCTCTCTCGCCACTTCTCCCTATTATTCATCTGGCAGGTCTTCAGAGTTACATCCTGTGTCCTCACATAGCTGCTGTATGTAAGTTCGAGCTGGTCGTCCTGCTTTTGCTTGACCATATGTGGGGGTCCATAGGATTACATCACTTATGAGCTCGTCCTTGCTTCTCCGGCAGTGTCCTGCGTGTCTGGTTCGTCTAACTTGGATAGTTTTCGCGATGGGAGGCAAGTGGCCGTATAGTTGGTGTCTCGTGGGGTGTTGTCGCCAGGACTTGTTCAATATTGCTCTCAACATTCTTGTGTAATTGCCGTCTAGTTTCTTCTCCAGCCGTTTAGTTAGCGTCCATGTAGTGCATCCATATCACAGTATTGATACAACCGCTGCCTGGAAGAAACTGCGTTTCATTTTATCGGTCAGGTCCGATTTCCATATGATCGAGAGCCTATCGATAGCTGTCCATGCTTTCGTTAGTCGTGTGTCGATGTCATTTTCGGTTGATGAGACGCTACTTCCTAGGTAGGTGAATTTGTCTAAATATAAATAATTTTATTATAGACTATTATACGTGTAGTCAGTTTGGCGGTATTCATAGTGTGACAGGGGATAGAAAATAGATTAAGAAGGAGAAATATATTTTTCATGAATATTACAAATGTGTTTTATTTGTCCTTATTTGGAGAAGGAGAGGTGCCAAGCCTATGCTTTCTCCTCATGCATTATTTTCTCGGTAGTTCACGAGGCTAAAGGAGGAAGAGAAAAGAAAAAAAAAAAGAAGACGGCAAGAAATGGAATTGAAAGTCAACCCCTTTCCACTATTTACCCATCTCAGCTAGCCTTGAACTCTTGGAGTGAACTTTGGGTGACCTTACCAGCCACGTGTCCAGCCCTAAGAGGCGGTGGAGAGACCCTTTTTGGGGGCACTCACAAAGTGACAATAGTAGTAGCAGTCCTGACTTCGAGGCGTTAACATCCATTCAGGAGCTTCGTCCCAGTCCACCCGAAATGTGACCAAGAAACCGAACAACTCCTCGTGGCACTTGAATTCAAGCCTCTTAAAGAAAAAAAGAACGAAAGAAAATAAGATTATTATCAAACCCTAAACCCTCAATGCGTTTCATATTTCTTTTGCCTTTATGTGTCTACCTGGCAAATCTATTTGAGTTGTGATTCGTCTCGGATTTTATATATAAATAGTATCGTTATTTTTCCATCCCCTTTTGTTCTTAAACCTTTTTTTAAAATCTTATTTTCCCCTAATTACATTGTTAATATTGTAATAAATTTTGTTGTTAAATCTTCAAATTGTGTTATGTTGGTTTTATGAGTGCTTGTCGCTTATTCCGCTGAGATTTACCGAGAGTCTTCGATTGAAGAAATTCCCTTCCCATAGTTCGCCTTTTTTTTTTTATCGAACCTTGGGCATTCTCATCATTATATTATATTTTTTTTATTATTCTCGTTACGTTCCAGCTATCGCAGTCCCTGTGAAAGCCAGGTCGTAACAATAGTGTGACGGTTATTGTTGTAGGAAATGGACAGGGTGATCTGAGTTTAAACCCTGAACTAAGCTGTTCGTATTTCACATAGCGCAAATACACTTTGGCAAGGCATGATTCCAACTAATCTCTCTTTCTCTTTCTAATGGTGTGTAAATAACTGGGCTCTCTAGCTCTGGTATGGCTTCTAGTCTAGGAGAAGGGAAACTCCGTACTGACACCAGTTGTACTCTACTTTAAAAATTGATCTTGCGTCACATCCTGCATCTAGAGGAGAGGCTGGGTAAATTCAAGGCGCAACAGAAATACCCCCACATTCGAAACTGTTACCTATGTTGTGCAAGTGAACGTAAGCAAGTGATAACGGTAGCTCAATTTAACTAATATCTTACCAATTTTTGGTGGAAGGAGGCTAAAATCTTTAGAGTACGGTTTCGAAGTACGCGAGTTCGACCTCCAATCGCGCTGTTACTTTCACTTTCGGTCCAATACCCTTGGGAAAGGTAAGGAGCCCCCTTATTTCCTCAACTATGGATCAGATGGTATCACAGTTTTTCTTTTGCAAGGATGGCTTTGGAATTAAATAATCTACGAAGGTTGATATGCCATTAAAGAAAGAAACAAAACCTTACCATTTTTTCCAATAGGATCAGTTGTAACCATACGTTGGACTGGTGCATACAGTGTATTTGCTCTTGAAATGCTTTTTTTTTAAATTCTGGTGAATCTGTAATTGCTATACAAAGAAAATTTCGTGTTCATGTTACGTTGGAATAATGATATTCATTTAATCCTGTAAAACCTCGTTTAAGAATGGCCTTGTGTCACGTCTTACTCGTTTGGAAGGGTTGGATAAATACGTATGTATGGTCAGTTTGGTGAATGAAACAAAAGTAAAAAATGGTGGTGGTTGGGTTTTGTTATTCTTATCACAAAAGAACACCAAGCCAAAAAAGACACTACAACAATGACGCGGTTGTATTTGCAGCCACTCCCAGATGGCGCAGCACAAACGACTAACAATCACATCCATTGTCACTGGCTGGAAAACTAAAAGTGAAGAAACCGGGACAATATGTGAAAATCGCCGACCTATTTCAGAATTGCTGAGTATTTCTTGTATTATAAAGAACATTTTTTTTTAAAAAAACGAGAGAGAGAGAGAGAGAGACAGACAGACAGAGAGAGGTCCTCGTCATTTGTAATGTTATTAATAAAATTTTGATAGTTTCATTTTATGCGTTTTGTTGTTTTGGTTGCTTTATACAGATGATTTTTATTAAATTCAAAAATGAAATATAAACCCTTTTAAGCTCGTCTACGTTAGGGACATTTCGGACCGTTTACGAAGAAGCATAACGGTACTTTTTCTGAGAGAGTTTATACCTTAACGTAGATCTCTGGAACGTAAAATGATTATTAGGTTCACAAAATCAATGTTAGTGATTACGTTTAATATCAAGTCTTAATTTCTGTGCCATCAGTTAAAATAGCGATAATCACTGATAAGATTATTTGCTTGGCTGTGTTTTATAGCATATCAACCCTTGTAGGTTATTCAATACCAAGTTCTGTTATGCACATACATACACACACACACATATATATATATATATATATATATATATATATATATGTGTGTGTGTGTGTGTGTGTGTGTGTGTACTCGCTCGATTTGTAACCGAATATTTCGTTGGTACGATTCATTTTAAATGAGCCAGAGCTCATTTGTTTGCACACAGTTAAATGGTTTTAAGCATTGCTATTTAACACTAATAGTTCTATCTGCACGCTGTAAAATGATTGGTTGGTTAATTGCTAGGGTTTTATGCCAGTTAATTGCCAGTTTATATATATATATATATATATATATGTGTGTGTGTGTGTGCGTGTGTGTGTGTTTACATATATATATATATATATATATATATATATATATATATATATATATATATAATTTGTAAATGAATAGTTGTCGGTAATATTTTTAAACAAGCCATACCTCATATGCTTGCACATAATTAAATGGTTTTAAGTATTGCTATTTATTGTTTGCACACTGTTAAATGGTTTTAAGTATTGCTATTTAACACTAATGTTCTTATTTATTATCAATAATTTGTTCACGCACAGTTAAATGATTTCAATTATAATAAATAATTAGATAGTTCTAGTTGACCCACAGAATCTATAATGAATACAAGAAGTCCGTTACTCGAAGTTTTATTTCTTCACCAATTCATATTATTTACGTTGGCCAAAATTTAGCTGAAAACGTTGATGATTTATAGATTAATCCGCCAAGAATTTTAAAATTTGGAGGGAAAAATTTTTCTAAAATTATTTTGGGCTTTGATCCTTCAAAATTTTCACGACAATTCAAATGTCATCAGCGAAGTATCTTGAAATTTAAAAACTTGTGCGAATGTGACAATTGGTTAATAAATGCAAAAATACACATAAAAAATTTATAGCTTCTCCGACTAATTTTTTGCCCCAAAATTAACATTATTTTTGTGTGGAAATCAGTTGAGTTCCCATATATATATGGATCTATTCAGATAATTTTGATTAGTATTATTTAAATATTTTTCGCTGAAAGGCTTAGTTATTGGCTGAAAAACTAACGGCCCTCGGAAGATTAATATGATCGGATCTTCCTATGAGTCAATATTCTACTGCAACAGTTGCTAAACTTCAGGTTTCATCTGGCCCGTTGCAAGATTTTATCTGTTTTGTACGAAAAACTTTGGAAGGTTGGTCTTGAAAAAAAAACGCATTAGTTAAGTTAATCTTCTAATCTTATGTCAGTGAGTTTAATCCTTGCTTTAGTAGAGAAAGTCGTTTAAGTTGAAAAGATTAAAAATGCTATCACAAAAATTAACTAATTCAAGTGGGTACCTCGAATTTTTATTAAAACCACTTTTTATTTTCTTAAAAAAATTAAGTTTTAAATCAAAAAAGTTTTAAACATCCAATGATTTTAAATATTGAATGATATAAAAAAATAGAAATTTTATTTGATAATTTAATATTTTGAGAATTTCCACCTTTTCATCGAAATATCATATTGTTTAATATAAACATTGTGCTATTCTCAACTTGTTTTATTAACCTGAAATTTTAATTCTATTTCATTAAATTCAGTGATCTGTCATTACTTAAGCATATAAATCGAACACTCATCGGACATGTAATAACTCTCCAAAAACTTTTAAAAAAATATTTTTAAAATCTTTTCGAAAACCGTTAAAATCAAACGGTCTTCAATAGCCTATCGTGAAACTGGCAATAATATTAAAAGGTATCTAAGCGTTTTTTTTTTAAATTTTAAAGTAATCTTATTTACGGTTTGTATTCAACTTAACAGTGTTATATCCCAAACATTGGCCACTGTAGAAAAGAAAGTTGTATTCATCTTATTTTACATTATAAAATATTGATAAAATATACGAATTAATTTCGATGAAATGTCCAGCTCGGGCTGTTGATTACATCGACTGTATCTCTGCAGTGAGGTAAGACCTCCACCTCCACCTCCACCAACGAATGTCGCGAATATGACATTTAACCATCTGATAACAAGGCTCCAGCCTGGGATAATTGGGGAATGTGGAGTACCCCTTCATTGCCATTGCTCCCAAGTCCACTCTGACCCTGATTGGTAGCACCTGATAAGGTCCTATCTATGGGTCAAATAAAACTGTTTGACATTTGAATAGAACTGTGTGACATTTAAACTGAGTGCAAACGAATGACTTATGCTAAACTGAAATGCTTGAAATAAAACTGTTTGACATTTAACTATGTGTAAACAAATAACAGATGAAATTATAAATGATACATAGCAATATCTGGAACAATTTAACTGTGTGTACGCGAATGAGTTATGTTGAATAGAATTATTAATGTTAAATCCCAAAACTTGTAAATGTGCAAGTAAATGACTGATGTTAAATTGTTATTGTTACTTAACAATACTTGAACTTAATGCTAACAAATCATTAATAGTAAATAGAATTACTTGTATTTGATAAGAATACTTGAAACTAGAGCTCAGGCTCGATTAAAAATGACATGAAATCATACATTTATTATATATGCATTAAGACGATTTGACCAGGCCATTGGCCTAATGAGTAGAGTATTCGCCAATGGTCCGGGAGACTGAGGTTCAATCCCTGGTTGAGTAATACCAAAGACTCAAAAAATGGTATTTGATGCCGCCTTGCTTAACACTTAGCATTACAAGGTAAGGATCAAGGGTAAGGAGGAGCAGTCCAGGGAATGGAGTAGAGCCCTTCCCTACACATCGGTGTAGTAGCTATTGAAAAGGGAGCCTTCGGTCGCCAACTTCACTTATTCAGAGGATATGGAATTTAATAATCTATAATTGTTGATATGCCATTAACCTGAACCCTACCAAACCAAATTGATGAAATGTTCAATGAAAAGTAATAGTTCATTAAGTGGTTTTGTTCAGATGTGGCTTGCCCAGTCGGCTGAGGCTGTAGAATACACCGACTGCACCTCTGCAGAGGAGTAAGACCCTCCCCCAATGAGTGTCCTGGATATGACACTAAACAATCTGATGGTAACGTTCCTGTGATACTGGGGCATGTGGGAATACGGAGCACCCCTTCATTACCATTACTCCCCGGTCCACTCTGGCCTGGAGTGGTAGTACTTGATAGGGCCCTATCAACGGGTTAAATTAACGGCATACTTATGCTAAACTGAATTGTTTGACTAAACTGAATAGCTTGAAAAAGAAATGCTTTTGACAATTAAACCGTACTTACCTTTAAACTGCGTGCTTATGCAAAACTGAATTATTTGAAATGGAAGTGTTTTTTGAGATTTAAACTGTATTTACATTAAACTGAATTGTTTAACATAGAACTGTTTTGGCATTTAAGTGTGTGTAAACAAAATCTGTACTTATACTAAACTGAATTAGCTGAATTAGAACTGCTTGACTAAACTGAATAGCTTGAAATAGAAAGGCTTTTTTACAATTAGACTGTACTTACATTTAAACTTACATTTAAACTGCGTAATATGCTAAACTGAATTGTTTAAAATAGAACTATTTTCATAAAATTGGATTTGGCGTTTAATAACCTACAAAAACCCAAAACCATAACCATAAAACCCAAACAACCAACCAACCATTAGATGTGGCATAAGGTCGTATGAATACGGCACCCAATGAGAAAGGAACTCATTCGTGAAGGTTTGCAAGTCTAGCTTGTTAACCATTACATCACCAGATGTGCCCCGTCCAATGAAAAGTAGTTTAATGAAATATCGTTCGGATGAAATATCGCACGAATGAAAAGTCTTTCGATCAAAAGTCGTGCCATACCCCTTGTTTGGTCAGTGGAATGAGAACATTCTTCTTATTTACAAATAGATGTTTCCTTTTGAAAATTTTTGGAAGGTTACCAAATGACAAAATATACCAGTGAAAAAAGACCAGTTGACACACTGACTGAAACGTTAAAATGATAACATCGAAATAAATTAATGAACGTTTCTCATCATAGAGATATTGAAAGATATGTTGCACCATTTTTGTAATTGGGCTTTTGTTTTTATTAATTCAAGTTAAAGTTGAATATCATCCATTGCGCCGTGTAAAGTTTAGTAAATATGGAGCTTACAAGCTTCCATATGTAATTTGGTCAGATTTTTGCTAAAATAAATGAATGAATAACGATAATTAGATAGAATATTTTAAATGAAATCAACATGTAAAAATTAAATTTCTTCTTCTTCTTCTTCTTCTTCTTCTTCTTCTTCTTCTTCTTCTTCTTCTTCTTCTTCTTCTTCTTCTTCTTCTTCTTCTCTAAGCAGGGGTTGTAAAATACTGCGTTCCTGAAGAAAGGTAAGACCCCTCCTCTCAACGAGAATCCTGGTATGACACTAAACTGCATCTGGTAGTGATGATTCAGTCCTTGGAGATTTAGGGAATGTGGAGTACCCCTTCATTGCAATACTCCCAGGTCCACTCTAATCCGGAGTGGTAACACTTATTAGGATCTCATCAATGGGTCAATAAAATTATTTAATCATTTACTATACTTGAAACCATTTAATTGTGTGCTAGCAAATGATTACGATTAAAAAGAATTATTTAGAATTATTAGTATTAAATTGCAATAATAGAAACAATTTGACTGTGTGCAAACGAGAGCTCTTCTAACGAATAGAGCACTTTGGTATCCGATAACACAAAATGTTAACAAGCGAAAGCCACTCTGTATATGTTATAATTCATGAGCTGACGTATATCGCCTGTTGACTGAGCTGTAAGATACTGAGTCTAACGTAAAGTTGGGCGGGTTTCGATCCCAGCTTGAAGCGTCCTGTCTGTCTAGCCACACTGAAGAGTTATGATTCAACGAAACAGTCTGTCTATGGATGACAATATATATATATATATATATATATATATATATATATATATATATATATATATATATATATATATGTGTGTGTGTGTGTGTGTGTGTGTGTGTGTGTGTGTGTGTGTGTGTGTGTGTGTAAACAAGATTTGACATTAAATAACTCACAAGGGTTAATATGCCATAAAACATAACCAAACCAACCACTTGAAACCATTTAACTGTGTGCAAACAAATGATTAATAAAATTATTTATATAAAATAGAATTATTGATGTTAAATATTGATCGGACAATTTGACTGTGTGCAAACAAATTAGCTTTAGCTTGTTTAAAAATTATTATCAAGAAACTATTTACTTATAGATCATATATGTACATCTATTTAGATGTGTGCAAAAGAAATAAATGATGTTAAATTGTTACTGTTACATAGCAATACTTAAAACCATTTGACTGTGTACAAAAGGGAAAAAATGAGATCAGACTCGTTTAAAAATGTTATCAACAATATGTGTTTACAAATTATATATATTTAATATATATATAAACACGATTTATCATTAAATAAGATCCAAGAGTTGATACGCCATAAAATACAGCCAACAACCCCTCTCTTTTTCCTTCGACTCTTCTTTCTTATTCACTCTCTCTCTCTCTCTCTCTCTCTCTCTCTCTCTCTCTTTCTCTTTCCCTCTCTCTCTCTTTCTCTCTCTCTCTTTCTCTCTCTCTCTCTCTCTCTTTCTCTCTCTCTTTCTTTCTTTCTCTCTCTCTTTCTCTCTCTCTTTCTATTTCTCTCTCTCTCTCTCCTTCTCTCTCTCTCTTTCTCTCTTTCTCTCTCTCTCTCTTTCTCTCTCTCTCTCTCTGCTCCACCCCTATTCTTTCTCATAAGCACCATTTCCCACACTGTTTTAATCAAATAATTAGAAAAGAAATATTTGCGAAAATTTCTGGAGGACACAAACACGTGATGTAATGGTTAGCAAGCTAGATCAATAGACAATTGTACGGTGAGTTCGATTCTTACTGGATATTCCATTGTTCTAACTTTGTGCCACAAGTAAATCATGTTAAGTAAATAACTATAAAACCGGCTCGAAACTACAAGGGGTTACTTCCCTTTAGTTTTACAGATTTTCAACTCTACGGTAACTTGGCTTCCACCGGTGCAGGTGTGGGTATATATATTGTGTAACCAAATAAATAAAAAGACAAGAAGAGAGAGAGAGAGAGAGAGAGAGAGAGAGAGAGAGAGAGAGAGAGAGAGAGAGAGAGAAAGAGTGTGTAGCAGTAGTAGTGGTTAGGAACCCAAAGAGAAAGACTTAAAGGAAGAACTTGGCACCAAAACCAAACAAGTGTTTTGTATTCAAGTATGTACACTTAAGAATGAAATTAGTCCTGTGATGAAGGCTATTATAAGAGAGAGAGAGAGAGAGAGAGAGAGAGAGAATAGGGGTTAAAAAAATGAATGTAAAATAAATTAATATTTTCTTTGAAGAGAGAAATTTCCTCCATAATCCTTCCAAATCATCTTTCGGGAGAGTCTCCGAGGCGCATTGGCTAGCGTAATGGACTGCGACATTATAGTACACAAGAGTAAAATCTGGTCGCGCTATCACGTTCACTTTATAACTAATAGTCTTGGGAATAGTATGAACACACTTATCCATTGCTGTTCTTCTACAAGGAAGGCTTTGGCATTAAATAACCCATGAAGGTTGATATGCCATTAAAACAAAGATACCCAACTAAACCATCCTGCAAGTTTCTTCAACCTTTCATATTTCGTTATGAGCCCGACTGGCTGGTACTATAGAATACACAGACGGCATCTCTGCAGAAGGGAAGACCCAAACAACTTGACTTCTGAGTATGACTCTAAAGATAGTGAGGCTCCAGTCCAGGAACTTTGGAGAATTCAGAGTATCCCTTCATTGCCATTGATCCACTCTGACCCAACGTGGTTGCACCTGTCAGTATCATTCATTAAGAAATATGATTAGTTATTTGAAAATATACAGCAGTGTGCAAAGTGTTTGGATTTGATAAGAATACTTGATAGAATTACAAGCGTTAAATAGCAATACTTGAAGGCATTAATAGTAAGGAAGGAGGGTTCTACATTCCTCAAATCCAAGGAATGTAGCCTCACCATAAGATGCAGTTTAATGTCATACCTCAGATATTCTGCTTTTGTATCCTATCTCAGATTACAACTAATAATTACTTGACATTTTTTTTACTGACATGTCCACTCTGACGAGACTATTTTATGCTGAATCTTTTTACATTTTCGTGTAAATGCCGATTTTTTTTTTCAGATAGCCCCAGAAGTTGGACGCGCTGAAGTAAAATGCTATCCAGGCATGTAATCAAGGAATGTGCATATAGGTAGGACGTGTGTTTCCGTGGTTATACTCATTTTATTTATCATTGTAATGGCTCAGTTTCAGGAGATCTCCCTGCCCCTCCGTCTAAAAAGAGTAAAGACTGGATTGATTGTCAAGCCTCTGAGGCTCCCCTAATGGGGATTACGGTTGGGACATGAGCATGTCTTTCATCCCTACTTTGAGAGACATGCTTATCGCAGGCACCTCACGTTAAGCCAACAATGTGTTACATCCCAGCACTGTGTGGTGGGTGGGTTAGATATCGTGTAGATGTATGAAAATTTTGCTATTATCATTTATTTGGCTATTTGGGCATTCGCTGTCAGTTGTAAGTAGCCAGCCAAAAACAAAAAAGCAGAGAGAGAGAGAGAGAGAGAGAGAGAGAGAGAGAGAGAGAGATGGTCAATGCTATGTTCGTATCAGTCAACATGAGATATATTTCAAATGACCTCTGACGCAAGCCCAAAGAGACACAAGCCCAAAGAGACCCAGGCTTGGCTTCAGAAGGAGTGCTACGACTTTGTACCCTTCTCTCATAACCCCCTCCTCCCCCGACCTGAACCCGCTGGACTACTTCTTTTGGTCATACGTCGAGAACATCACTAACATGACCTCCCTCAACACCAAAGCCAGCCTGATCGCCGCCATCCGCCGAGTATTCGCCGAGCTCCCGCCGGCGCTTGTGGAAAAGGCATGCTTCCAGTTCCGGATCCTTATCGAGGAGGTGATTGAGGCTAAAGGCAGCTACATTGAATCGATGTCAGCTCTACTACATAATCAAGTTACCGGAATTGACTTTTTCAATAAAAGTATTAAAATAAAACTGTAGTATTGTTTTCTTTAGGACGACAATTTTATCGTTCCACTATGTATTATCATTTCTAATAAGTGTCGCTCATAAATAAGTACACCCTAACAATGTTTGAAAATTTTAATTTTTCTTCTAAACCAAAGATACTAGGATTTTATCATTTATCGAAAAACATTATCCAATCAAGATGGATATCATTAGATATTATTCACAATCAAACTCTACAACACCGAATCTTGAAACAAAAAACCTGTAGCTGTCCAAAATTAAGTTCACCGCTTATACATTATTTTATTTTTTCTCGCGAACAATCAAAGCAGATATTCCAACCTCTCAGTGGAGATTATAATATGCTGACTGTATCCCCTACAGAGGGGTAACCCCCACAAAAAGGGGGTATCCTGAGTATGACTATAAATTGCATCCGATGGTGAGGCTCCAGTTCTGGAGCTCTGGAAAGTATGGAGCATTCCTTTATTGCTATTACACCAAGGGTCACAATGTCGGAGTGATAATAGGGTCCAATCTATTGGTCAAATAGATTTGTTTGGAATTGATGACACCGTGTACCAAAAAAACAAAAAAACAAACAAACAAAAAACATCCCACAAACTTTTAAAAATCAATTACACAGAAAATGTAAATATAAACACACAATGAACGTTATTCTCTAAAATCTAGGCATGAAATAGCTCTGAACAGATTGACATGCCGTTAAAATTAATCAATTAATCAATCAATCAGAACAGATATAATCAGATATTATTACCAAACTTTCGAACATTGAAGCTCTGTAGTGGTGTAGTCGTTATCGACGTAGGAAATAGACACGGCGACACGAGTTCAAATCCTGGACGAGACTTATTGCATTTCACATAGCACTAATACCCTTGGGAAAAGTATGAGTCCAATTATTCCCCCTCAAGTTATGGATAAATAGTAGGACAGACTAGGTTCTTCAGCCCTGGTAAGGCAACTAGTCTAGGAGAAGGAAAACTATGAGTTCAAACCTGTTAAACTTCGCTTAAAAATTGACCTTGTGTCATATCCTGCCCGAGCGGAGGGGTTGGTAAATAGGGTAACGAAAAATAAATATGTAATACTTCTGTAATAAAAAAAGGCATAAATATATTTTCTGAACAGCTACATATCGATAGTTTTTATTACAGAGTTACAATGCTGTAGATTTTGGTATTAAATAACACTATATAACATCTGTTTTGATCGTATAATGTTCCACTAGAAGTAATAAAGTCCTGGTATCTTTTAATTATTCCCTTGCTAAAAATACTTGTTAGCATCCGTTTGTCATTCTGAGACAACAGATATATGAGTATCATTAAATCAGTTTCCAGACATTTTCGTATGGACACTTTTATTGATAGTACACACATGAAACTCTTGTCCCCTTCGAAGTAATCTCTTCCGGCTGCAATGCACTTGTACCGTTCCAATAACTTCTGGAAGGCCCCATGGAAGTCGTCTTGTGTGAGCGTGTCAATGACCTTCGTCATAGCCTCTTTCATCTCCTCAATTGTCTCATAACGACAGCCTCTGAGCTTAGGGAATAACTAAAAGTCACAGAGAGCAAGGTCTGGACTATAGGGAGGCTCAGGAACTGTTTCGATGCCCATCTCCGTCAAATAGTCTGTGACAAGGATGGAGTTGTGGACTGGTGCATTGTCCTCGTGGAAATGCCACTGACCCGATTAGAAGAGTGCTGGTCTCTTCCCAAGGAATCTCTTCCTGAACTCCCTTAAAACCTCAACATAGTAACCCTAACCCTAACCCTTTGACCAATCAACTCTGATGTATTGACCTACTTAATCCTCTCACACCTCTCATCATCCCTCACAGACTCCCTGCCTTCCTTGAATCTCTTATGCCACTCAAAAGCTGATACTCGATTCGTGCAAGATGGTCGAAAAGCAGTCTGAAGCATTCCATACGTTTCTGTGGCATTTTTTCCAAATTTAAAACAGAATTTTATTGCATATCGTTCTTCTAAAGTGTCCTCACGTCCAGATTGCATTTTTGAAATTCACCAGCTGTGACCATCAGGTTTTAGTAGGGTGTATTCCAATTGCTGCTGTAGCTGTTAACTTGAAGCTGAAATCATAAAAATTGGTCAGTCATCTCATAAGATGTATAGCAATAACATAGTGAATTGTCAAGTGTCTACGACAATTTTCAATGCCTGAACAAAAATTTCTGGAAACTTATTGAATGCACCACGTAATTCAGAGAAATTATTTTTTCAAGTTCTTAGAAGTGTTTCTAGAATAATGATAACCAGAAACTAATAATGTCCGAAGCATTTGAGATTAATAAAACTATTGAACTGCTGGATCTCTACTGTTACAGCTCTTCTGATAATAATCGCTTCGACTTCCATGTTTTATTGGCCTAGTCGGCTGGGGCTGCAGAATATACCGACTGCATCTCTGTACAGGGGTAAGACTCCACCAGCGAGTGTCCTGAAGATGACACTAGACAATCTGATGGTAAGGCTCCAGTAATGCTGGAGCTTTGGGGAATGATGTACTCCTTTGTTGCCATAGTTTCCAGGTCCACTCAGGCCCGGACTAGTAACACCTGATAGGGTCCTATCTATGGGTAAAAAAACTGAACTGTGTACTTATGCTAAACTGAGCCTTACCCATCTCACCATAATGGACTCTTCTCACCTTTATTAGTACTGAGAGATTTCGCTGCCAGCGAGGTAGATCATTATCGGTCTGAACCTCTCCGGGTAGCACTTCGCCCGGCCGTGTTATCTGCGACACGGATCTGGCCGAGTGTGTCTCGGTACCTGGAGATTTCCTTCCGAACAGTACGAGACTTCTTACCTTTTCTATGTAACTCTATCTTTCTTGTGTAATATAATCTGTTATCTAATCTCCGTGTTTGTATTTTCATTAGTGACCCTTTCCGAGGCCACAACAATGTATAAAAATGTCTTCGGCATTAAATAACCTACAGTGGTTGATGTACTATAAAAACTAAACCAAACTATGGATATTTTATTTATTTTTTTTTATTGTGAGCTTACATTCTTTTCTTTCGTTCCGAGCACACACTGCTTACTTTAAGACATTCAAACAACGTCATTAAAAGTTTGAACGGTAAAAATATCCTATTGACATGTCTTTATATACAGATGTATCTTTTGTCTGAAATGATATCATTTAATTATTTTATTTATAAAAAGTTTAATTGGTTTCTTTGTTTAATGGCATATCAACGTTTGTTGGTTATTTAATGCTGAAAGCGTCTTTGAGGATGACTAGGCTCTGTTATCATCATCTTTGTGGATAACTAGGCTCTGTTATCACCATCAAGTCGTGATGACAGCACCGAATTTCCTGACTCTCTCTCACCATCGATCCATATCATTCATCACTCTTGGTAGGTCTTCTAGACTGCATCCAGTGTCCACACAGAGCTGATATATGTGGTGAAAGAGTCCATAAGATAAAGTCGCTAATGAGTTCATCCTTGTTTCTCTAACGGTGCGCTCCCATATCTTGTTCGTCTTACTTGGGTGGTTTGTGAGATAGGAGGCAGGTGGCCTACGACAATTTTTAATGCCTGTATAAAAAAAGTCTGGAAACTTATTGAAGGCACCACCTACTTATCAATCACCCTGTATTATCTAACCGAACAAGCTGGAACTGATTTTGTTTTTGGCATATATTTAAATTGTTTCAAGTATTTTTATCTAATACTAATAATTTTATTTACTATTAATCATTTGCTAGTGCCAAGTTAAATGGTTTCAGCTATTGCTATGCAACAGTAACAATTTTACATCAGTCATTTGTTTGCACACATTTAAATGGATAAAAATATATTAATTGTAAGTGAATAGTTTGTCGGTAATTTCAGTTTTAAATACGTTAGAACTAATTTTTGCCCAGTCAGCTGGGGCAGTAGAATACATTGACTGCACTTCTGCAGGAGGGTAAGACCCTACTAACGAGTGTCCTGGATATGACACTAAACAATCTGAGGGTGAGGTTCCAGCAGTGCTGGAGCTTTGGGGAATGCGGAGTACCCATTCATTGCCATTGCTCCCAGGTCCACTCTGGCCCAGAGTGGTAACCACTGATAGGGCCCTATCTATGGGTTAAATAGAACTAACAGCATACTTATGCTAAAATAAATTCTTTGAGTAAACAGAAGAGCTTGAAATAGAAATGTTTTTGACAATTAAACCGTACTTACATTTAAACTTCGTGCTTATGCTTAAGTGAATTATTTGAAATAGAACTGTTTTTCGACATTAAAACTGTATTTACACTTAACTGAAGTATTACATATAACTGCTTGAATAGTTTGAAATGAAAATGTTTTTGACAATTAAACTGTATGCTTTTGCTAAACTGAATTGTTTTAAATAGAACAGATTATTGACATAAAAATGGATTTGGCGTTAAATAACCTACAAAGGTTGATATGCCATAAAAACCCAACAAACCAAACCAAACTTAGAACTAATTTGTTCGCACACTAGTACTGCTATTGTTTATTCATAGTTAAATGGTTTCAATTCATGATATCTAACACTAATAATTCTATTTAGTATAAATCATTTGTTTTCAAACAATGAAGTATTGCTATTTAACACTAATTATTCTATCTTACACTATTTATTCATTTGCACATAAATAGTTTCCATTATTGTTATATAATACCAATAATTCAATCTAGGCACATAGTTAAAGAGTTTCAATTATTGCTATTTAACACTAATAATTTTATTCAACATTATTCATTCGTTTGTGCACAGTTATATAGTTTCTAGTATTGCTATGTATAACAAACAATTCACTTAGACAGACATTTGTTTACACGCCGGTTAAATGGTCAAACAGTTCTATTTCTAAAAATTCAGTTTAGCATAAGTCATTTGTTTTCACACAGTTTAAATTCCAACCATTTCTTTTGGATCATTTGATAGGACTCTATTAGGTGCTTCCACTCCGAGTCAAAATAGACCTAGGAGTGATAGCATTGAAGGGGTACAGCGCATTCTCCCAAAGCTCCAGGACTAGAGCCACATCATCAGATAGTCTAGATTCATATCTAGGACACTCGTTGGTGGAGGTATCCCTATGCAGAAATCCAGTTGATGGGCTGCGTCAGTTTTGTTATTTTAATCTAAAATCTTGCAACACCCATATCTACTTTCAGCGACTCACCAGGATGTTGCAAGGCACCGGGTTGAAAAGCACTGGTTTAGATGAATGCTGATTCGACAATTTAAGAACGAGTCTGATAGATTCGAACTTCTCAAAATAAATTCTAAAATGAACTAAAAATCGAATGAATGCAATTCTCTAACACCTAGTCATAAAATAACCTTAGATGGACTGACATGCCGTTAAAATCAATCAGTGAATCAATCAAAATTCGTAAAAGAATTAGACTCAGAGAGAGAGAGAGAGAGAGAGAGAGAGAGAGAGAGAGAGAGAGAGGTGTGTGTGTGTGTGTGTGTGTGTGTGTGGTTCACTAATCTTTAAAGGATGCATTTACCCAACCCCTGCAACAAAAGGTCAAGGCCAATTTTAAGCGAAGTACAGCTGGTTTGAATGTAGATTGGTTGCTCGAGCAAGGCCATAGAACCCATTCTGTCCCACTATTTACTCGTAGCTAGAGAGAACAGATGGATTCAGGCCTTTCCCAATGGTATCAGCATGTAGTGAAATAAAAACTACCACGTCCAGGATTTGATCTTGGGTCACCGATTTCATTTCCACCAACGTTAACATTTTTACCCCCCCCACACACGTATAGACACTCACACACGCATGCGAGTGAAAGGTCGACGATGAGGGAGAACAAGAATTGTAGAAATAATTCATTTCTGCTATTTTTTTAAATAAAAATATGAACCCTTTTCTTTTTAATCAAAAAGAAATTATCTTATTCAGGGCGTACTCGTTTATGTTGGTTTTACTGTATGTAGTGTGGCTGAAAAGGAGAAATATTTTCTTTGGGTTAACATACGATGACATTAATTGATTTTTAAAACGCTTTTTTGTGCTTTACTGACTTTTGTTGAGAGAGAAAATATATATAATTTTCCTTATTTCTGTTGTTGAATTGACATAAAAGAAAAGAGTAAATCCTACTGGGGTTTCTGTGCAATTATTTGAACCTTTTCTAATTACTTATAAGTTGTTTTTAAGTTTGTTCAATGAGAAACATTAATCCAACCAATAAACAAAGAAGAAAGAAAGACATTCATTTTTGCCGACCCCGCCATTACGACGAATTCTTTCGGGACAAAATAATGGTAAAATATACCCTTTCAAAGACCAGAACGTTTATTTCATATGTATCTCTCATTATATTCGTTAAGATAATGAAAAATACAACAAAGATTATAAATATATACATTCACCAGAATTAATTTGAATATTTTGTTTTTTTTTATTGGAATGGATTTAAAAAAAAAACGTTCAGCAGACGATAGTTAATTATGTTTGTTTTAAATAGAGAAAAACAAAGAAAAGGACCCAATGAGTTACTAGATCGTCAGCTGAAAGACGAAGTGGGCTACACTCTTGAAGTAGTCTGCACTAATTGTGGGAGCCAATCGTAGCAGCAGTCCCCAGCTGACTGAGATGTTGACTTAGAGGCAGTCAAAGGGCGGTAATAAGGGTTTACTTGGATCTGTAAGCTTGTTCGGTAAGAGGGAGGGGAATAGAAAAAAAAAGAAGCAAAAAGTAAAAGAAATAACAAAAAACAAAAATAAATTTTGGTCTATAATATGAATTTATTTTATTGATGAAGAAAACGAAAATATTGGAAAACTTTCTCGGATTTGAAGATGACGAATAAGAATAGTAATGGAAGAAGAAGAAGAAGAAGAAGAAGAAGAAGAAGAAGAAGAAGAAGAAGAAGAAATAATATTCTTATATATAAAACAATATGACTTCATGTATATACAAACGTATTAATGGGTCATTCACTTTCTTTTGTCTAATCAAGTGATTTGAAAAGATTTCAACCAATCAAGGCTCCCACGATGTCAACAAGCCGATAAGACGTTAAATAGAAAAACAGGAGAGGAGAAATCTCCATGGCATAAATGGTGAATATGCTGGACTGCGACTTCGTAGTAAACGAGTTCAAACTCCAGTCTCACTAATAACTTTGGGAAAGGCACGAACCTTCTTATTCCCCAGCTATTGGTTAAATAGTACCTCTACTGTTCTTCAAGTATGGCTTTGGTATAAAATAAACCACGAAAGTTGATATGCCATTAAACACACAAAAGTGTCGTACTGCATATCAACAATTATAATTAAAGCTATAATAATGATAATAATAAAAGGTAAAAACAGCAATGATATATAATATTTATGATTTAGCAATAAAAATAATGATGTAAAACAATGTTAGAAATTATTAGTCTAATTACAAAATTAACCCGAAGAAGTTAAAGTATTAGTTTTTACGGTTTGACAACCTGTCTTGGATTATTTTATGCCTAGAGGTTAGGGAATCGAATATATTCATATTTACAATCTTTGCATAGTTGTGTCTTGAGATTTTCTTTTTTGCATACGGTCGGATCGAATACGAGTAAATATCCAACAGACCTGTTTGAACCATTGATGGAATCCTAACAGGTATGACCACTCCTGGTCAGTGTAGACCTGAGAGTAATGGCAACAGAGGGGGTACTCCACACTTCTCAGATCTCCAGAACTGGAACCTCACCATTAGATGAAGTTTAGTTTTTAGGAAGAAGTGAAAAGTTATGAAAACTTACGATTCGGCTATCAAAACATTTGTGGACAACAATCCTGAAAGACTGAGTATACAAAACGTAAGGAGCAAAAAAATTGAATTCTAAATGTCGTCCAGGCAGAGATACTATCAGTTCTGTAAATGAAAACAAAAAATTAACCCAATATAATGGTTTAGTTTAAGTTAATTTGTTTAAAGGCATATCGATTCCTGATAGGTTATTTAATGTAGAAATTTAATTCATTTCGAAATTTTGTTTGGTTTGGTTAGGTTTTATGGCATATCAACCATTGTTGGTTATTTAATGCCAAATCCTCTTTATACATATATATTAAATATATATGATTTGGTTGGGTTGGGTTTTTATGGACTATCAACCATTGTTGGTTATTTAATGCCAAATCCTCTTTATACATATATATTAAATATATAAGATTTGGTTTGGTTTGGTTTTATGGCATATCAACCATTGTAGGTTATTTAATGCCAAATCCTCTTTATACATATATATTAAATATATATGATTTGGTTTGGTGGGGTTTTATGGCATATCAACCATTGTAGGTTATTTAATGCCAAATGCTCTTTATACATATATATTAAATATATATGATTTGGTTTGGTTGGGTTTTATGGCATATCAACCATTGTAGGTTATTTAATGCCAAATCCTCCTTATACATATATATTAAATATATAAGATTTGGTTTGGTGGGGTTTTATGGCATATCAACCATTGTAGGTTATTTAATGCCAAATGCTCTTTATACATATATATTAAATGCATAAGATTTGTAAACATACTTTGTTGGTAACATATTTAACAAGCCTGAGTTCATTTTATTTTCCCACAATGAAATGATTTCAAGCATTGTTATATAATAGTCAGAACTTAATATCAGTCATTAATTTGCACACATGGTTTGTAGGTATTTTCATTTTTAAATGTGTTAAAAGTAATTAGTTTGCTCATTAGTATTGCTATTATTTCAACACTGTTAAATGGTTTCAATTATTGCTATCTCTCATTAATAATTCTATTCGATATTAATGATTTGTTTGCAGACAGTGACGTGGTTACAAATATTGATATTTGCCATTGGCCTAATCAGTAGAGTGTTCCCCAATGGCCCGGGAGACCGGGGTTCAATCCCAGGTCGAGTCATACCAAAAACTCAAAATATGGTGTTATAAAATAGCCGAGGGATTTCGGTTCATGCCTTTGAGTTTAGTTAGGCTGAGAACCTTTCGGCTCAGCTCATGGGTTAGAGGCAATTGAGGCAGGTGTTAACGCGGGTGCGCGCGGGCGGATGGAGGTGTCACTCAGATATCATAACAGTCCGAGACGATACTGGGTGACAAGGTGCGGGTGACGTCACGCACCGGAAGCACGCGGAAGTTTGTGTGAGAATTTGAAGAAAATAAGAGTCGGGTACTAGACGCCAAGCGAGAAGGATCGATTTTTGGAGCTCGCAGGCGCGAGGCGAACTTGCGCCCTATGGGGGGGGCGCTCGAGTTGGGGGCCAAATGAATAAGACAACATAGAAGATTGTGTCTCTCCTCCTTACGTCGAAACCTTTAACTCAAAGTTAATAAAAAGGTTTCGTACCTGAACAAGAAGTCGTTACGTGTTTTCGAATTCCGAGATTCCTATGTTCTTTATATATTCTATAGTAATGAACATTATATGTCCATTTCGCACACCCCGTTAATTGCGAATATGGTACAATGGTTCTTGATACCACCTTGCTTAACAATCAGCATTATAAGGTAAGGATCAAGGGTAAAATGGAGCAATCCAGGGAAAGGAGTAGCGCCCTCCCCTACACCTCGGTGTAGTAGCTATTGAAAACGGAGCCTTCGGGTCACCCTCGACTAAGGTCACCAGCTTTACTTTAACTTGCTTTACTATTTTATTCAACAGTATACATTCATTTGAACACAACCAACTGGTTTCAAGTTTTGCTATGTGATACCAATAATTTAATTTAGGCTCACATTTAAATAGTTTCAAGTACTGCTATGTATTGCCAATAATTCAATTAAACAGTCATTCGTTTACACACAGTTAAATGTTCAAACAGTTCTATTTCTAACAATTCAATTTAGCGTAAGTCATTTGTTCGCACACAGTTTAAATTGTTAAACAGTTCTATTTCAAACAATTCAGTTTAATATATTAGTTCTATTTATCCATAGATAGGACCCTTTCAGATGCTACAACTCCCAGTCAGAGTTGACCTGGGATTAATGGCAATCAAGAAGTACTCCTCAGAGCGCCACACACTAGAGCCTTGCCATCAGATAGTTTAACGTCATAACCGGGACACTCGTTGGGAAAGTCTTAATGTCATACGCAGGAGACCCCTGAGGGAGAAAAGCGTCTTACCCCACAGCAAAGGATGCAGTTGGCGCATTCTAAACCCATCAACAGGGCAGAGCTCAAAATAATTACAAGAATGGACATTATTGGGTAGGGACCGTAATTCACCAGAAATTGCGCAAGAGACAGGGATATGAGCAATTTCTCCTCTCTTCGCGATTAATATCAAAATTGTCAATGTGCATATACAATATTAATATCATTTGTACTCTTATATAAGAAAAATATATAAAATATTTCATTACATTAAATATTAATATTATATAGAGATATATAGGATATGAAGTGAAGTAAGAAATATTCAGAATAAAGTTTCAAATTTAAAAAATTGAAATTTAAGGGAAAACGTCCGCACAGCTGAGTAACTAAGAAATAATAATGAGATAAATAAAGTTATGAGATAAAGACGTCCAATAGTCCCTTATTTATCAGTGTTGTTGGGTATTTTCTCTGGTGCAGGGTTGTGTGTAGTTCTTTAAGGCGTGTTTTTCTGAGGTTTTTATTAGTGATTATGGTAGATATTCTACGTGTTACTGTGTAAGGGATGGATTTTATGTAGTTTTGGGGGTGTTGACTATTGAAGAAATTTGAATTAGGATATATGATGGCATCATTTATGTAGTTTTGGGGGTGGTGATTATTGAAGAAATTCGAATTAGCAGAAAAAATACCACTTAAAGAATTACGAAAAAAAAAACCCAAACAAATAACAACGAAAAAAACCTTGCATACGTTGCAACCTCTAATGAAAACAACCCAGAACTACTCATAGAAATAATTTTAAAAAATCTAGAAGAACTTAAAAACAGTGACAAAATCAAAGAAATACAAAACACAACAAAAATCATTAAAAGCCAGAGACAACCCAAAAATCTCAAGAAAATATTCACTTCTTCTAAATTCGGGGAAAACAACACAAGAATAAAATATGCGGAGTATGTGATATAATTATAGCAGGGAAATCCTATACTGTCACAAACCCCATAACTAAATTCATGATAAACAAAGATTTAAACTGCAACTCAAAAAACATAGTCTACATAATGGAATGTAACAAATGTAAAGAAATATACATAGGATCGACACAAGCTCTGAATACTTCGATATCACTCCACAAAAGCAACATTAAAATACCAGAAAATAGAAAATTAAGTGTGTCTAAAAACTTATATGAATGCAGTAAGGGTAATTCAAAATAATGTTATACAATATCATACTAACGACTACACACTACTTCATGTAAAAGAAAAAAACTACATAGAAAAATTCAAGCCCACACTGAATAAAACATAAACCACACACAAACAGAAGCCAACACATAGAGAAAGATACACACATACACATATATATAAATATATACACATGTTATATACTCATTTGCCGTATCATAACGACTCAATAATAAAGACGCACGCAGAAAGATGCAAGAGGAAGACACAGGAAGAAACGACGCAGGATAAAGACGCATGAAGGAAGACACAGGAAGACTTCTTTAACAACATATTTACCTCTCACTTTATTGCAAGGGTTCGAAAGGGTTGTTGAAGGTTTGCATGTGAGAGGGTGCTGGTGACCGAACATAAACTTCATATTTTGACCCCACTGTTATGACCGTCACGTTGTGTCTTTCTTGTTCTCTTAGATGCTCAACCAGAGGTCTTGGGGTCCACTCCAACGGGGCTTTTCCGAGGGCCCCCTCGGTCGGGTGTGGCCTTCCCTACCACATCTGGTCTCTACTGTCTGGAAGTCTGCTGGCAACTGCTCTGGGACCCAAACTCAACTGAGTTAAATAATAACTCAACGCCCACACGATCGCCTACTGGATCTTTGAAATCGAATGTTTAATCGTTATCAAGCGGAAATAACTGTCATGCAGTTCATGCAGTTCTTCCGGTGCATGACTGTAATGGCACAATGGGACCTTCACCTTGTCCCATATCATAAGCCTTAATCCGCCCACGCGATCTCTTTCGATTACTGGCCGTTGGAATGTGTCACTTCCTTCCGGTGTATTACCTTGGAATAGTATTTTTGGGCCGGGTCGAAGGTCAAAATATAACACACACACTCACACAGACAAAATAGTAATTAGTAAAAAGTAAATTTTAAACCACATTACTTCGGAAGTAAAAAAAAAGTTTCATAGAAAGATTCAAGCTCACATTGGATAAAATATAAACTGTACACATACAAACACACAGAGAAACAAACATACACTCACAGAGAGAGAGAGAGAGAGAGAGAGAGAGAGAGAGAGAGAGAGAGAGAGAGAATAAAAAATTAGCTGTTAGTTGAATTCTAAACCACTTTAACAAACAAAAAAGCGATCAATAAACTCTATAGTTAATCAACTATACACATACAGAGACATACATACACACACTCACACACAAACACACGTAATGACCAAGAGTAAAACAATGAAAAAGCTTTATAGTATATCAAATATCAAAGAGTAATTGGGGTAATAAAAAGTGTACCCACAAGGGAAGACTCGAAATACACTCTTAGAAAGAGAAAGAGAGGAAAAAAGAAAAAGAAGAGAAAGGACTAACCCCTACAAGGAATCTATCTTGAATTTAAAAGAAACAACCACCGTATCAAAACAGTGACCTCTATATAAACCGGACACCACACCAGAAAAAATATTAAAACTTCTCTGAAGAAAATCGTAGGCTGAAAACGCTAAGTAAGAATTAAATAAATAATTCTTAAAAGGATATAGATCTCTTCGTGAACCTATTCATTCTGAAATATTTACTTTCTTCTCTTTTTGGACCAATAAAAAAAAGAAATTTATATATATTTATATATATAAAGAATTATATATATATATATGTATATATATAGATTGAACTTGGGTCATCGATCAACAGTTTCTCTGATTCTGACTTATCATTGAAGAGGTTGGTGTAAAGAAAAGCTCGAAGCAACTCTTCTATTGGTAGATTTTTCCAAGGCATTTGATTCCATACGTAGAGAAAATACATATATCATATGGCTTTGTCAAAGAAACTTTTACGGCTACAAAAATACGAAATCAATAGTTCGTTCACATGATCACGACACTGATTTCTTTTACCAGTCACTAGAGTCTTGCAAGGATATACGATGGCATCATTTCAGTTCAAAATCTGCTTAAATAAACACATGCATATACGTTGGCATCATTTCAGTTCAGTTAGATTACGTAAAGATATACGATGGCATCATTTCAATTCATAATCCGCCTAGATTACGCAAGGATATACAATAGCATTATTTTAGTTCATAATCTGCCTTGATTACGCAAGGATATATGATGGTATTCTTTCAGTTCATAATCTGCCGAGATTACACTCTACGAACGTCATCAGATCCTATGAAAGGAAATGTGTTCACACTAAAAATACAGGAAGCAGAAAATATACTACCGAATTTATTACTGATGCAGACTTTGCAGATGATCTAGTGTTCTTGCAAATACACCTGCTTAAGCCGAATCTTTGCTCTATTGCCTAACAAGGGCATTATCTCGACATGGAATAAAGCTGAGTTCATGTTTTAATCAAGATGGTGCCATCTCCTTTTTACCTGGCATGCTTCTGAAATTAGAACAGTTCATATTTCTCGGTAGCAATATTTCATCTATTGAAAGCGATGTTCACATATGTATAGGTAAAACATCGAAAATTATCATTAGGCTACCGAACATATGGAAATTTGATCTCTGATTAGTCCTTTCGGCTTGGTATGTAGAATACACCGACTACATCTCTGCAGAAAGGTAAGACTCTCTCTCTACGAGTGTCTAGATATGATACTAAGCAATCTGATGGTGAAGCTCCAGTAATGCTGGAGCTTTGGGGAATGCGAAGTACCCTTTATTGCCATCGCTCCCAGGTTCAATTTGACCCGGACTGGTAGCACCTGATAGGATTTAAGCTTAGGGGTTAAATAGAACTACTCAGTATATATATATATATATATATATATATGCTAAACAGAATTGGAAAGAAGTTGAAACAGAAATAGAAAGGAGAATTCTTTCAAACTGTTGACGTTTCAGTACAAATCTATGTTTGAACAACTTTAACTTTAACTAAACGCTTTGAAAAAGCTGGATGGGAACTGTATAAGTATGTTGCGTGCTGTTTTGGACGAATCCCGGAAGCAAAACCCCACAAAATAGCTAATCTTACACACACTCTAAGTGAGGCGAGCAAGACAGGCTGAGCTCTGCAGGGGAAATAAGGTCGTACTAATAAGCGACATTTTCTCATGGACTCCTACACATGGACACACCAGTGTTAGCCGACCAACAAAAACATGCAGTGGTCGGCTTTGTGCTGACTCTGTATACTGTCTAGAGAAACTGCAAAAAGAGATGGTTTATTGGTACGGATGGCGTGAGAGAATCAAAGTATTTTGTGTTGTTAGCATCCTTTAATGATGAGGATGAAGATGAAAATAATGATTATGATATATGATTAAAAAAATTCAAAGAAGAAAAGTGTAAAAAAGTTGATGAGCGCAATTATCGCCGAGCTAGTATAGATTATCGGAAATTATTCAAAACTGAACATTAGAAAACAGCTGAAACAATTTTGGCAAAAATTTCTTTAAAAATGCCCCAAACATCCCCAAAGTGGTAGGAATTTGGCTTGCTTTATTGTAGCCATAATAGGAATTTAAGAATATGTGGAAATTACAAGACAGAGGTGAATCGCCAATATGCTGACTCGTTTCCATTGCCAAACATTGAAACTGCGAGCCATGAATTAGCAAGAATTAAATATTTGGCAAAAATACATCTCAAGTCATTATACAACCAGATTGAAATTGAGAAGTTCAAAGCAATAACCACAAACACCCCGATAGGTTTACTAAGGCAGGTAGACTTCGAGCCACATTTTTCAAACCTCTAATAGAAAAAAAATTAATCGGGAAAGATTTTTAAAAAATATCATGATATATCAGGACGAAACCCCTACTCCCCCAAAATGGGTGTCAATGGAATAATTCTAAATTTTATTTGAAGATGAGGCTCTAGTTCTATGGCTATGGGGAGTACTCCTTTATTGATATTACTCTCAGACCCACTCTGACCCAGAGTGGCAGTACTTGTTAGGGTTCCATTAATGTGCCGAAGAGATCTATTTAGAAATGATTCATTTTCAATTGAATCATCAGCAGAAAAAAATCCCAAACTTCCTAAAGAAACAACTATACAAAAAATATTAACGTGATTCCCTAACCCCTATGCTTAAAATAGCCCTAGCTGGGTTGGCATGCTCTTAGAATCAATCAACCCTTTTTCTTTGTTTCACCAACTCTCTCTTAGAGCTTAGTCTTATTTTCCTATCTTTCTAAAAAGGTTTTATTCATTATATTAAAGTGAGACTTAGTAGACACCAATATTTATTTTCCATACCAGTAAGCTTGAAAAAAAAATGTCAAATTTCTGTTTCCTTTCGTGTGCCGATTTAAAAAAATCACTTTCAATATTTTGAGAAGTTTGTAAAAAGTTTATTTGCTTAATGCCATATTAACGCTTAATGGGTTATTTAATGCCTAAATTTGATCAATTTTTAGAATGTTTCATTGCATTTATTTGTCTGTTATAATTTGTTTTCAAATCAAATATTTCTATCTAATACAAATAATTTGCATAAAATTGTATTGTTTCAATCGTTCCGATATAATAATTTATACAGTTAGACTCTCAGTAACTATATTTATCAAATGATAATTTTTATACACATTTATATGGTTTTAAGCAACTAATAATAACCTTTAAGTAAAAAAAAAGTTATAGCTTCAATTTTGGTTTTGTTTTATGACATATTAATCATTCTTGTTATTTAATGCAAAATCCTCTTTATTCATATTTATCAAATATATGAGTTGTAAACACATTTTGTAAATAACATTCTTAAACGAGCCAGAGCTCTTTTTTTGCTCTCAGCTAAATGGTTTTAAGTATTGCTATATAACAGTCACAATTTAACATCAGTTATTTGTTTTCACACAGTTTGTTCTATTTGACCAATAGATAGGACCTTATCAGCCGCTACCACTCCAGGTCAGAGTGGACCAGGGAGCAATGACAATGAAGGGTTCTCCACATTCCTCAAATCTCCAAGGCTGGTGCCTCGCCATTTGTTTATTAAATGTCATATCAGGACACTCGTTTGGGCGGTGGTCTTACCCCTCTGCTGAGATGCAATCGGTGTATTCTACTGCTCCAGCCGACCGGGCTCTTTGGTTTGAAGTCTTTGTTTAATGACATATCAACCTTCGTGGATTATTTAATACCAAAGGCATTTATGTAAAAGAACAGTAAAGTGATAAGTTGGCGACTGTAGTCGAGGGCAACCAGAATGCTCCCTTTTCAATAGCTACTACACCGAGGTGTAGGGAGGGCGCTACTCTTTTCCCTGGATTGCTCCACTTTACCCTTGATACGTACCTTATATTGCTAAGTGCTAAGCAAGGAGGTATCAAGTACCATTTTTAAAGTCTTTGGTATGATGCGACCTGGGATTGAACACATGTCTCCCCGACGATTGGCGAATACTCTACCCTCTAGCCCAATGAGCCGGTCTTGAACAGTAATGGTTCTATTTTCCTCATAATCGGGGTATAAAAGGGTTCATGCCTTTCCCAAGGGTATTAGTGAACGTAATAGCGCGACTAGAACACGAAGTAGTTTACTATGTTACAATCCAAAACGTTTGCCACTATGCATATTCTTTCATTCTATTCTTAATAAAAATAATTTGTGCTCAGATGGTTTCAAGTATTCCTATCTAATACTAATAATTTTCAAACAGATCTATTTGACCCATTGATAGGAACCATCCGGGCACTTGATCTTTGAGTCGACCTGGGAGTAATGGCAACGAAAAATTAGTTCATACTCCCCAGAGCTTGAGAATTGGAGCCCCACTGTCAGATGAAGGTTAGTGCCATACCTCGGACACTGCGCACTTGCGCGTGTGGATTTCTTGGGTTATTAAAAAAATCCCTTGAATATTTTGAAAATTTTTTGTCGACATTGTTTTAATGTCAATCTTCTTCTTCTTCTTCTTCTTCTTCTAATTATTTTTGTGATTATTATTAAATCGTCTTCGATACTTTGTGTTTCAATCATTTTGCGTGGTAAAGTAATTTTAAAGAAAATTATAATGTCCTGTATATGACACAAACTGTGTCTGATAGGGAGGCTCTAGACCTGACGTTTTGCAGAATGTAGAGTACCTCTTTATTTCCATTACTCCCAGTTCAAATCTGACTCGAAGTGGCACTACCTATTAGGGTCCCATCTATGATTCAAATAGAACAGTTCAATAATTTAAAATTATTATTGGTTATTTGAAATCATAGAGGTAAGTGCAAATTATTTATATTACATTGGAATACTTCTTAAATAGAGGGGTTCAATCCCTCAAGGGGTGTCCTAGGTATAACACTAAACTGCATGCAGTGGCGAGGCTCCAGTTCAGGAGCTTTAAGGAGTATGGAATCATTATTTTATTGCTATTACTCCCAGGTCCATTCTGACGTTGAGTGGTAGTACTTATTAGGGTCTCACCAATGGGTCAAATATATTTGGGACAGTTCTTTTGGCAGACTGGGTAATATTGTAACAGATTGACCTTCGACCCAGCTGTCAATCAAGAAACAGGTGCATCCGGTCGAAGATATCAAGATATAACCTTCACCGTGGACGGGTTTAAATCGGTGCAATTGCGACGCCCACGGGAAGCAGGTTGATGTCAAACAATTATATAACCCAGTGTCACAGACAGTTTGAGTTAGTTGGAGTCAGTTAGTTGGATTCGAGTTGCAGTTCGAGGCAGTGAGAACCAGCATCCAGCAGAGGGCTTGGGCCCTCAGGACCCCCGGTTGAGCAGCCCAGGAAATGAGAAAGAAGTGCTGCTATAGTCAGAGGAACTTGGGGTCACTATGTTGCAGTCTGTTCAGTCTCCAACTCACCTCTCACACACAACCCTTTCGCAACCCTTTCGAATAAAGTGTGAGAGGTATATTTTTCTAAAGAAGTGTGTTCGTTTGTCATTATTGTTGATTATGTTTCTGCATATATATGTATACGTATAGTTGTATCACGGCTATACGACATATTACTTGACTGTGACATCGGAGTAAACAAGTTAAAACCCCAGTCATGTTCACTTTTGGATTAGTGTCGCTATTTAACCCATAGAGTTGAAGAGTACCTGTTGTGGACCACTAAAGACTCCGGAAGAAAGACACGAACTCGGGTTTATATGGAACAAAATATATTAACGAAAGTATAATACAACAGAGGTAAAAAGGTGTTGAATGTCAGTCTGACTGCCAAAAAGTGTTATGCTGGGGAGAACTCGGTATTTGTCATCCGTCCCACCACCGGAAAAGTATGGCTCAAGGCCGTTTTTAAGGTGGGTCCGGTCACAGGGCCGCAGCCTACACGCGTCCGGCATTACCAAAAATACCTCCGGCCCCGTCGGCATTCCCTTTATTAGGGGCGCCTCAGGTGTCAGGCAATAAACCTAAAAGCCTGAGACCGGAGGAAATGGTGAGTCAACAAACCAGCACTCGGCCAGATCCGCCCCCGAATCAAACACATCCGACCGAGGCTGGGAAGAACTCAACACCGAGATGAATATTTTCCCGGAATTAATACCAACAAGAAGAGTTCATTACAGTCCGCAGGTTGGGTACCATAACACTACCACTATTGTTCTTTTCCATAGATTGCATTAAGTAACCTATGTATGTTTTTATGGCATCAAACAAGGGCACTAAACCAAATATATCAGGTTGAAAATAATTATATACTTGGAATCATATAAATGTGCAAATTGTTTATATTTGATAGGAATAATAGAAACCACGTAACTGTGTGAAAATTATTAACATTCGACAAGAATACTTAAAACCATGTAATTTTGCCCAAATTATTTGTAATTGTATGTAAATTGTTTGTTTTCAGAATACTTCATTGGACTTTTCCGTTCTAGCAGATCACAGAACGAAAACCTGAATAAATACCTTGATATATCTTACCAAAATTCATAATAAGCCAATAAAACATAAAAGTGACAGTCATACCAATCATAGCCGGAGCCCTTGGAAGAATCCAAAAGCGACTAAGAGAACAGAATATCTATGGAAGGATTGAAACTGTCCACAGAGTGATCATTTCGACGTCTATCTGGTGTGGACCCAAAGTCGGTACACAGAAGGAAAACACGGAAGATGGTTTAGAGGTAAGAAAGATATATTAACAAAAGTTACAAAGGATAGTGTCCAATATTGGTAGTCGTACTTCTAGTACTACTGCTACGGCTGCTTCCGTATTAGGATATTACTACGCTAGTAATATCGTGCTGGAAGAATCCATGATGCAGGTAAGTTTCAGTCTCACAACCCTATCGTAGCACAAGTTTATCTTGCAGATTATCAAATACATTGGATTGATGTTTACCTAAAACCTTTCACTATCGGTAGGATGTTACACTAGGTTAAGTTTTAAACGCTGTAAAATTGGTTGCCTGCTACGGCTAAATAACCCAGTATACCCTACAGCTCTACTGCAGTTATCGTCCTAATACACACTTTATATTGGCTTGAACCAAATAAAGCTAATTTTAGAAAATGCTACTGGGCAATTCTATAGGATTCAATTTGTCAGACGACTTTTAAAACTAATTCCACTTAATCTATCTTATTCTATCTATCTATCTATCTTATTCTGTTCATATCTCTCTATCTGATTATCTTATTCTTTTCAAAGGTATGAATCCAATTATTCTCCCTCCAGCTATGGGTAAATAGTAGGGCAGACTAGGTTCTTCAGCCTTGGTGAGGCAACTAGTCTAGGAGAAGGAAAACTCTGAATTCAAACCTGCTAAACTCCGCTTAAAAAATTGACCTTGTGTCATATCCTGCCCGAGCGGAGGGGTTGGGTAAATAGGATCTTATTCTTTTCGAATCTATCTATCTATCTATCTTATTCTGTTCATATCTATCTATCTATCTATCTATCTTATTCTGTTCATATCTATCTATCTATCTATCTTATTCTGTTCATATCTATCTATCTATCTTACTATTTCTGTACTTATCTATCCAATTCTATTCCTTCCTTACGCCTTCCTATCCATTTATCAATCTATTTCCAAGCAGACTTGTCCAGCACTTTTGAAATCAATAAAAGCATCTTTGTTTACAGGATTTATTATCTATCTCACTTACCCACCAGAGACGAGGGCTGACCCCGTGCCGTAGTGGCTAACGTGCTGGATGGAGATATTCCTAATAAGTGAGTTCGAACTTCCGTCGCACAAACATATTCATCTTCAGACTAATAACCATGGAAAAGTTACAGACCCTCTTACCACCCCACTGCTGTTCTTTTACAAGGATTGCTTTGGCATTAAATAACCCACGAAGCCATTAAAGAAGCAAAACAAAATGACTACTGCCCACCGGATATTATATTCGAATATCATTAAATAAGTTTCCACCCTTTTTGCGTATGGGCACTTTTATTGATAGTACACACATGAAACTCTAGTCTCCTTCGAAGTAATCTCATCCAGCTGCAATGCACTTGTTGTACCGTTCCAACAACTTCTGCAAGGCCCCATGGAAGTCTTCTTGTGTGAGCCTCTTTCATCTCCTCAATTGTCTCATAACGACAGCCTCTGAGCTTAGGGAATAACCAAAAGTCACAGGAAGCAAGGTCTGGACTATAGGGATGCTGAGGAACTGTCTTGATGTCCATCTTGGTCAAATAGTTGGTGACAAGGATGGAGTTGTGGATTGGTGTATTATTGTCCTGGTGGAAATGCCACTGATCCGATTTGCTTCTTCCCAAGGAATCGCTTGCTGAACTCTCTTAAAACCTCAACATAGTAACCCTAACCCTAACCCTTTGGCCAATCAACTCTGGTGTTCTGACTTCGTTACTCCTCCCACACCTCTCATCATCCCTCACAGACTCCGTGCCTTCCTTGAATCTCTTATGCCACTCAAAAACTGATGCTCGATTCATGCAGGATGGTCCAAATGCAGTCTGAAGCATTCCATACGTTGTTTCTGTGGCTTTTTTTTTTCCATGTTTAAAACAGAATTTTATTGCATATCGTTCTTCTAAAGTGTCAGATTGCATTTTTGAAATTCACCGGGTGTGACAATCAGGCTTTCGTATGGTGTATTCCAATTGCTGCTGTAGCTGTTCATTTAAAGCTGAAATCATAAAAATTGGTCAGTCATCTCATAAGATATATAGCAATAACATACTAAATTTTCTAGAGTTTACGACAATTTTAAATGCCGATACAAAAAAGTCTTTGCCCAGTCGGCTGGGACTGTAGAATACACCGACTGCTTCTCTGCAGAGGGGTAAGACCCCTCCCCAACGAGTGTCCTGGATATGACACTAAACAATCTGATTGTGAGGTTCCAACAAAGCTGGAGCTTTGGGGAATGTGGAGTACCCCTTCATTGCCATCGCTCCCATGTCCACTCTGGCCCGGGGTGGTAGAACCTGATAAGGGTCCTATCTATGGGTTAAATAGAACTAAACCGTGCTTCTTTCACAATACTGATTTTTGCATTTAAACTGCGTATTTATGCTAAACTGAATTGTTTAAAATAGAACTTTTTTGACGTCTAAACTGTGTACTCATGCTGAACTGAATTATCTGAAATAAAACTGTTTGACATTTAACTCTGTGTATTGCCCAGTCAGCTGGGACTGTAGAATACACTAACTGCTTCTCTGCAGAGGGATAAGACCCCGCTCTACGAGTGTCCTGGATATGACACTAAACAATCTGATAGTAATGTTCCAGCAGTGCTGGAGCTTTCGGAAAAGCGGAGCACCCTTCATTGCCATTGCTCCCAGGTCCACTCTGGCCCGGAGTGGTAGCACCTGATAGGGCCCAATCTATGGGTTAAATAGAACTAACAGCATACTTATGCTAAACTGAATTGTTTGAGAAAACTGAATCGCTTGAAATAGAAATGTTTTTGACAATTAAACCGTACTTACATTTAAACTGCGTAGTTATGCTTAAGTGAATTATTTGAAATAGAACTGTTTTTGACATTTGAAACTGTATTTACACTTAACTGAATTGTTCCATATAACTACTTGAATAGTTTGAAATAGAAATGTTTTTGACAATTAAACTGTGTACTTATGCTAAACTGAACTGTTTTCAATAGAACAGATTATTTACATAAAAATGGATTTTGCAAAGGTTGATATGCCATAAAACCCAACAAACCAACCAACCAACAACAAAAAGTCTGGAAACCTATTGAAGGCACCACGTATATGATCTTTTACTAAATCCTGTTTCTGTATTGTTTTATCGATCCTGTTACATCTAAGAGTTTAAAGAGTATGGGAGTATCAAGTGTATCCGAGTATAAATTGTAGAGGAGTATCAAGTCCGTAGGAGTATAAATAATATAAAGTGCACATAACTCTGTGTATTGCCCAGTCAGCTATAATAAAAGTATGTATCTATTTACCAACCCTTCCACAAGGTCAAGTTTTTTAAGCTGAGTTCGACAGGTTTGAATTTGGAGTTTTCTTTCTCCTAGGCTTATTGCCTAACCAAGCCTAAAGAACTTAGTCTGCCCTTCTATTTACCAATTACAGGTGGAAGAATAGATAGATTCATATCTTTCCCAAAGGTATTAAATCTATATGAAATGCAATCAGCTTAGTCCAGTATTTGAACTCGTTTCGCCATGTCTATTTCCTCCGATGCTAACCATTACACCACTGGCATGTCCAACTAGGAGAGTATGAGACCAAAATCTGAGGAGATACAAAGAAATATTTCTAAGAACGTCTGTACGAAGGAACTTTTACTTCATAGACGTCAAAATCGGTGTTGGTGTTTGCTGTGTTATAATATCAGTCGTTCAGGAAAAGATATTTGAGTTCTACCTGGAAAAAAGTAGGTTTGTTTTTATTGATTTATTCATTTTTGTTTGTTTGTTTGTTTGTTTTTTCTTCTTGAACCCTGGAGTCGTTTGAAGTGAGACAAGATTCAGAATGATCAGTCGTTAAAACTAGACAGCAATGGTTGCTGTCAGGGTCGAATTAACTCCTGAAGAGACACTGAGCGCTTAGAAGTTTTGGTATCCCCCGAGTTATAAAAGTCGGCAGATCTCTGATTCTTATTTGAATAAATCATTCATTTCTTGAAATATTTGACTGATAATTTCAATTGTAATCATTAAAATAGAAAATAAAAAGTATATATATAAAATTATATATATATATATATTATAACAGTGTTGGTTATCACCTATTTCACTTCGTGAGTTTGTGGCAGAGCAAATGCAGTATAATTTGGAGAGTGCTCAACATCTGTAAAAGAGCTATTATATAATAATAATAATAATAAGTAAATATATATTAGATTTTATATATGTCTAATAGCAGGGAAGCTTGTCTGTGACCTCAGGTTTCATACCGTCTTATAAACAACAATCATCAGACAGAGAAAGAAAAATACTGGAGAAATCGAAAAAATCGAAAAATACAAAAGAACATGAGGATTGTATACAACTCTTTATGTGTGTGTGTGTGTGTGTGTGGATTATAATTGCGCATTATTGTGTGTGGTCGTATAAGTGATATTAAGTATGTGTGCGTAGGAAGATACATACACACACATATCAGCGGCCTAGTGCGTAGAATGTTCATCAATGGCCTGGGGGACTGAGGCTCAATTTCAGGTCGAGTCATATCAAATACTCAAAAAATGATACTTGATACCTCCTTGTTTAACACTCAGCATTATAAGGTACGTATCAAGGGTAAAATGAAGCAATCCAGGGAAAGGAGTAGCGCCCTTCCCAACACCTTGGTGTAATAGCAAATGAAAAGGGAGCCTTCGAGTTACCGTAGAAGCCGGTTGTAAACTTTACTAACTTATTATATATATATATATATATTTATATATACTATATATATATATATATATATATGCATGTATGTATGTATGTATGTATAATTATATATATACATATATACCGGCCCATTGGCTAATGGGTAGAGTGTTCGTATATGGCCCAGGAGAGTCATACCAAAGAGTCATAAAATGGTACTTGGTTAACATTTAATATTATAAGTTACGGATCAACAGTAAAATGGAACAAGAGAGAGAGAGAGAGAGAGAGAGAGGGTTTTCAAGGTTTTTTAAAAAGGCTCGCTCTGTGCCAAAAATGACAGACCTGGTAAGAAAAAAATGGCATAGACAAAGATTTTGTAAAATAGGTTATTCTTTTCGGCTTATTGTTTGGTGGACCGGTTTTTGTTGTTATATATATATATATATATAAGTTAGGACAGAGAAGATATAGAGTCAACGGCATTTCGCAACTGTCAGTTTATCGTGGATGCGATCATCGCTCCTGTATCACAGATATTGTGAACTCTTTCTTTAGCTTTAAAGATGGGAAACTACTGGCCTAATGAGTAGACCAGGGTTCAATCCCAGGTCGAATCATATCAAAGACTAAAAAAAATGGTACTTGATGCCACCTTACTCAGCCCTATGAGGTAAGGATCAAGGGTAAAGTGGGGCAATCCAGGGAATGGAGTAGCACCTTCCCCTACAAACCGGTGTTGTAGCTATTGAAAAGTAAGTCTTTGCGTCACCCACGACTAACTTCGCCAATCTTACTTTTATATATATATATATATATACATGTGTGTGTGTGTGTGTGTGTGCGTGTACACAAGGGCTGAAACTTCCGAGCCTCACCCAGAAAAAAGGTTATAGCTGAATATTTTCGTTTTAATAACACACTACCACATTTATAAAACTAGAAAAATCGTAATTATTTTTAGTTGTTTAATAAGTAGAGATTGTGTGGTGTCACAAAAAAATACTTAGCTAAGCTTTTCTTTCTGTGTGAGGCTTAGAGCTTTTTGAACGACCCTCGTGTCAAGTTTTATATATATATATATATATATATATATATAATTTCCTATATATATTACTAAAGAGTGCACAATATCTGTGATACTAATCCAATGGTAGTATCGGTGAGAAGCTAACAGTCACCAAGTGCCGTCGACTCTATATCTACCCAATCCTAACATATATATATATATATATATATATATATATATATATATATATATATGAGATTGTTGTCACCATTTCGTGAACATGGGTTCTGCTGCACTATACGCTTTGTGGTAAATCTGACGAAAGAAAATCTCAGTGGTACTCCGTCTTTCCTTCATGCTCCCTCTTTTTCCTTGATGCTCAAAGCACGAGCTTTTTTTTTTTTTTTTTTTTTTTTTTTTTTGCTTAATGATCAATCCAGTCCTGGCTGCCGTAAGCAGTTTGTTGAAGGTGTTCACAGAAAAAACAAAACCATAACAAAAGCAAAAACAAAAGCAGCAAAAGGCAAAAAACAAAACAAAACAAAACAAAAAACAAAACAAAAAAGAACTCGCTGACAATAAGGAACTGTGATTCATGACTGGTTTTCCTTAACGAGTCAGTTATTTCATAGATAGTGAATTATGTTACATTGAGATACAGCGACATCAGCTGTAACCAGTTAATTCCTGCCATAACCTTTCTTCGAGAAATTTCGTTCAGTAACTGACTCAGGTTATTCTCCACCCAGAACATTTCTGTTGTCTTCACCAAACTCAAAAGATTCCTTTGTTCTCTTTGATATGGTATGATTCTGCCAGTTGGCCAAGATTCCTTATTTTTCATCTCATGGACATCAAGGATTTTTGAAGCATTTGTTGGTTGGTTGGGTTTTATGGCATATTAACCCTTGTAGGTTATTTAATGCCAATTCTGTTTATACATATCATCATCACGTCATGCTGCAAGCACAGATTTCTCTGACTCTCTCTTGCCATTCGTCCCTATCATCCGTCGCTTCTTGCTGGTCCTTTAGACTAGATCCTGTGTCTGTACAGAGCTATTGTAGATATATTCTAGTTGGTCGTCCAACACTTGCACGTCTGTGTGAAGGGGTTCATTGGAGAAAGTCACTGATGAGTTCATTCTCACTTCTCTCGCAGTGTCCTACATGTCTTGTTTGTCTTATTAGGATTGTTTTAGAGATGGGAGGTAAGTGGCCGTAAAGCTGCTTTTTTGTGGAGTGTTGGTTCCAGGATTTGTTCAGTATAGCTCGTAGCATTCTTGTGCGATTCTCGTTTAGCTTTTCCTCTATAGGCTTAGTCAGCGTCCACGTGGTGCATCCATATAATAGATTTGACTCGACCACTGCTTGGAAAAAAATGCGGAATTTTTAAACATACTTTGTAGATAATATCTAATTTTTTTGTACAGAGTTAAATGCTTTCATGTATTGCTACCTTACACAAATGATTCAATTTAATATTTATTAATTGTTTGCACAAAATTAAATAATTTAAAGTATAACTCGAATATTACCCAGTTGGCTGGGGCTGTAGAATACACTGACTGCACCTCTGCAGAGGGGTAAGACCCCGCCCAATGAGTGTCCTGGATATCACACTAAACAGTCTGATAGTGAGGTCCCAGTAATTATGGGGTTTGGGGGAATACGGAGCACCCCTTCATTGCCATTGCTCCCAGGTCTACTCTAGCCCGGCGTGGTAGCACCTGATAGGGTCCTATCAATGGGTTAAATAGAACTAACGGTATACTTATGCTAAACTGAATTGTTTGATTAAACTGAATAGCTTGAAATAGAAATGTTTTTGATAATTAAACCGTACTTACATTTAAACTGCGTGGTTATGCTAAACTGAATTATTTGTAATGGAACTGTTTTTGACATTGAAACTGTACTTACACTAAACTGAATTGTTATATATAACTGTTTGAATAAATTGAATAGTTTGAAATAGAAATGTTTTGACTATATATGTCAATATATGTCAATTCCAATGTACCTATCTGCCTGACCTGCCTTTCTCATCAAACTTAGCTTGGTTCGAGGAAGTTATAAATAGACTAAACTAATTAAAACCTAACTCCATATACCGACGGTTTAATACACGAGTTAACTGCCAATTAGATTTTTAAAAATGTCTTTTTTTTTTTTTTGTATACCGGCCCTCTCCGTGATGATTTTTCCACTATACTGCCTCGCTTTTACGACTGCAGGATTGGAATCGTGACATTTATCATTCTTTTTACAATTAATTATTCATTTCATCCCATAAATTTTACTTATATTTAAAAAGCAAATATGTGTTGGGGAACTAAACATTATTGTCTCCTTTTTTTTTTGAGTTTTGGGGCGGAGCTTCCGTCAATCAAGTGACCGTTGGTCATGTGATATTTCGTGGAGCGAGTTCTAAATCTTTTTTGTGGCAGAAACCAGTCGGAGAGAACCTTTCCCACACTAGAAAAAATGTAAGTTTTTGATCGCTATTATCAGCACGGTTGGTTCTTTTTTACATTTTGGGACAGTATGTCATGTTTCTTAATTATATGTACTATGTATGTATATAAAATGTATGTCCTTGTAGTCTAAATGGACAATGTTTTTCCTTACCGAAATATTCTGTGTTAGTTTTTCCTTAGATAGACAAATGCATTTTAGGAAAAAACTGGAGGTAGTTTCAATGAATACACCTATCCATCAATTCCTATATAAGGAAACGTCAGATTTCTTCGATTGGATATCTTTTTGATGCGAGGGAATCCGCATGAGATCATGGCTAATGTGCTGCTCAGGGAAATCGTAGTAAGCGAGTTCGAACCTCATACGCGCTATTACGTTCACTTTCGAATTAAAAGAATTTTGGAAAGGTAAGAACTACCTCAGCTGTGAGCTAGGTAGTACTATTACTGTTCTTTTACAAGGATGGCTTTGGCTTTAAATAACCAATGTTTATCCGCTATTAAATACAGAAACTGACCAAACCAACCATACTGGTGCAGTTAAAGAAGATGGAATGCAGTGACAGTCTCTAAATATCAATAGTTATTAACAAGTCCTCAAGATTTTTATGATTTAAATTTTTAAAAAAATCCTATTTTCATTATCTACTTTTAATTTCTAATAAAGAGATCAAAGTATTCTTCGGCTCATTGGCCTAGTGGATAGAGTGTTCGCCAATGGTCCGGTCGACTAGGGTTCAATCCTAGGTCGCGTCATACTAAAGACTTTAAAAATGGTACTTGATACCTCCTTGCTTTGCACTCAGCAATATAAGGTACTTATCAAGGGTAAAGTGGAGCAATCTAGGGAAAGAAGTAGCGCCCTCCCCCTACACCTCGGTGTAGTAGCTTTTGAAAAGGGAGCCTTCTGGTTGCCCTCAACTACGGTCGCCAACTTTACTACTTATTGATCATCTAAATATATGATTTTCTGTATAATCGAAATTTCATTAACTAATGGTTCCTTTTTATGAAATTTTACAAATTAAAATCTTTGCATTGTATTTAAACTAATCATTTTTTTGTCATTTTTCAAATTAAGTTTATTGTTATCAACATAAAAATGTACCGTAAAATACCGCGTCGATCTGGTATATAAGTCGACTTTAAGATTTTTAGCTCAAAACTTTGGATTGGACCAACATCTGCTGTATAGGTCGACCCCAAAACATAAAATATACAACTGGTAGTCTTAAATAAGAATAGACTATGATAACCTGTTGTAAAAGCATTTAATAAGTTTATTGGATTTTAACTTTATGAATATGTATGAGTAGATACTTTTGAATTTATTGTGCGGTATCTTAGAATTAAGGTTTTAATCGTGAATAAAATAACCTTCAAATAAGTTTTATTTAAGATGTTTTGCCATATAAGTACAGCAATAATGTCAATGTGTGTACATTCAATAAAATATCATTATGCTTCATTAAACTGTCACGACTCCAAAAGTGTAGGATATACGTGATTTTTTCTTCCCTGAAATAAGAATTACATCAGCCATATATCAAACATACAAATCTTACACATTAGAGCTCATATTCATTATAATTCATAATCTATTGCGTGATAATGAATTTGTGCAGATTAACAACATACTGTTGTTGCCTGACAGGCCACCTAGGTGCTGTGACGTTCCAGTTAGTGTTTATAGTCTGTTGGAAACAGCGTGTGATATAGAGTTAATAAAGTTTCTTATTTGTTAAACAGTTTTTTTTAACCCTTGCCGTATAAGTCGACCTCTTGTTTTGTAGAGGTTTTTGCACAAGCTTAAAAGGTTGACTTGCACGCCGCAATTTACGGTAACTGAGATTCTCTTTCGATATCACTCTGTATTCTAAAATATTCTAAAAGCTTTGCCATCCTACATTCGAAAGAGGGGTCCCCGAGGCATCGTGATTAATGTGTTGCATCACAGCATCGTAGTAAGGGGGTTCGAATTACGTTCAATTTTGGACCCCCAGGGAAAGGTATAAAAAACCTCTTATCCCAGTCAGGCTATGGGTCAAATATTATCACTACTGTTCTCCTACAATGATGATTTCGGTATTAAATATCCCACGAAGGTTGATATACTATTAAACAAAGAAACAAAACCAAGCAAAAACCAGAAAAACATTTGAAGAAAATCAGAACATTAGAAGACGATTCAATTTTATGAAAGACTTTGTTTATCAAAAAATTCCTAAATCAATAAAAAAAAATTCAATAATTTAGTTTATCTGTTTCTGTAATACATATATATATATATATATATATATATATATATATATATCGGATGATTGAAAAAGAACTTCCTATTACCGACGCCGACTACGCCGATGACATAGCGCTACTGGCCAATACACCCAACCAAGCCGAAACACTACTGCATAGTTTGGAATGAGCCGCTGCAGGAATTGGACTCCATGTCAATGCACACAAAACTGAATTTATGTGCTTTAATCAGAAAGGCAATATCTCCACACTAGACGGAACCTCCCTGAAACTGGTTCACAAATTCACCTACCTAGGAAGCAGCGTCTCATCAACCGAAAAAGACATCGACACACGGCTAACGAAGGCATGGACAGCTATCGATAGGCTTTCGATCATATGAAAATCAAACCTGACCGATAAAATGAAACGCAGTTTCTTCCAGGCTGTGGTCGTGTCGATACTGCTGTATGGATGCACTACTTGGACGCTGACTAAACGGTTGGAGAAGAAGCTCGACGGCAATTATACAAGAATGTTGCGAGCAACACCCACAAGGCGCCAACTGTACGGTCACCTACCACCTATCACGAAAACTATACAAGCTGGACGAACCAGACATGCCAGACACTGCTGGAGAAGCAAAGACGAGATCGTAAGTGATGTGCTCCTGTGGACCCCCGCATATGGCCAATCAAAAGCAGGACGACCAGCTCGAAGTGGAGGTATGTGATGATACGGGATGTAACCCCGAAGACCTGCCGAAGGCGATGAATGATAAGGAGACGTGGGGAGAGAGGGTCAGGGATATCCGTGCTAGCCGCACGTCATGATGATGATGATGTAGGATTCTCACCTCTCTCTCTCTCTATATATATATATATATATATATATTTATATTCATATATATATATATATATATATATATTTATGATAAAACTTCCTATTTTGTAGGATTCTCTCCTCTCTCTCTCTCTCTCTATATATATATATATATATATTTATGATAAAACTTCCTATTATGTAGGATTCTCTCCTATCTCTCCTCTCTCTCTCTCTCTCTCTATATATATATATATATTTATGATAATCTTCCTATTATGTAGGATTCTCTCCTCTCTCTCTCTCTCTATATATATATATATATTTATGATAAAACTTCCTATTATGTAGGATTCTCTCCTCTCTCTCTCTCTATATATATATATATATATATATATATATATATTTATGATAAAACTTCCTATTATGTGTGAATTACTTTTCAATCACTTTATACATGAAGCGCGTGTGGCGTAACGAGCTAGCCGAGTTCAAATCCTGGATAAGATTGTTTACATTTCTTTTCTCGCAAATACTTTCAGGCGAAAGCATGAACCTTTTTCTTCATAAACCTCAGCAACGAATAAATAGTTGGACAAACTAAGCTATATTTCGTTTGGCTTATTTGTTTAAAGGCATGTCAACTCCTTATGAGTGATTCAACACCGACGTTTCATTCAGTTTGTAAATGTTTGATCCTATTTACCCAACCCCTCCGCTCGGGCAGGATATGACACAAGGTCAATTTTTAAGCGGAGTTTAACAGGTTTGAATTCAGAGTTTTCCTTCTCCTAGACTAGTTGCCTTACCAAGGCTGAAGAACCTAGTCTGTCCTACTAATTGGGTTCATACCTTTCCCAAGGATATTAGTGCTTTGTGAAATGCAATCAGTCAGGTCCAGGATTTGAACTCGTGTCGCCGTGTCCATATCCTGCGACGATACACCACGGGCACCTTCAGTTTGTAAATGTTTGATTATAATCATAACAATATGATCTACTGCATTTTTTCAAAAATTACACCTTTTTAATATATGTTTACAGACATTTCTTTACACAGAGTTATATATGAAGTATTCCAATTAAATACAAATAATTTTCCCACAATCACATGGTTTAAAGTAACTATTCCTGTTTAACAATAATCATTTTTGCACACAGTTTTATGGTTTCACGTGTTCTTAAACAATACTAATGATTTTCAAACGAACGAATTTGATCCGGGGAAGTCCCGGTGGCGTAGTGGCTAGCGTGTTGGGCTTAAATCTCGTAGTAAGCGAGTTCAAACCCCAGTAGTGCTATTGCGTTCCCTTACGAACTAATGCCCTTGGGAAAAGGTATGAACCCCCCTAATCCATTCTAGCTATGGGTTAAACTACTGTTCTATAACTATGGATCACTAGTGTTCTAAAGGATGGCTTTAGCATTAAATGACCCACAAAATTTGATATGCCATTAAAAAAAGAAACCAAACCAAACCAAACCAGGCAGATCGATTTGATCCGTAGCTGGGACCATCACAAGTATAATCACTCCAAGTCAAAGTTGACCTGGGAGTAATGGCAATAAAGGAGTACACCATATGCCCTAAATGTCTAGAAGTGGATCCTCACCAATACTGTACTATATAAGTAATCTTTTTTCGGCTCTATTTTCATCGTTTATATCAGAAAGATAAGAGGAAATCAATTGAGATCAAGTGACAGCAAGTCTACTAAGTTTTTAAAAAATTTTCTTGGTTTTCTCGCTGTCTTTAGTATTGCTCTGGTCGGCATCGTGTGTATTTTTCTGTCGATCTGTTGTTCTTCCAAATTTTTTTGCAAGAGATCTTTTAGCCATTCCCAGTCCTCTAATTATAGGTACTACTACCAAATTTATCCTTCAGTATTTTTCAATTTGTTCTAGCAATCCAGGTAAATTCAAGGATTTCGAATAATCATCTTTGTTTGTTTATTTCCGATCCTTGTTTGCCAATAAATAAATTTTTATCATTAAGGGTTTTCGGACTATTATTTATTAAGTTTCGGCCGATATGTCCTCCGGCCTTCTTCAGTTGTTTGTCGAACTCTGAAACCTTCACTGAACTTCGAACTTTATTGAAACCACGGGGGTCGTCTATTCTGATTCCGTTAGCCATAACCGGGTACAAGTTATAGTACTCCTGTATTGTTACTCACCCGCTGTCAGGATTGAACCTGCAACCGCCTGATGGTTATCTCCTTAGAAGCTTAGGAAGCCAACGACTATAACCGCTGGACAATTCAGAGTGAATTTTTGGGACTTATAAACTTAATTTTCTTACTTGACTAGAATTATTACTATTATGTATGATTTTTTACCGGTGCTCATATTCAGATTTTTTTTCTTAATAAATAAAGTAGCGATAAAGATTAAATAAAAAAACAAACTTGTGAAAAATTGCATTGCTTTATTTTCAAGATTTTTGGAAGATGAAGTAGACATGCTGGGAAATGTTGAAGAAGCTGGAGCAAATTCATAAACGACGTTCTCTAGTAGACTCCGATAGGTTGACTCACCAGTGTTGGCCGATCAACAAAGACACATCCATAGCAAGAGAAAGTCAAGCGAATCAGTGCTATCAGTACGACCTGATGATGATGATGATGATGATTACTTCGTTAGAGTTTCTAACTGAAAACAACTAGGTGCAAAGAATTCTGATAACAATGCTTATTCTCTTGTTAGAGACACTGCTATTAAAACATATGTTTCACAGATGCCAATGAAGATTTAATAATGTTATTCTGATAGACGCCACTGAAATCTCAAATGACGTCAAAGATTCGCTAGGCAGACGAAAAAGAGGCAGTCAATAAAAAAAAAAGAAGAAAAGAGGAAGAAAGAGGGATAAGGGAAATAGAAAAAGGAAAACGGTTTTGGTGGAATGATACAAAATTGATAAAACGATGAAAGAATAAAACAAAACGAAACGAAAATTATTTGAATGACTTTTGTAGATTTATTTGAGGACGTCTTTAGTAATGAAAGCTGAAAAGAAGGCAATAAAGAAAGAGGAATGAAAAAATGCGCAAGGAAGAAGAATTTTCGAATGATAAGTGTATATATATTTATATATATTGTTGTTATTGTCGGCGACCTTAGTTGAGATTGACCCGAAGGTTCCCTTTTCAATAGCTTCTACACCGAGGTGTAGAGGAGGACGCTACTTCATTCGCTGGATTGCTCCACTTTACCCTTGATCCATACCTTATAATGCTGAGTATTAAGCAAGGCGGCATCAGGTTCCATTTTTTTTTAGTTTTTGGTATGACTCAACCTGGGATTGAACCCCAGTCTCCCGAACCATTGGCGAACACTATACCATTAGGCCAAATGCATTCAATAAGTTTCCAGGCTGTTTTTGTACAGGCATTTAAAATTGTCATAGACTCTTGAAAAGTCAGTATGTTATTGCTATACATCTTATGAGAAGACTGACCAATTTTTATGATTTCAGGTTTAAATGAACAGCTACCGCAGCAATTGGAATACACCCTACTGGATAAAGATCGGGATGAGTGTGAACGAAAAGGCGAAATTGCAAATTTGATTGGGAATTGCTTTATTCACAAAGTATTTTACGCAATTGCACCAACAAAAATCTCGCTACTATGTGCCATTTTTGTTATGTTACGGTAGCATACAAACATCAGATCAATTATAATATAGTTTAACTGGCACAAGAACACAATCATCGAGTATCGAGGGAAGATCGAACTCATTATCAAAGAGAATTGGTCGGCAAAACAAACTTGTTTGACATGTAATTTTAGGCGCTATTTTTTTTTTTTTTTATTGTATCAAAAAATAAAAATAATTGAAACGGAATTTGATTAAAATCTCTCTTTTTGTACAGAACTTCTGGATCCGGTCTAAAATTAAATAAGACGTGAAAGAAAGAAAGAAAGAAAGAAAGAAAGCAGCGATTTGAACCAAATGATCACAGATAGTATAAGACAAAGAAAAAAGGTGTGAGCCGTCGGTGAGAGGAAAAAGAAAAGAAAAGAAAAGACTGAAGTATGTATGTGTGTGCATGTGTGTGTGTGTGTGTGTGTGTGTGAGAGAGAGAGAGAGAGAGAGCAAACGACGGGGTTTGTCTCCAGTTAACTGCGATACGGATCCTGATAATGGTTTAATTGAATTTCTGATGACAGGACCTGCGGTGCTGATAACGCGTGAGACTGTCACGAATGGCTGTTTTCATTAATTACAAATGACTGTAACGTTAAGAAAGATACCAAATTGTTGTCGACGCCTGTAATGTTTGGTTCAGTTGTTGTTTCTTTGCTTAATAGCATATCAATCTTCGTGGGTTATCTAATGCCAAAGCCATTCTTGTAGAAGAACAGCTATGTTACTATTTAACACATCACTGAGGGAATAAGGTGGTTCTTACCGTTTCCGAAGGTGAGCATAGTGTGACTGGAATTCGAACATGTTTCTTTCCATATGCTTGTAATGTGGTCAGATCTATGAGGGAAAGAAAGAATTGGTCAAAGGAAGAATTAGAATTCAAATCTAAAATATATGTATATATGTATGTTTGTATGTCTGTATGTGTTGGTTTAATTTCTTTGTTTTTCATTACTAAGATTGTGTTAAAAACCTAATGTATTTCCTTTGAAAAAATCATATCACATCAATCAATCTAAATATATTCACAGTTACCTCATTCGGTTCATATCTACCAATTTCAAACATTTCGTAACACATCAATATGGCACAAGGCCGTATGAATGTACTCGACTTCGCTCTTTGCAAATTGGGGTGGGGAGTCCCCGTGGTGTAGGGACTAAAGTGCTGGACACAGGCCTCCAAGTCAGTGAGTTTGAAACTCAGTTCCAATATCATGTTCACTTTCGAGCCATTGACCTTGGGAATGGTATTGCACCCCCTTATTCTCCAAGATATGAGTTAAATTGTATTTCTGATGGTTATATCCCAAGTATTTAGAAACAATAAAATATAATTTAAAAAAAAACAGTTGAATATATTTTAAACACAGCAATATTCTTTTTATTTTCTCACCGTCGGATTGGTGTGGATTAGCACTGACTGTCTCTGCAAGTGCCTGTTATCAAGCTGCCATCTTGTTGTCTCCTCTTACCCTCTTTCTCTAAAGAGTCAATCATTTGTTGGGGGAGATAACTCCTTTAACACTGCTGTTCTTCTAAAAGGATAGTTTTGGCATTAAATAAACTGAAGAAGATGATGTGCCCTTAAACAAAGAAACCAAACCTGTTTGCAAATTGTTAATATTAAATAGGAATACTTGATACCAATTAACGGTGTAAATTGATTGTATTGAGATAAAATTTGAATTTATTAGTTTCTTAAGTAACTGAGTAAGAATCAAGGGTGAATTAGAGCAATTCAGGGAATGGAGTAGCGCCCTCCCCTACACCTCGGTGTAGTAACTATTGAAAAGAGAGCCTTCGGGTCACCCTCAACTAAGGTATTAGTTACTTGAAATGATATGAGTGCAAGCAAATTGTTATTATCAAATAGAAGTGTTCACTTGAAACCATATGAGGGTGTCTCCGTGGTGTAGTGGCAAACGTTCTGGACTGTGACATCGCAGTAAGTAAATTTCTAACTCGAGTCATGCCATTTCGTTCACTTCTGGACTAATACCCTTGGAAAAAGTATGAACCCTCTTATCCTACCCCCGCCCACTGCTATGGGTTAAACAGAACCTCTACTGTTCTTCTACAAGGATGGCTTTGGCATTAAATAACTCATGAAGGTTGATATACCATTAAACAAAGAAACAAGAACATAATACTCTTGAGAAAGGTATGAACCCTCTTATCTTCCCAGCTATGGGTTGAATAGTATCACTGTTGTTCTTCTACAAGGATGGCTTTGGCATTAAATAACCCACAAAGGTTGATATGCCATTGGAACAACCAAATCAAACCAAACCTTGAAACCATATAATTGTGCTTAAACTACTAATATTAGATGGCGGTTGGAAATTATTTTTATTTAACAGGAATCGACCCATTGGCAATAGGGTTAATGTTTGTTCCTAGCGCGGGAGAACACGGTCCACTCCCAAGTCATACTAAGACGAAAAAAATGGTACTTGATGCCGCCTTGTTTAACACTTATAAGGTAAGGATCGAGGGTAAGTGGAGCATTCCAGGGAAGGGACTAGTGCCCTCCCCAATATCTCAGGGTAGTAGCTATTGAAAAGGGAGCGTTCGGGTCGCCTTCAACTACGGTCGGCCAAATTATATAACTAGATTATAAAGAATAGTTACTGGAAGCAACGATTGTTTACTTATGATTATTAGTTACTTGAAACTCTATAATTATTAGTATTAGATAAGAATACTTGAAACCATAAAACTGTGTATAACTCGCACGTAGTAGATTAGAAGAAAACTTGATATCATAGAACTATAAATCAGTTGTTTGGGTTTTATGGCATATCAACGTTTGTAGGTTATTTAACGCCAAATCCATTTTTATGTAAATAGTTCTATTTCAAACAATTCAGTTTGGCATGAGTACACAGTTTAATTGTCAAAAAACATTTCTATTTCAAACTATTCAGTTTATTCAAACAATTCTAATTCAGCTAATGTTGTTTACAAACAGTTAAATGTCAAAACAGTTCTATATATAACAATTCAGTTTAATGTAAGTACAGTTTCAATGTCAAAAACAGTTCCACTTCAAACAATTCAATTTAGCATGAGCATGCAGTTTAAATGTAAGTACAGTTTAATTGTCAAAAACATTTCTATTTCAAACAGTTCCAATTCAAACAATTCAGTTTAGCATAAGTATGCAGCTAGTTCTATTTAACCCATAGATAGGGTCCTATCAGGTGCTACCACTCCGGGCCAGAGTGGACCTGGGAGCGATGCCAATAAAGGGATACTCAGCACTCCCCAAAGCTCCAGCATTACTGGAACCTCACCATCAGACTGTTTAGTGCCATATCCAGGACACTCATGGGGGGTATTACCCCTCTGCAGAGGTGCTGTCGGTGTATTCTACAGCTCCAGTCGACTGAACAAAACTATAAATTGTTTGTATTAAGAAGAGTAACTTAATTTACTAAGAGTTATTGGTTACTTAAGTCAAGTTGGGGACCTGAGTCGAGGGTCCCTTATCAATAGCTACTCCACCGAGGTGTATTGGGAGGGCGCTACTTTACCCTTGCTCCGTATCTTATAATGCTGAGTGTTAAGCAAGGCGGCATTAAGTACTATTTTTTGAATCTTTTGTATGACTCGACCTGTGATTGAACCTCGGTCTCCCGGACCGTTGGCGAACACTGAGCAATCCAGTGAAAGGAAAAGCGCCCTTCCCTACACTTTGGTGTCGTAGCTATTGAAAAGGGAGCCTTCGGGTCACCCTCGACTACGGTCGCTAACTTTACTTACTTTATTGGTTACTTAAAACATGTAACTTTGCGCAAACAAATGACAATTATTAAATACAGATAATTACTTAAAACTAGAGATGTGTGGTTTAACCGAAAAACAGACTTCTTCGGTTTCATCTTCACGCCGTGAAACCGCATCGAAATCTTTTTCCGAAATCTAACTCGTTCGGTTTAGTGCTATCGCTACTGAATAACCATATTCAAAGAAATACTGTTGAAAAAGACAGCCAGATTTTAATGAAATTGAATATTATCAACATTCCAGCTCATTGGTCCAGTGGGTTAGAGTGTTCGCCAATGGCCCGGGAGACCAGGGTTCACTTTCAGGTCGAGTCATACCAAAGACTTTAAAAATGGCACTGGATACTTCCTTGCTTAACACTCAGCATTATAAGGTACGTATCAAGGGTAAAGAGGAGAAATCTGGGGGAAGGAGTAGCGCCCTCCCCTACACCTCGGTGTAGTAACTATGGAAAAGGGAGCCTTCGGGTCGCCCTCGACTAAGAGAGACAACTTTACTCATATAAGAGGAAAAGATTGAACAAAATTTTGATGAAACATTAGACAAGTTTTAGGAAATAAATATGAAATCTATTTGTTTACAAAAGAAGAAGAAGAAGAAGAAGAAGAAGAAGAAGAAGAAGAAGAAGAAGAAGAAGAAGAGAATCCCACAGATACGACACTTGGAAATCTTTCATATCATAGAATGTTTTCAAATTGAAAAAAGAAGAATAGAATATCATGTCTAAAATCTGTTTGTTTCAGTTTAAAAAAAAAACAAAACTTTTTTTGTAAAATCATAAAACAAAATAGCACGTAAAAAAAAAATTAGTTGCCAGTTTCACTTTAATATTTGATTGTATTTTATTTACCAAGATTATTTTCTTTTCTTTCCAGCCATATAAATATTTCAAAGATTAGATCAGAAATACACGAGAAATTGCTATCTTAACGGACTAAGTTGCAAATTTGTCAATTTCAAAGGAAAGATATCGACTTGAAATGCTGTCAATGCACAAGAAAATGAATGGCGTCCTTTGAAAGTAAAAATACTAAATCAAAAACCGAAAAACCGAATCGGTATCAAGAAAAAAAAGCCGAAACTCATACCGAAATATAAATTGCAAAAACCGCCCAGCTCTCCTTGAAACCTTATAATTAATATGATTAATTTGGAATACTTGAAACCATGCATCTGTATGCAAATTTTTTGTATTTAACAGGAATACTTGATATCATCAAAAAAAAAAATATGCAAAAAAAAAAAAAAAGAAGAAAGAAACAACTACACAAAAAATGTAAGTATAAATGCACAATGAACGCGATTCCCAAATAACTTGGTATAAAATAACCCTAGACAGGTTGACATGCCTTTAAAACCAAATAAGCAATTATCTCTTGTTTTTGAAACCTGGCGATATGTTCATAACGCTTGTATTATAAAGTGAACGCTGGGTGCCTGCATCACTCAGTCCTGCTTTTAAAGATGATTTCTCTAAAAAAAAAAAAAAAAAAAAATTCCCAAAGAAATGGAAGTTGTTTCATAACATCATCATCATAGCACAATAGCACAGAATCTCTCTCTCTCTCTCTCTCTCTCTCTCTCTATCCTCTATCCATCTTGGAAAGTCCTACAGACGGCATCCAGTATCCGCATAGAGTTGATGAATAAAAGTCTTTGTCGGTCGACCAACGTAACTCAGCGGAAAACTTCGCTTACGAGTTTGTCACTGTTTCTTCAACGGTGCCCAGCATGTCTTGTTCATCTTAATTTCATGGCTTGTGAGATTAGAGGCAACTGGTCGTACAAAAACTATTTTGTGAGTAGCTGCTTCAAGGATTTGTTCCAAACGGCACGCAGCATCCTTGAGTAGTTCCCATTAAGCTTTTTATTCAAGTGCTTTGTAAAAGTCCTGGTAGTGTAGCCATACAGTAGTACGGACATGGCTATTGCTTGGAAGGGTCCCCATTTTAGAATTTCTCGTTCATTTAAAACACAGCTAGGAAATAATTTCCGACAAAATTACGGGGCGAATTATCCAAATCTTAACACCCAAACAAAACAAAGACAAATAGTCTCGACCGGCCCACATACAGAGATTAAAGCACTTTGTCTAACAAAGTTCACTCAACTTAAGAGAACTATTACTACTACTACTAAGTAGTCAACATTAGAGCGTGAGATAAAGTCGGGAAAAAAGGCGATGACAAGAAATTATAGATGAGTATCTTGCCTAACCCTGACAGCTAAGGTAGGCTTAATTGGTTAAGGCGTCATTCCAGAAAGACGAGCCTCTTTTCTTTCCAATGTATGTTATGAGAGTTCGAGTTTTCTCTGAAGTTATATTGAATTCTCCGAGTTCTGTTTAACGGCCATAGGTTGAACCAGCTAAAAAGAGACGTTATAGTTTCTTTGTTTAATGGCTTATCAACCTTCGTGGGTTATTTAATGCTAAGCTATCCTAGAAGAACGGCAGTAAAGCTATTTAACCCATAGTTGAGAGGATTAGAGGATCCATACCTTTCCCAAGGGCATTTGTCCGAAATCAAACGTAATAGCGCAACTGGAGTTCGAACTCGCTTACTACCATTCCGCAGTACAGCGCATTAACCATTACACCAAGAGGACGCCCCCACTTAATGTTATGGTGAAAATCGATAAAAGATTCAAATTTTTGTAATGATTTATTCAGATAATGGATCGAACTGAAATTGTATATGTTTTGTATTTTCATTATCTTTTTAATTCTAAATTCATATCAAAGTATCAACTAAACTCTTAAGCCTAAAATAATTTTGAGACATAATTAAAAAATCATTTGTATCTATCTATCTATCTATCTATCTATCTATCTAGGGCTTTACATATATATATATATATATATATATGAAAAGCAGAATCATATATATATATTTATATATATAGTGCTTTACACACACACACATACACACATATGTATATATATATATATATATATATATATATGAAAAGCACAAGTATATATATATATATATATATATATATATATATATATATATATATATATATGTATATATATATATATATATATATGAAAAGCACAATTATATATAAATATATATGTGTGTGTGTGTGTGTGAGCTTTATATATATGTATACATATATATATATATATATATATATATATATATATATATATGAAAAGCACAAGTATATATATATATATATACCGGACATTGGCGTAGCGGGAGACCTGGGTTCAATCTCAGGTCGAGTCATACCAAAGACTCAAAAAATGGTACTTGATGCCTCCTTGCTTAACACTCAGCATTATAAGGTACGGATTAAGGGTAAAGTGGAGCAATCCTGGGAAAGGAGTAGCGCCCTTCCCTACACCTTGGTGTAGTAGCTATCGAAAAAACTTTACTTATACAGATAGATAGATAGATAGATAGATAAAATAATGATCTCTCTTCTCTCTCTCTCTCTCTATATATATATATATATATATACGAGTCTGTATTTTAAATTCATATCAAGGTATCAACTATACTCAATAGCCTAAAATCATTTTGAGTCATAATTTGAAAATCATTCGTATATATATATATATATATATAGTGCTTTACATGTATATATATATATATATATATATGTATATATATATATATATATATATATATACAAACATATATGTAAAGCACTAGTATATATATATATATATATATATATATATATATATATTCTATTGATATATATATATATATGTATATATAGGTCGGTCAGCAAAAGGAAATAAGTACCTCTTCTTCTTCTTCTTCTTCTTCTTCTTCTTCTTCTTCTTCTTCTTCTTCTTCTTCTTCTCGACCCTGAGACTTTATTCCGGGAGCAACAGTTCCATATCAAAACTTTTAACGGGACACCCTGCAGTTTGGCCGCTCTTGTGATGATATGGATGAAGCGGTCAATCAGTTCAAGTTGATACTTCCTTATCAATACGATCTTAAAGACTGTTGGCTCAAACTGGCCACTTTTTTGGGGCAAGTCTTCCTGGCTGGGAGTCGGGGTAAACCTAACGCATGACCTACAACGATAGTTTACATTCTCCCACGTTGTTCCCATTTGTTGTGGTAGTGGTGGTGATGGGAGTCCCCGTGGTATTGTGCCTAACGTGCTAGATTTAAACATCTTAGTAAGCGAGTTCAAACTCCAGCCGCGCAATTACGTTCACTTTCAGACTAATACCCTAGGAAAAGGTAAATAAACGATCTCACCCTTTTCTTGCTTAAGGAAGGCTTTGGCATTAGATAACCCACGAAGGTTGACATACCATTAAACAAAGAAACCGAACCAAATCAAACCTGGCCTAGTCGGCCGGGGCTGCTGAATACACCTACTACATCTCTAGTAAAGACTGCCCCAACCAGTGTCCTGCATATGACACCAAACAATCTGATGGTGAGGCTTCAGTAATGCTGGAGTCTTGGGAAATGCGGAGTACCCCTTTATTGCCATTGCTCCCATGTCCACTCCAGTTCGCCTTGGTAGCACCTGATAGGGTCCTATCTATCATATTTACCAACCCCTCTGCTCAGGCAGGATATGACACAAGGTCAATTTTTAAGCGGAGTTTAACAGGTTTGATTTCAGAGTTTTCCTTCTCCTAGACTAGTTGCCCCACCAAGGCTGAAGAACCCAGTTTGACCTACTATTTACCTATAGCTGGAGGGAGAATAATTGGGTTCATACCTTTCCCAAGGGTATTAGTGCTATGTGAAATGCAATTAGTCTCGTCCAGTGTCCATTTCCTACGACGATAACCATAATACCATGGGCCCTATCTATGGTTCAAATAAAAGTTTGACATTTAAACTGTGTACATATGCTAAACTGAATTGTTTGAAATAGAGCTGTTTAAATTATTCAACCGTGTATAAACAAATAGCTGAAGTTAAATAGAATTGTTAGTGATGCGTAGCAATACTTGGAACTATATAATTTTGTTGACATTCTAGACTCAATTGTTAGAAAAAGAACTGTTTGATCATTCAACTGTGGGTAAACAAATGGCTGATGTTGAATTGGATTGTTTGTGAAACATAACAGTACTTGAAAACATTTAACTGTGTGCCAACAAATAATTAATGGTAAATAGAATAATTCGTATTTGATAGAAATAAGTGAAACTAACTATGTGAAAAAAAAACGAGCCTCAGCTCGTTTAAAAATGTTATCTCATAAAATGTGTTTAGAAATCATATATTTAATATATATGTCTAAAAAGGATTTGGCATTAAATAACCGGTAATGGTTGATATGCCATAAATCCAAACCAAATCCAACCTTTCGTGAAAGAACCTACAAAACGTAAACAGTATAATTATCTATTTGAATGTTCGGAAAATAGGATTTCGATTTTGAAAAGAGATGAAAACCTGATCGGATATAACAAACAATATTTTACCAACAAACAATAATTTTTCATTATTTGATACTGCAAAAAAGATCACAACGAAATAAATAAATAAATAAATAAATAAACAATTCAAAACTAAAACTCTTTTCTTTTCTTTTCAATTTTTTCGTAATCTAAAAAGTTAACAAGGCCAAGAATTGTCATCTTTTATTTTGATAAAACCTACGAAATGTAAATATATTTATCGGTTAGGATGTTCGGAAAGTAATGCTGCATTTGATTGAGTTATTTATTTTAACGGCATCTCAAATCGTCTAGGGTTGTTTTATACCTAAAGCTTTGGAATTGCATTTATCATACGTTTATATTTATATTTTTGTGGCAGTTGTTTCTTAAGTGTTTTTTTTTTCCCTTGCATACAGTTATATAAGTATTCCAGTTTAATATAAATAGTCTCCGCACAGTCATATGATTATCAAGTATTCCCATCTGATACAAGCAGTTACATGGTTTTAAGTAACTATTTCGAGTCAGTAACAGTCATTTGCACATTGTTCTATGGTTTCTAGTGACTAATAATAATCCTAAGTAAACAATTATAAATTTAAGTAAAAATTTTAAAAACAGAGAAACGGGAGATGTGATACGGGAAAGAAAAAAGAGCGAAGTATAGTAAGTTTCATTGAGAGAGGAAAATAGAAAAAGAGAATTCGAAGGGCAAGAGAGAGAGAGGAAGAGAGAGAGAGAGATTGAGAGAGAGAGAGAGAAAGAGAGAGAGAGAGAGAGAGAGAGAGAAAGAGAGAGATTAAATAATGTAGTCTACCGTATTATTACCACTTTAATACCCCGCTAAAAAAACAACAACAACAAAAAAACAACAAAAAACAAACAAACAAAACAGATAAAAAAACAAAGATAAAAACAAAAACCCTTGAAAACAAAAACGGATACATGTCATACAGTGATATGTCTCGAGTTACCATAGAGACGGTATGTTTCATAACTCAATAGTGAGGGGGTGTCCTCGTGGTGTAATGGTTAAAGCGATGGACTGCGGAATCGTAGTAAGCGAGTTCGTACTCCAGTCGCGCTATTACGTTCACTTTCGGGCAAATACCCTTAGGAAAGGTATGAATCCCCTTGTCCTCCCAGCTATGGGTTAAATAGTACCACTACTGTTCTTCTAGGAGAATGGCTTTGGCATTAAATAACCTAAAAAGAGTTGATATGCCATTGAACAAAGAAACCAACCAAATCAATAGTGAGACCTATCAATGGAACCGATATGTAATGTGTATGTAGGAAATATTACAGTAAAATGAAAGAGAGAATCCAATGGTGTAGTGGCTAACTGACTGAATTTTGACATGGCAGTAAGAGAGTTCGAACTTCAGGCGCTCTAAAATGTTGACTTTCGGAACAATGCGCTAAGGAAAGGTATGAACCTCCTTATCTCTCCAGCTATAGGTTAGATAATGTCACTACTGATTTTTTATTTTATTTTACGAAGATGGCTTTGACATTAAATAACTCATGAAGGTTGATGTGTAATAAATCAAGAAACAAAATCAAAAAGAAATTAAAACTACATATTGCAAATAATTGTTAAATAATAGAGGAATCATAATAAGTGAAATAGAAATCTATTTTCACATGTCACTGTTTCGTTTCGTTAATCTTATTTTTATATACACAAGCATTTCGTTCCGTTTCATTTGACTTCCAGAGTATATTTTTTCAAATTTGAATTTCCATTTCCAAAACTCTTTAATAATTGGTTGAAAGCCATTTTCTATAAGTACGGTAAAAAGCAACAACTGTGAATCTCCGAGTAAGGATCGAACTCACTTAAGTAATAGTAGTATAAGCGATTCTGGTATTTTAATTTTTGTTCCTTTGTCAACAGATTTGTTTGGCGTTACAAATCTGACATAAATAACCTACAAATTAAAACGCACGGAAAAGAACGAATATATTTGAAGACAATTACGCTAACCACAGCACAATCGGAGAAACACATATATATCTATACCAATCCTTCTGCACGGGCAGGATGTGACACAAGGTCAATTTTTAAGCGGAGTTTAACAGGTTTGAAGTCAGAACTTTTTTCTTCTTGACTGGTTGCCTAACCAAGGATAAAGAACACTGTCTGCCCAACCGTAGCTGGAGGGAGAATAATTGGATTCATTGCTTTCCCAATATTATTAATGCTATGGGAATGTAATCAGCCTCGTCCATGATTTGAACTCGTCTCGCTGTGTCCATTTCCATTGGCCCAGCGGTTAGAGTGTTCGCCAATGGCCCGGGAGACCTGGGTTCAATCCCAGGTCGAGTCATACCAAAGACTTTAAAAATGGAACTTGATACCACCTTGCTTAACACTCAGCATTATAAGGTACGGTTCAAGGGTAAAGTGGAGCAATCCTGGGAATGGAGTAGCGCCCTCCCCTACACCTTGGTGTAGTAGCTATCGAAAAGGGAGCCTTCGGGTCACCCTCGACTATGGTCGCTAACTTTATATATATACTTCCAACTCCATTATATAAGTCTACAGATGTGTACAATTATTTCTCACAGAAATTGATTCTTACAGACAAATATTTCATAAAAATGGACCTATGAGTCGTATAACTTGGAAAGATACGCAACATTTATTTATATAGAATTACATCGTTATATTGTTGGCTCGAGTGAAAATTGCCCAACGTCGCCAATTTTCCTTTAAAATTTGGTTTGGAGTTTCCAGTCCAAATAAACATCAAAGAGACCAGCTTGAATAATTTTCAGCATTGCAATTTTATCTTTAAGGCCAACCATACAGAAATACAACAGAAATAAATAACAAAAACATCTACGTGTTCTTTTGTGTAGAAGAATCCTGAATAAATAGATTAATTCTGGGTAGACTTGAGATATTTACAAGAAGGCGGATTGTGGGAGGAATATTGAAAATGTCCTTAAGAGCCCTGTGGAGTGTTCTTCAAAAGTTTCATAAATAAATGTTCACCTTGTATATTTCTATGGGCATTATACTACACCTAGTTTGGAAAAAAAATGATACCATTAATTTAAATAATTCAATCTAATTTGTTTAAGGAAAATTTTATGAAGCCAGAATATTCAGCTATCAGATAAAAAGGTTCTGCGTCTTATATGTTATTAGTTTATTTACGGCTAAATAAATCTTTTTTTTTAATTTGAAGTTTTTATATTTTATTCTTAATATTTTAGGAATGTTTGAGAAACAGTGCGCCAAATGAGTATTTCCCAACCCCTCCGCACTAGCAGGATGTGACACTCGGTCAATTTTTTTTTTTTTAGCTGAGTTTTAACAGGTTTGAATAGGGAGTTGTTTTTTTTTCTTCTAGTTTCCATAACAAAATTAAAGAGTCCAATCTGCCCCATTGTTTACTCATAGCTTAAAGGAGAATAAGTAGAATTCATACCATTCCCAGGAGTATTAGTACCATGGGAAATGCTAACAGTCGTATGCAGGATTTGAACTCGGGTCGCTGTGTCCATTTCCGATGACAGTAACTGTTACACCAAAGGCAGCGAAATACCAACTGTACGATAAATACGTGCGATATCATTTAAATTTTATGACTGGACGTATTTTGTGGGGGGGATTTGGCTGAGTTCTGAAATACCTCCTGTATTTTAAACTGTTACCTGTTTGATGCAAGGGAAAATTGGCAAATAGCAATGGTAGCTGCATCTTGCTAATTTCTTCTTATTCTTTTTTTAGAAATGATCAGTTATGATCATGGGTTGAACCGGTGCACAACGTTTTTTTTTAAACTGGTGAATATATAATTGATACACAATGAGGTTTTTGTGCTCATTTTATATTATATCGGAATGATTCTGTTCCAGATAGAAAATCGATGCAGCAAGGGGTTGAAAATTCTATCCAGAACTGCATAATTCTGTCGTAACATGAAATGAGCACGAAAAATCTGCGTATCAATTACAGAATCATCAGTCTTAAAAAAAGTTTCAACAGCAAAGGTACGGTATGTACTGGTCAAAGCCATAATCGAAACTGACCTTATTTGAAGAAAAAAAAAAAATTTATTACCTGAAAAAAAAAGAAGAAAATATACATATATATATATATATATATATATATATATACATATTATAAGAGTGTTGGTTGTCACTAAATCACTTTGTGGGTTTGTGCCGAACCAAGTGCAATATGATTTGGAGAGAGCTCAATATCTAGGATAGACCTATTATATAATAATGGTGCCTGTGGTGTAATGGTTATCGTCGTAAGAAATGGATACGGCGACTCGAGTTCAAATCCTGGACGAGACTGATTGCATTTCAAATAGCGCTAATACCCTTGAGAAAGGTATGAATCCAATCATTCTCCCTCCAGCTATGGGTAAATAGCAGGACAGACTGGGTTCTTCAGCCTTGGTGAGGCAACTAGTCTAGGAGGAGGAAAACTCTGAATTCAAACCTGTTAAACTCTGCTTAAAAATTGACCTTGTGTCATATACAGCCCGAGCGGAGGGGTTGGTAAATAGGATTATATAATAATGATAAATAAAAATATATTAGATATATATATTTAATGCCATGGAAGTTTATCAGCGACCTTTGGTTTCATGAAGTTTTTTTTCGTTATCCGCCTGAAGATAGTTGTTTGTAAAACTTCATGAAACCAAAGGTCACAAACTTCCATGACATTAAATATATGAATCTAATATATATATAAATACATATATTCAGATAAGGTCAGTTAGAATGTGACCGATTGTTTTTATATATATATATATATATACTAAGACATTTGCTAGATGGAGCTACCATAGCCAGTAGTGACAGATTAAAAAGTGAAAGGTATTTCCGCCGCCTTCTGAATAAAATGTAAAAACTAAGTGAACATTTTCTAAGTCTGCTCATTCCATAATCTTTGCCTGGGGTAGTAAAAACAAATATCATTGTATGTCATACGGTGCTCCTTAAACAGCCAATCCCGGGCCTCGAAATTTATTGAAACGACCCTGAAAATTCGTGATTATTAAAACTATTTGAGCAAAAACTTTTATTAAAATACTTAAAATCACTTTCTAAATGAGTTTAAACAATCATCATGAAAATGATATCTTTTTTTGAGATATGGCTTGTTAGATTGGTTGGTTGGTTGCTTGCTTGCTTGAGTTTAATGGTATATCAACTTTTGTAGGTTATTTAATGCCAAATCCATTTTTATATAAATAATCAGTTCTATTTCAAACAATTCAGTATAGCATGAGTTCACAGTTTAATTGTCGAAAAACATTTCTATTTCAAGCTATTCAGTTTAGTGAAACAGTTTTAATTCAGCCAATTCAGTTTATTATAAATATAGTTTTTGTCCAAACTCAGTTAAATGTCAAAACAGTTCCATTTCAAACAATTCAGTTAAGCTTAAACACACAATTAAATGTCAAAACACTTCTATTTCGAACTATTCAGTTAAGCATAACTACGCAGTTTAGTTCTATTTAACCTGTAGATAGGTCCCTATCAGGTGCTATCACTCCGGACCAGAGTGGACCTGGTAGTGATGGCAATGAAGGGGTGCTCCGATTTCCCCAAAGCTTCAGCATCACTGGAACCTCACCATCAGATTGTTTAATGTTATAAATAGTACATTCGTTGGGAGAGTCTTACCCGTTGGTGTATTCTACAGCCCCAGCCGAATGGGCAAGGCTTGTTTAAGGATTTACTGTATTTTTGTAAGTAAAATTGAAAGAAGTTTGATTCGAAGCAATTTTATCTTATGGAGAGCCAATCGTTTCAACAGGTATTATATATATATATATATATATATATAACTTGGCGACCTTAGTCGAGAATGACACAAAGGCCCCCTTTTCGATAGCTACTACACCAAGGTGTAGGAGAGGGGGCTACTCCTTTTCCAGGATTGACCCACTTTACTCTTGATCCGTACTTTATAATGCTGACTGTTAAGCAAGGAGGCATAAAGTAGCATTTTTTGAGTCTTTGTTATGACGACCTGGGGTTGAGCCCAGATCTTTCGAGCCTTTGGTGAACACTCTAACCATTATACCACTGTCCGGAATAAAAACAACGAAATTTGTGTTTTTTCGTTACAGAAAAAGACAGTGGCATTTAAACGTTTTAAAATCTTAAAATTCCATTAAAATCATCGACACAAACGAAATAAAACAGGATTTCATTTGCGTGATTAGTGGAGACGCGTTAGATTAATTAGGAAGGAGATTCTGTTGTAAAATAAATATTTTTAAGTGAAATCAATGATTTCTACATCCTTTGGCAACAGTAGTAAATATCCACCAAGATATGGTAAATTTTCGGCGCATGACTTGGGTGAAAAGGTACCAAAAATTACTTCAGTCAGTGTTCCATTAATTCCTTACACAAGTGGGTTTTTTAATCAGCCTAAACCAATTTTTGAAACAAATCATTCAATTGCCGCTAAGCGTCCCTTAGCCTAATCCGTAGGGCTGTAGAATACACAAACTGCATCTCAGCAGTGTGGGTAAGATTCCCACAAAGAGTGTCCTGGATATAACACTAAACTGTCTAGTAATGCTAGAGCTTTGGGTGATACGGAGTACCCCTTCATTGCCATCGCTCCCAGATCCACTTTGACCTGGGTCCTATTTATGGGTCAAATAGAATTGTTTGACATTTTAACTGAGAGCAAACAAATGATTTTTGCAAAATTGAATTGTTTGAAAAAGAACTGTTTAATCATTTAACTGTGTGTAAACAAATGACTGACGTTTAATTGAACCGTTTGTGAGATATAACAATACTTGAAACCATTTAACTGTGTGCAAAAGAATGGGCTTAGGCTCGTTTAAAAACATTAGCAAAAAAATATGTTTACAAATCATATATAATCAAAATACAGGGTGAAACGATAAAATTGTCGTCCTAAAGAAAACAACTATACATCTTTATTTTAAAACTTTTATTGAAAAAATCAATTCAGGTAACTTTATTATGTAGTAGAGCTTACATCTATTCAATGTAGCCGCCTTCAGCCTCAATCACCTCCTCGATACGGATCCGGAACTGGGAGCATGCCTTTTCCACAAGCGCCGGTGGGAGCTCGGCGAATACTCGGCGGATGGCGGTGATCAGGCTGGCTTTGGTCTTGTGGGAGGTCATGTTGGTGATGTTCTCGACGTATGCCTAAACGAAGTAGTCCTGCGGGTTCAGGTTGAGGGAGGAGGGGGGCAGTGAGAGAAGGGTACAAAGTCGTAGCACTCCTTCTGAAGCCAAGCCTGGGTCTCTTTGGACTTGTTGACCGGCGCCGAGTCCTGCTGCCACACCCAGGGTGTGCCACCGGCCACCTGATTGCACCAGGGGATCACCACACTCTTCAGCACATCCAGGTACACTTTGGTGTTGACTTTCAAGCCGACTTCGAAGATGTGAGGTGGCATGATGTGGCCCTCACTTGAAAGCACACCAAAGACCATAACCATCACCCTGGGCACGTTGAACCGTCCGGATTTGCATTTTGAGGGTGCTGGCAATGGTCCTGTTTTCATAACTTGGATCGGTAGAGAGCATGAGTTGTACAGCGGCGCATCTCTGATCTCGCTCGTTAAACATTGTGTCACTTTCAGACATGATAGAAAGCTCCTCTCACTCTTGGGATTTGTACACAACTGACCAACTAGTAGATGGTCTGCAACAAAAAAAGAAAACTAGTTTCCAGAATCTGAACGGTTACTCATATTAGTACTGATCAATTTCGACACTGTTGATGGTCACTGATCAGATGAAAACTGAGGCTGACTGCGTGACTTGACCGTTTTGGATTTTTGATGTGGGAATATAGCTGTAGACACCTGTGGATATTTAGCACACTCGTCCCAACCCTACCAGATTTCGGGAAAGTCAATCCCCAGGAAGCACTCCATGGTGCCGCAGTTTTGGTCAGCGCCATCTTAGCTTTTAATCAGTCAAAGATCGGGAAGAAGAAGAAGAAGAAGAAGAGGAGAAAGAAAAAGGGACGTTCGCTTCAGCTGTAAAATGTTGAAAGCAAAACGACGCCCATGTTATTAGCACCCAGAAGAACTAGCTGAGTTAAAATGGAAGAATCGTCTTGATTCATATTGAAAGCGTCTTTGTTAGTCCTCCTTCATGATATTTCGACGCATTAGCAAATAAAAATAGACAGAGTGAATTAAGATATTTGGTTTAATGGCATATCAACCCTTGATAGTAATTCAATTCCAAACTGTGTTACATATATATATATATATATATATATATATATATATATATATAATTTGGAAGCGAACAATTTCTAGGCAACATTATTTTTAAACGAGCCAGAACTCATTTTTTTGCACGCAGTTAAATGATTTCCGTCATTCCAATGAAACATTAAAAATTTTATTTAATGTTATTTATTTGTTTGTACACAGTTAAATATGGCCCAGTCGGCTGGGTTGTAGAATTCACCGACTGCATTTCTGCATGAAGGTAATATCCCCACCACAACGAATGTCCTGCATATGACAATAAACAATTTGATGTTGAGGCTCCAGTAATGCTTTAGGGAATAAGGAGTACTCCATCATTGCCATCGCTCCCAGGCCCGCACTGGCCAGAATTGGAAGCACTTGATAGGGTCCTATCTGTGGGTTAAATAGAATTGTTTGACATTTAAACTAAGTGCAAACAAATGACTTATGCTAATCTGAATAGCTTGAACTGTTTGATCATTTAATTGTGTGTAAGTAAATGACTGATGTTTAATTATTAGTGATATATAGCAACACTTAGAGGAATTTAATTTTGTTGAATTAGGTTAAACTGAGTTGTTTGAAATAGAACTGTTTGATCATTCAACTGTGAGTGAAAAAATGATTAATAGTAAATAGGATTCTTCGTATTGGATCGAAATATGTGAAATCATTTGACTGTGAGCAAAAAAAAATTTTTTTAAATCGCCCTGGCTCGTTTAAAATGTTATCTACAAAATGTGTTTAGAAATTATATATTTAATATATATGTATAAAAAGGATTTAGCATTAAATAACCTACAATGTTTGATATGTCGTAAAACCAAACCAAACAGTTAAATAATAGTATCGTTATCATTTAAAATAAGTAATCCTATTAATAAAGAACTCCTATCAATCTACACACATCTGCATGGTTTCAAATAATAATAAAATTTTCGAACAGATATATTTTCCACTTAAATAGGATCTCAACAGATAATACAATTCCGGCAGTGGAGTGGTGTAAACAAAGAGAGGATTCTTTACTTTTCATAACTCCAGAACTGGAGTCTCAGTGGATACCAACAAAAGAAGTTCAAGACTAGGTACGACTGGGTGAGGAAGGTGATCCACTGGGAATTGGAGAGACAGCAAAAATTTGACCGAACTCCTAAAGCCAGAATCCGTCCAAGAGAATGAGACACATAACATTCTCTGGGATTTTGAGATACAAACGTATCACCTAATCCCAACCAGAAAACCAAATCTAATATTAATCCTATTTACCAACCCCTCTGCTAGGGTAGGATATGACACAAGGTCAATTTTTAAGCGGAGTTTAACAGGTTTGACTTCAGAGTTTTCCTTCTCCTAGACTAGTTGCCTCACCAAGGCTGAAGAACTTAGTCTGTCATACTATGTTACCCATAGCTGGAGGGAGAGTAATTGGATCCATACCTTTCCCAAGGGTATTAGGGCTATGTGAAATGCAATCAGTCTCGTACGGGATTAATTAACAAGAAAAAGAAAAAAAAATTATTTTGTGAATTTTGCTGTATCAGCAGACAACAGAGTGAAAATTAAAAAAATATGAAGATAGACAAGTATATGAAGTTTGCCAAAAGAGCTAAAAAAGCTATGGAACATGAAGGTGACGGTGAAATATATTCTTGTCGGTGAGCAAGGAACGGTACCTAAAGGTTTGGAGAAAACGCAGGAGGGATTGGAAATCAAAGGACTTGCTGGGGAAAGAGATGGTGGTTGGTGGGTTGGGTTTTATGGCATATCAACCTTTGTAGGTTATTTAACGTTAAATCCATTTTTATGTAAATAATCAGTTCAATTTCTAACAATTCAGTTTAGCATGAGTACACAATTAGTCAAAAACATTTCTATTTCAAACAATTCAAGCAGTTATATATAACAATTCAGTTTAGTGTAAGTACAGTTTCAATGTCAAAAACAGTTCAATTTCTAACAATTCTGTTTAGCATGAGTACACAATTAGTCAAAAACATTTCTATTTCAAACAATTCAAGCAGTTATATATAACAATTCAGTTTAGTGTAAGTACAGTTTCAATGTCAAAAACAGTTCAATTTCAAACAATTCAGTTTAGCATAAGTAGGCAGTTTAAATGTAAGTACAATTTAATGGTGAAAAACATTTCTATTTCGAGCTATTCAGTTTAGTCCAGCAGTTCTAATTCAGCTAAGTATAAGTACAGATTTTTTTTACAAACAGTTGATATTCAAAACAGTTCTATGTTAAGGGGAAAGTGTTCCACTGTGAATTGTGCATGAGAGTAAAATTGCACCTTACTGAGAAATGGTAAGTGTATAACCCAGAACTGCTTGGTAGCTCCAGGAGTGGCAGTACCGCTTTGAGCTACCGAAACTGTGTTATCACCCCTGGTTGGTGGCTGATGAGGTTAGGGTATCGCACGTGCTTTCACACGTTGTATGATGAAAAAAAAAAGGTGTATAACCCAGAACTCCTTTTGAAGATGAAACACTGAAAATTCTCTGTGACTTTGACATAAAAAAAACCCGGATCACCCGATTCCGGCCAGATGATTAGTGTTAATTAACAAGAAGAAAAGAATCGGTCATCGAGTGAATTTTGCTATGCCAACAGACCACAGAGTGAAAGTGAGCGAAAGCGAAAAACTGGACAAAAATCTAAGAATTGAGGACGTCGTGAAATATGATAGTGACAGTGATACCGATCGTAGTTGGAGTCCTTGGAATGGTCCTAAAGAAACAGGAGATTAGAGGAAGAGTTGAGACCATCAAGACCACAGCACCGCTAAAATTGCTCATCACGTAACCAAGTTAGATTTTTGTCAATAAGATGAAGGAAAGGTGTTTATACAACTTGTCCAAAAGTTCTTAATCAGAAATATCCATACTCCACCGGATAAAGGACGCTATGAGAATAAAGTGAAAAATTATTATTATTATTATATTACTCTTTGCGAGTTTTTCACACCAGCGTAGGCTGATGATATTTCATTGGAGTCTGAGTAACAGCAAGTTTCCCCAAGTTTCCAGGACTCTTCTTAGTATTCTGGTCGACCTTAATAATGCTGTAGTTTGGATGGTCTCCTCTCGTCCTCTTATTTCAGTCCTCTTCCCAATCCATTGGAGATTGTTCCGAGTGTACCAATTACAATTGGTATTATCGTCAGCTTCTTGTGCAATAGTTTTTATGCTCTCAAGCAAGGTCTACATTTTTATCCATTCACTTTCTTTTAATTTTACTCTGCGGTCTGCTGGACAGCAAAATCCTCTATTCGGAAGGTTCTCTTTTTTCTTTTTCTTTTTTCTTTTTTTTTTTTTTTTGCTGTTGATTATCATTAGGTCTGGTCGTCTAGCCGAGATTAGTAAATCTATTTGCATGTCAAAATCCCAGAGAACTTTATGTGTCTCATTCTCCCGGATAGATTCTGGATTGTTGCCATTATTATTATTATTATTATTATTGTTATTATTATTATTATTATTATTATTATTATTATTGTTATTGTTATTATTATTATTATTATTATTATTATTGTTATTATTATTATTATTATTATTATTATTAGTAGTAGTAGTAGTAGTACCAGCTCTAACGGATGATTTTTTTTAATTTTTCAAAATTAAAAAAAAAAAATTTTTTACTGGGGTCCGAATGATAGCAAGTCTCCTCAGATTTCCAGGACTCTTCTAAGTATCCTATCCGATTTTAACCGTGCTGTGGTCTGGATAGTTCCAATTTTTCCTTTGGTCACTTGTTTACCCAGTCTTTTTTTTTTCGGTTTCGGTTTCGGTTTCTTTGTTTAATGGCATATCAACCTTCCTAGGTTATTTAATGCCAAAGCCATTCTCCTAGAAGAACAGTAGTGGTACTATTTAACCCATAGCTGGGAGGATAAGGGGGTTCATACCTTTCCCAAGGGTATTTGCCCGAAAGTAAACGTAATAGCGCGACTGGAGTACGAACTCGCGTACTACGATTCCGCAGTCTTTTTTTTTTTTTTTTTTTTTCGGTTTATTAAAGAATGAATCTAGTTGTGTAAAAAACATTCATCCATTTTAATTACTTCAAAATACTTTCATATCAGCCAATATATCGTTCCCACTTCCATATTTGGCCAAGATGTAGTTCTCATGTTAAGAAATAATGGTAGAAGTCCGAAACTGACTCTGCCTTTTTTTCTTTTTTTTTTTTTTTTTTGGTTCATCACGACTTCTCAAGAATTCCTAAGTGGCAACTAGGTAACTAGGTTTTGATTTTTGGAACAGGAAATCGTAATAAGGACTTTAAATCAGGGAAGTAAATGGGATGTGGTACCACATAAGAATATTCTTTTGGAGACCCAACTCCTACCCCCCACGCCCAAACAAAACAAAACAAAGTGAACCCTCTCCACCACGGACAGGATATGATACAAGGTCAATTTTTAAGCAGAGAAAGTTAGTGACAATTCAGTTTTCCTTCTCCTTGACTGGTTACCTAACCATGGCTAAATAATCTTGTCTGCCCAACTATTAATCCATATCTGCTGAGGGTGGAGAAGAGATAGATTTATATTTTTCCCAAGAACATTACTGCAAAGAAAAACGCATCAGTCTCGTAGATTCCATTTTCTACAACGATAACCGTTACTCTAATTGCGCCTCGGTCACAGAGCCCGTGTCTAGAAAGTAATAAGATTCATTCAAAAAGAATTAATGTTGATAACTTTGTTAAATTTTGATCAGATCTAATGAGCGTCATCACATACGAGGTGCATACGATAAGTTTTCAGACTTTTTTCGTATGGGCATTTAAAATTGTCGTAGACTCTTGAAAATTCAATAGGTTATTGCTTTCAGCTTCAAATGAACAGCTACAGCAGCAATTGGAATACACCTTACTATAGCATGATTGTCACAGCTGGTGAATTTCAAAAATGCAATCTGACATTTTAGAAGAACGATATGCAATAAAATTCTGTTTTAAACTTGGAAAAAAGGCCACAGAAACGTATGGAATGCTTCAGACTGCTTTTCGACCATCTTGCATGAATCGAGCATCAGCTTTTGAGTGGCATAAGAGATTCAAGGAAGGTAGGGAGTTTGTGAGGGATAATGAGAGGTGTGGGAGGAGTAAGGAAGTCAATAGACCAGAGTTAATGGGCCAAAGGGTTAGGGTTACTATGTTGAGGTTTTAAGGGAGTTCAGGAAGAGATTCCGTCGGAAAAGGCCAGCACTCTTCAAATCGGATCAGTGGCATTTCCACCAGGACAACGCACCAGTCCACAACTCCATTCTTGTCACAGACTATTTGACCAAGATGTGCGTCAAGACAGTCTCCCAGTCTCCCTATAGTCCAGACTTTGCTCCTCGTGACTTTTGGTTATTCCCTAAGCTCAGAGTCTGTCATTATGAGACAATTGAGGAGATGAAAGAGGCTGTGGCGAAGGTCATTGACACGCTCACACAAGAGGACTTCCATGGCGCCTTCCAGAAGTTGTTGGAACTGGTCAGCTAAAAATGCCGTGGGTTCCTTAAAACCGAACGTTTGGTCTTCGTAGGATTTGATCTACAAAAACTTGTTAACTTTTTTTAAATCCTTATCTAGTATTATTCTGAAATTTGATTTCGTGTTTCATTTTTGTGACACAATTTTTATAATCCAAGATCACAAAGCTAACAATGATTTGTAAGGGACGAACATGTGACAGCAGGTCTTCTCAAGTCTCTAGGACTCTTGTCGGTATTCTGACCGATATTAGTAATGCTGTAATCTGGATGCTGTCTATTTGTCCTCTGATTTCTAAGTCTTCCTATCTCTTTTACCAATCTTTTGGGGATCGTTCCAAGTACACTAACTACGACTGGTATCACCGTTAGTTTTCATCCTTAAATTCTTTCACATGTGTTCAAGGTCAACTGATTTTCAGTCAGGGTTGCCAACCTGCAAAAAGAATAATAATAACAATAACAATAATAGTAACAATAATAATAAAATATGAGATACAGATCACCTAATCTCAGCCAAATGAGCAGACTTAGTGATAGTCCACAAACACCGAAAAAAGAGAATAGGGAACTTTGTCGTTTCGTTTGACCACAGGGTAACACTGAAGGAAAACGAAATGAGAGATAAGTACCTAGATCTTGCTAGGGAACGGAAAAAAACTACGGAACGTGAAGGTGACAGTGATACCAATTGTAATTTGCGCGCTCGGTACAGTCCCAAAAATACTGGCACAGGGATCGGAGGACTTTGAAATAAGAGGACGACTGGAGACCATCAAAAGCACTGGAATATTGAGATCAGTCAGAACACTGAGAAGAGTCCTGGAAACTTGAGAAAACTTGCTGTCACTCAGACTCCAATGGAAAACCATCAACAAACCCTGGTGTGAAGAACTCTATAATGAGTAAAATAATGAATAGATAAAATGAAATAAAATAAAAACAGTCTTAGTATTTTCTAGACCGATTTCGTAATCTTCAGCCTTTGGGCAATAATGAATTCGCATAATGTTTTTTTATTTAAAACCTTTCTTGATGCCAGGAAAATGCAATGAACATGGGTAAAATCCCCTTCCCTTCTCGACCTTCCCGCCAAAAACACACCTAAAACACAACACAACACACACACACACACACACACACACACACACACACACACACACACATCAAAACAAATAGCAAAGATCGCCAATGAAATTAATCAAATCAGAACCAAAATGAGCCAAAAAAGCTTTCTCTTTCATCAGTATTATCAATATAAAAAATAAACACTGTAAACTATTACACAGGTACCTACGACGATAAGCAGCGTCGCTTGTTCTCCTTCAACTGATAAATGATAATAACAATGGAGGCTTCTGTAATTATTTCTAAGCGAGGGGATGTTTTTATGATGGCGACTGGGTCAGTTACCATCTTAAGAGCAAGCAATCAAATGAGTTTAATCCATTTCTGCTTTAATAGTCAGCCATTTTGCTTTGTCGCTCTCAGCTTCTTTCTTTCTTTCTTTTTTTCTTTCTTTCTTTTTTCTTGAAAGATAAATAATTGTTTTGCCTTTGAGAACATAATGAAACATGGGAATGATTAAGAGATATTTAATCAAACTCATAATCTGATACAATACGATTTAACCTACCATTATATATATATATATATATATATATATATATATATGGAATACTGTTGGAAGACAAAATTTTATTTCCATTGGGAAAGGTATGGACCCCTGTATCTTTCCACTTATGGATTAAATAGTATCACTGCTGTTCTACGAGAAGGATGTCTCCTTTGACATTAAATATCCCACAAAGTTTAATATGCCATTAAGCAAAGAAACCAAAGAAAGTTGTATTTATTTTTACATTGTAAGTATTGAATATATATATATATAATATAAATGTATATTTATATATATATATGATATGATATGAATGTATATATGCAATATAATTTACATCATATTATATATATATACATATATATATATACATGACTATATATATATGTATATATATATATATATTATAGCACCGGGAGTGGCAGTTCCGCCCTGAGCTACCGAAACTGTGTTATCACCCTGGTTGGCGGCTGATGCGGGCTGGGTATCGCAAGTGCTTTCACACGTTGTATAAATATATATATATGTATATACAAAAATTTATATATTTACATATATATAATGAATATACATTTATATATATATGTGTGTGTGTGTGTGTGTGTGTATATTAGTAAATTTCTAATGTTTCTATATGTATATATAATTATTTATCTAACTCGCTTGCAACAGCCTGGATGCAACACAAAGTCACTTTTCATCGAAGTATTTTGGTCAAGGCAAAAGAACCCATCCTGCCCTTATTATACCAAAGCTGATTTGGAGTGGGAGAACTGATAGCTTCTTACCTTTCCCAGGGGTATTAGTGCTATATGCAGGATTTGAAATCAAGTAGCCGTGTACATTTCATAAGACGATAACCATTAGGCCAGATGCCTCCACACACACACACACATATATATATATATATATGTGTGTGTGTGTGTGTGACTGTAACCCAACAAAAACAGCATATCATAGCGAGATTTTTATTAGAGCAATACACTTCAAATATCTTAATCTAGAGAATAAATTTTTGTCCAAATTGAGACTGATGATAATATTGTTGGTCAGAATTAAAGCTGAACGTTGTTTTTCATGGTACAAATTCTTGATATTACAGATATCACTATGAATTAAGATCTTTCACTTCAACCTAAATAGAAGTATCAATATCATTATGGATCGCTGTAACAACGAAAACTTCACAAGTTCACGAGTCGTTCAGAAATATTTACTAAGCTGAACTTTGTTGGTCACAAGACGAAAATGAAGAACTTATAGTCATTCAAGTATAATCTCTTAAAAATCTTAATTCTACGACTGACTTATTGAAGAAGAGCTGTTAAGTTCTCGATCCAACCAAGAAATAATTACTTAAAGATTAAAAAGCATAAGAAATTTTTAAATTTAAATTTTTTATTTTAAATTTTCTATTCATTTTTATTTCATTTTATAATTAACTAAAATATTTTTGGAAAGTTTGAGAAACAATATGCCAAGTTTATTGAAGTGAAGGAGGAGGAGGTATCTTTTGTTCAATAACATATCAAGCTCCGTGGGTAATGAAATGCCAAAGCCACCCTCGTCGAAGAACAGTAGTTATACCACCTTAACCCACAACTGGAAGAGAATAATAATGTTCAAACCTTTTCTCAAGTGTATTAATCCGAAAGTGAACGTAATCGCGTGACCTGAGTTCGAACTCACTTATTTTGAGGCTGCAGTCCTGCGTGCTAGCGACAATACCAAGGGGATCCCACCCCCTGTTGGGGGAATATGTTCTCTATGACTCGTAGTCTTTTTTTTTGGGGGGGGTTGAGATTTTTCCATCATCCCCAGCCCATTCTAACTGGACTGGGGATGTTGAAGACGCCGACTGTTTCTCTACTGAGGTGTAAGACACCATAACCAACGAGTACCCTGAATATGACACCAAACTGCACCTAATGGTGAGGCTCCATTTCTGGAGCTTTGAGGAATGTGGTGTACCCTTTCAAGGCCGTTACTCCAAGGTCGACTCTGACCCAAATTGGTAGTGCTTGTTAGGGTCCCATCTATGGGTCAAGTTGAACGGTTTAATTATTTGCTATACTTGAAACCATTTAAATGTGCGCAAACAATTGATTAAGATTAAATAGAATTATTTGTATTTGATAGGAATACTTGAAACCATTTGAAAAAGTGCAAACGTGAGTTCTGGCTCGTTTCTAAAAATATTGCTGACAAACTATTCGTTTCGTTTATAAATCTTGTGTGTGTGTGTGTGTGTGTGTGTATGTGTGTATGACAATGTTTGTAAATACAACCAACCAACCAACCAACCAACCAACCGGTTGATAACCAATCATACCAAGTATTTTCTTTAAAATCTTTAAAAACATGCAATTAAAAAATTGGATTGAATCAGAATAAAAAGATAAAAAGTTCTCGATTTTTCTGAAGGCGGACCAATAAGTCTGTAGCCTGACATAGTAATCAGTTGAATTTTGATCTTAAATTTTCACTGTTCGCTTTATGGGATTAATATATAACCCTGTAACAAGCGCACTGACAAGTCTTTTACTAAACTTACTTGTACTTTGGTTTCATATAAGTTCCTCCTGCTCTTCCTCTTCCTCTTCCTTCTTCTTCCTCCTTCTATTCTTCTCCTCCTACTATTACTGCTAAATCAGTGCCCCTTACATTTGGTGCATTTGGAACAGTGTCAAAACCACAAGAATTGAAATTTTGGTATCAGTACATGTAAACAAATGATATGAACTTGACCAGACGCTTTACTTAAAAAAAAAAAAAAGATCTCTTAGACTTCACCATTCTGACCGAGTATCTCCATCCAGGCCAGATGATCGGATCTGATAGTTGTCAACAAGAAAAAAAAAGGACCTGCCAAAAAGTGGGCGTGATTGTACCAGCGGACCACAAAACTGGAAAAAAAATGGTCTTACCCATAATAGTCAGCGCACTTGGTACCATCTCTAAACACTCGAGCTGGGACTGGATAAATAAGTAATTCGTGGAAAAGTTGAGCTAACCCGAAACTAGCGCAACAAAGTGCTGTGAAGACACGAATAAAAAAAACAAAAAAAACTTTTAGGATTTCCCTAACATAGCGTCAAGGGCGGCGTTGGTGGAATCTGCAATCATACTGGGGAAGGTGCTGGAGATTCAAGGGGCCTTGCTTTCACTCATTACCACCAGACATCTGGAATGAACATGTAAATAATAATAATAATAATAATAATAATAATAATAATAATAAGAAGAAGAAGAAGAAGAAGAAAGGGAGGAGAAAGAATTTTTTTTTATCTGCCTTAACTGGAAATTAAGATCAGGGCCTATATTCTCTTGTGGATGATTTCACCCAAGATTGTTTTGATTAAATCGCCTCTTTAGGTGCAAGTGGCGTAGAGATATATATTATAACGAATTGAAGTGGACCAGACCAGATTTGAAGGGCACAAAAAAACCCTGATAATAGATTCAGTGTATCTATCGTTTAGGAAAAAAAGTTCACGGGTGAGCCAGAGAGAGAGAGAGAGAGAGACAGAGAGAGACAGAGAGGGAGAGACAGAGACAGAGACAGAGAAAATCGTTAAATAAGCTGAGTGAAATAGTTAGTCCAATGGGCGAGGGTCAGAGACTTCCTGACACTGGATAGCTATCTAGAAAACATCTCCAGTCACACCCTCAGGCCAGATTTTTTTCTTCTCTCTCTCTCTCTCTCTCTCTCTCTCTCTCTCTCTTTATTGTTTACGTCGAACTGTCAATTTTTTCTTTTTCTTTTCGCTTCTTTGAAACAGCCTTAAGGCATTTGCGTTTTGACTTTTAAGGGAGAGAAATGGCGGATCTATGAGGTCACTAAGCGTGACACGTCAACAACAACTTGAATATTGCACTTTTGCATTATACAACATACCATAAAAATCCTTTAAAAAATTTCGGTGCTATCAAATGGCCAATTGAATTTATATCAGGAACACACTGCCTGTACATTATGGTGCATCAAATTCCACATAATTTCATTTGCTTTGTAAAGATATGCTTCAGTTTTGTTTTGTTTTCTTTTCCTTTTCCATAAAAACTTCCATAAAAGTCAAATTCAATATGTAACGATCAAGATAAAAACCTCGTTGGCTCGTAATGCTAATATACTATGTTAAGCCAAAAATAGTGAATTTTACAAACCTTCCGAGCTTCCAACACTTTATATGAGACACCAGTGAGCACCTCGAGTGGTGTAATGGTTAGCAAGCATGACTAGCAAACTTTCACGAGTGAGTTCGAGTCTCATTGAGTGCTCCATTCATACGGCCTTGTGTCACATCTGAGTAAAACGCTTAGTAAATTACGATATGAGACGCGAGTATCGATCTAGTTATCCAACTATCTCGCTATTTCAGTCTCTTCAAATCTATCTATCAGCTCTGTCGTGAGGTGGGGGGCTTAAAATACGCTGACTGTATCTTTTTCAGAGGGGTAAGAACGCTTCAAAAAGGGATGACCTGAGTATGATACTATAACGCATCTGATGGTGAGGATCCTGTTTTGGTGCTCTGAAGAGAGCAGAATACCCATCCATCGTCATTACTTCCAGTTCTCGTCTGACCCAGAGTAGTAGAAGTTGTTATTGACCCCTGTATGGGTCAAACAAATCTATGTAAAATCCCCACCCCGCCAAAAAATCTGTGTAAAATCCCACTCCAAATCTGTGTAAATCCTCCCCAATCAGTGTAAAATCGCCCCCCATCTGTGTAAGATCTACCTACTTAAAAATCTGAGTAAAATCCCCAAACCTCCAAAAATCTGTGTAAAATCTCCAACACCCCAAAAAATGTGCGTAAAATCCCCAACCCTCCAAAAATCTGTGTAAAATCTCCAACACCCCAAAAATCTGTGTAACCCCCAGCCCCCCAAAAAGCTGTGTAAAATCCCCCCCCAAAAAAAACCCTTAAGTAACAACTACACAAATATGTAATTTAGAATACACAATGAAAGCGAGATCTTTGTCTTTAGGCATAAAATAAACCCACACAAGTTGACATGCCGTTAAAATCAATCTATCATTATCTATCTATCTATCTATCTCTCTCTATCTATCACAATCTGTTTATATTTTACTCCCTGTATATCTTGATAGTGAATTACTCAGATTTTCGATCTTCATAGGAAATATTCAAAAGGTGCTGTTGGTGTAGACGATTTCAACGAAATAGTGTAGCCGATCATAAAAGAACGATTCTGGTTTTGGTTTTATCTATTTTTTTACGAATTTTCAATATTTTGAAATTGAGGGAATTGCTGACCAGACAAAAATTATTTCATGGAACGAAACAAGTGACGATCTGAATATGACAGATCAAGAAAAGACGTCATTAGAGGGCTCTTCCTCAGATGACGTCTTTTCTACAATACAAACTCCGTGATTTAATGTTGTATCGCATTTAAAACACCAAGACAGGCGTTGTGGGCACCTCGGATGGTGTAATGGTTAGCAAGGTAGACTAGCAAACCTACACGAGTGAGTTCGATTCTCATTGGGTGCCCCATTCATACGGCCTTGTGCTATATCTAAGCAAAAAGCTTAGTAAATTACCACCAAAACAGGCATTGTGATGAAGGAAAAATCACCTATCAATTCCCTCTTTTCATGAGCAAACGAATTAATTTCTCACAGTATTTTGTACCAAGTGGTGACCAACAGTATTCAGTGCCTCTGAATAACAAAGGGTTATGGACAGTTTTACATATTAAAACCTACGATCCATTCCATAAAGATAATCTCAATTACACATCTGTTCCTGGAACTCTATGCTTTGAAAATATAGTAAAATCTCTTGTGATAATTATTTCAAGTACAAGGGGTTACATAGGTAGAACAACTGGAGTTCGTAACGTTAAAACATATTAGCTATAACATTTATTTCTTTTCAAATGGCATTTGTTATTTGGACCTTTTGTTGTTTTGAGTCGTCGAGCTCTGACTAATTGAATGACAGTTCAATCTGCTTATGGTTTGTACCATTACAATTTTTTCAGGCATCAGCAATTTGTAATCCCTGTGAATCCAACCAAACCTCAGAGAACCGATTCCGAAATATATTGAAATGTTGAAGTCTGTCTAAAAATCCAAGCACACTTTCGTCTTAAATTATCATAATAAATTCACTTTATTCATTTATTGCCGGAGGTGACGTTCATCTCAAAATGATTTGCCTGGTGTATGTTCGTGCAAGAAGCGAAAAACTAGTTTTGTAAATATTTGTGTATATTATGCACCCCTAACTTTGGGAAACGAAATTCTGAAAAAAAAAAGATAATAAAATCTATCGTATTAGTTGTCTAAATTTCTGAGACGAACCTTGTTGATTTTTATCATTAAGGTTTTTCGGACTATTGTCTTCATCTTTATTTCCACAACGTCTCGGCCGATATGTCCTCCGGCCTTCTTCAAGAGTTTGACGAACTCGGAAACCTTCACGGAATCTCGAACTACGTCCTTTATCGCCTGTTCTGATTCCGTTTGCCATATCCGGGTACAAGTGTTAAGTGTTCCTGTATATTACTCGACTGTAGTGAGGATTGAACCTGCAGATGATTGTCTTCTTAGGAGCTCATGGAACCAACGCCTATAACCGTTACGCCATGTGTCCTGCTGGACAATACAGAGTGAATTTTTGGGTATTATAAACTTAATGTTCTTACTTTAGCTAGAATTACTTCTATCATGTATGATTTTTTACCTGTGCTCATATTCAGATTTCAGTTTTTTTGTTTTTTTTTATCTAGCCTTCTTGATTATCGGTTCCCATATTGTATTCAACTCTATGACCTGCTGAGTAGACCAATAGTCCGAAAAACCTTAATGATAAAAAAACTATCGTGTATAATCCACACTAATATTTTAGAATTTGTAGGTTATTTTATTAGGTTATTTAATGTCAAATCCTTTTTATGCATATATATGATCTATAAATTTGAAGAATACGTTGCCCATTCGGCTGGGGCTGTAGAATACACTGAGTTCACCTCTGCAGAGAGGTAAGACCCCCTAACTAGAGTACTGGATATGACAGTACTGAGGGTGAGGTTTCAGTAATGCTGGAGCTTTGGAGAATGTGGAGTACCCCTTCATTGCCATAGCTCCCAGGTCCACTCTGACCCGGAGTGGTAGCACCTGATAAGGGTCCTATCTAGTGGTTAAAGTGCATACTTATGTTACACTGAATTGTTTGAAGTTTTGACATTTAACTGTGTGTGGACCAAAACTGTAGTTATACTAAACTGAATTGTTTGAAATAGAACTGTTTGACTAAGCTAAATACCTCAAAATAGAAATGTTTTTGATAATTAAACTGTGTACTCACGCTAAACTGAATTGTTTGAAATAGAACTGAATTATTTGCATGAAAAGGGATTTGGCATTAAATAACCTACAAAGGTTGATATACCATAAAACCCGAACAACCAACTGAAAAATACGATCGAGACTTTCGGGCCTCTCCGACCGCCTGCCTAACACAGTAAGGGTCAAAGTGGTGTATTCTAAGTTAGGGGACCACTTTGGTCATAAGGTCATGGACTGCACAGTCACCAGAATCCCGTCCTCCGGCATTACGGGTCCCCACTTACGGCTCACAGGTAGCCTGATTGGTATGTGAGGAGAGGCATTATCCTTCTGCAGAGGTGCAGTCGGTGAATTTCAACTGCCCTAGCCGACAGAACGGTCAAGTAAAGCAATTATCTTGTATTCTATCACACACATAAAGGGTGTATTATACATGAATGAATTAAAGTAAAGTTGGCGACAATAGTCCAGGGCAACAAGAAGGCTCCCTTTTCAATAGCTACTACACCGAAGTGTAGGGGAGGGCGCTACTAGTTTCCCTGGATTGCTCCACTTTACCCTTGATATGTACCTTATATTGCTGGGTGTTAAGCAAGGAGGTATCAAGTACCATTTTAATAGCCTTTGGTATGACGCGACCTGGGATTGAACCCAGGTCTCCCGGGCCATGCTTATGTGGAATGTATTTTAATAACTACTCCTTTGCCTAGTAAATAAAGTGCCAAAGATTGCTGATTTCATAAACAGCAGTCAGTTACTCAGCTTACAATAATTGTTGAACAAGGTCAGAAGTATAGGTACTCAGTGAGGATCGAACTCATCGGTCATAGCTCCCCTGCCAATCTCTCAATTACCGTAACTATTGGTTTTTCTGCCCAGAAATTAGGGGTGCGTATTATACGCGAGAACTATATGATTCACTCTTTTTTTTTTTTTAGTTACATGCCTCACGATATTCGTGACGGGATGATCGGAAGTAAGTTATTTTCATAATCCAAACAAACGTTATGAATTGAATTACCATGAGCAGAAAATCCGGTTAACACCTACGCACGACATACGGAAACACTGGACAGCTGTTTTTGACCTTATTAGGTCTCATCAGCAGTGTATACCGTGATCTCCACCACTGGAGATCGAACCAGCGATCACAGAGGCGAAACTCTACAACTGAGCCACCAATTCACATCGCACAGGTGACGCCAAATTAACTACTCATGGTAATGGCGCAGCCAGTAATTCAATTCAAAATATAATTCCTCTACTTCAAAAAGAAAATGTAGCCCTAATTAACATGTTTTACGCCATTACAGAGAAATACCCGCTGGATTGTGTGTTTGTTTATAATTCTGTTTCTCCTTATGTGAATTTATTTTCGCTGCAAGTTTGTTAGATCTTTGTATGAACATGTCCGTGTGTTTGCTCTAAATACTGAGTAAATTTTGTGCTTTAACATAAACTATATAAACTTTTATTTTTAAATAGTCCGAAATGATAGAACGTTGAACAAATGCTAACTTTAAGTTAAATTTAACTGTTGAAAATTCTAAAAAGTTCGGGCAGATTATACACTATCGATTTTTTTCCAGAAAGTCACGATCAAAAGTTAGAGGTACATGTTATATAAGACTCAGTATTATACACAAATAATTAGGGTACGCCATTTGCTATGTTGTTTTTTAAAATAATTTCGAGTATTTCCTTTATATAGTGTCAAAGATAGCGTTTAAAAAGGGGGGACAGGAAGAACGAGGGAAGAAAGATGTAGTCATTTACTTAACTTAATCTCGTTTGGCATAAGGCCAGAAATGTGGAGCACCTCGAAAAAAAATGACGTTATACATTTGCACCATCGGAGGTGCCTTTTTCACAAAAAAAAGCTAAGTTAATTTCATAAATAACTTCTAAGATTTCCCTAATATAGCGTCAAAGATGATGCTTAAAAATTTGGAATTATTCGTGGAAGAGAGAGAGAGAGAGAGAGAGAGAGAGAGAGAGAGAATAGAAAGGAAAAGAGGGGTGGTGGAGATGAAAAGGAAAAAAAATATAAAAAAAAGGACGTAAGTGAATTTGCACGCTTGGACTGAAGGTAAGAATATTGAATGAAAAGTGACAGGTCGGATAACATCTCAGACAAGCTCCATTGAATCTAAATGGGTTCAGGTGTCTATTAAACAAGAACGGCTAACTTTGAAGAAATGTTTTAGTAGACAGACTCCCCACACTATAAAGCCAAAGGTTAGTCTTTTTTAACGACTTTTTAATTCCTTATGTCCACTAATGACATTTAGATAGAATTATCGGGCGAATTATGGTAAAAAGGCTGCATATCGTTCATATAAATAAAACGCTTTCTTTTCTTTCTAAATTTTTTTTTACTGTGTATCAAAAGAATTTTCGTTTTCTTACCGAAGTTCAACTCCAAACCTATTTTATACATACATCTTTAAGATTGTCTATTTTGGGTGCCCCATTCATAAGCCCTTGTGCCACATCTAAATAAAAAGCTTAGTAAATTTCTACCTTGGTATTATCTTATTCGATTCAAAACACAATGTAATATATATATATATATATATATATATATATATATATATATATATATATATATACAAGCTGTACCCGACCATGCGTTGCTGTGACTCAGTTTGTTCAAATTCTCGTGTAAAATTCTTGGAAAAAGAAAGTGATGTTTCTTGAAAAAAACGAAAGTAATGTTTACTTTCATTATTTGCGTTCGGCTTTTCTCGGGGAAAAAACCACTTATTAAAAATATTTTTTTAATTATTGTTATATTTTTGGATATTAAGTATATAAAAACACGCCCGTATTTGAATAAAATAATCTCACAAAATTTTAAACCAATTAGTGGTATAAAACTGGAGATTATCGGTTAGTAACAAACATTTACATTTTATATATATATATATATATATATATATATATATATATATATATATATATATATATATTTGAGGGTCATTCCAAAGGTTGTAAGCATCATTCACAAGGCAGTCCCATACCATAACATTTCTATTGTGACAACAAAGTACCGCTTCTTATAAAAGTAGAAAAAATAATTATAGCTTTTTGAAACACCCTTATATATATATATATATATATATATATATATATATAATTGCTTGGTTGTTCCTTTTCTTTCTAATATTGGCAGATGCCAGTATTGCGTTTCTGGCAATCATGAGGCGTTATTTTAAACTGGGCCTCAAAGCCGGTGAGGGTACTCGAAGAATTATATATTAAACAAAACCATAATATATAATACATGATGCATTTAATATATAAATACATAATATAAGTAATAAATATATATATATATATTCAGAATATCTATAGCTATATATCTATATATCATCATCATCATCATCATCATGTCGTGTCGCAGACACAGATATCCCTGACTCTCTCTCGCCACTTCTCCCTATCGTTCATCACCTCTGGCAGGTCTTCAGGGCCACATCCCGTATCCTCTCATAGCTGCTGTATGTATGTTCGTGCTGGTCGTCCTGCTTTTTCCCGGCCATATGTGGGGGTCTATAGGAGTGCATCACTTAAGAGCTCGTCCCTGCTTCCCTAGCAGTGTCCTGCATGTCTGGTTCGTCAAACTAAGATTGTATTAATACCAAAAATATTCATGATCGTCATTAAGTCGTGCTGTCAGCCCATATTCCCTTGACACACTCTCTCCCTTATGAACTCGTCCCTGCTTCTCCAGCAGTGACCTGCATGTCTGGTTCGTCTAACTTGGATAGTTTTCGTGATGGGAGGTTGGTGGCCGTATAGTTGGTGCCTTGTGGGGTGTTGCCGCCAGGACTTGTTCAATATTGCTCACAACATTCTTGTGTAATTGCCGTCTAGCTTCTTCTCCAGCAGTTTAGTTAGCGTCCAAGTAGTGCATCCATATAGCAGTATCGATACTACTGTTGCTTGGAAGAAACTGCGTTTCATTTTATCGGTCAGGTCTGATATCCATATATATATATATATATATATATATATATATATATATATATATATATATATATATCATTAGATTAATTTAAAAAAAAAATCACCGTCCACTCAATGATGAAAATAGATATAGATATTCTGAATATATATATATATATATATATATATATATATATATATATATATATATATATATTCAGAATATCTATCTATCTATCTATATATATATATATATATATATATATATATCATTAGATTAATTCAAAAAATAAAACATCACCGTTCACTCAATAATAAAAAGGGGAAATGAAGTAAAAAAATCATATCTTCAAGCTTTCGAAACAAATATACAAATGTATAAAAGAGAATTCCTTTTTAAAGCGTAACTGCTATTTTTTTAATTAAAAAAAATTTTTGATTAAACTTTTAACCAATTCAATTATTGAATGATAAACTAAAATTTTGATAGAAAAATATTGAAATATAAATAAAAAATTTTAACAGAAATTTATTGAGTCAGTTATTATCTGTCTAACAATTTACCATACTTTTTAAAAACTTTATAAGACCCTGAAAAAATTACTGTTTAATTTCGTTCACGTTCACAGCGTTTTGACAATATCAAAGATAAATATTAAATCGAATATTTATAGTTTAATTTTATTTATATATAATCGAATTGATTTTAAGATATTCTTTTATGTTTTTTATTCATTGTTAATACAAACACATTACATTTACTTCTATTTTAAATTTAATGGTAGATTTAAATTAACCTAAAATAGTTTAGCGTTTAAAATACAAAGAATTAAATTTTATCAAAGAATAATCCTTATGGATAACAATATAAAAAAGGTTAAAATACCTTTATGACCATTGACCAATAATGGTATTTTATTTTAATCTAATAAAAATGAATTTCGTTGTCAGAACAGAAGCATGGAAAAGTCTTTGGAAAATCTAAACGTCATGGAAAAAGCAAAGTGCGTTTTTCTTTTTTAAATATTTTTTGGGTGGTGGTGGTGGTGGTGGTGATGAAAGAAACTTAATTATTTGAACTTAAAAGGGGGAAATATTTAATAAACTTTAATTCGATAATGTTAAAAAGGATAACCAAGATTACGACATTCCATTTTTATATAGCGAATCACACATACACACACACACACACACACACACACACACATATATATATATACAAACATGCATATACACACACACACACATATATATATATATACACACGTGTACACACACACACACACATATATTTATACATACATGCACACACACACACACACACACACACACACACACACACACACACATATATATATATACATATATATATATATATATATACAAACATGCATACACACTCACACACATATATATATATATATATATATATACACACATACACACACTCACATGCACACACACATATACATATATATATACATACTTGCACACACACACACATACACACACACACAAACACATACACATATATATATATATACACATATATATAAATACTTACACACACACACACACACACACACACACATATATATTTATACAAACATGCATACCCACACACACATATATATATATATATACATGCACACATACACACACGCATATATATATACATATATATATATATATATATACATACATGCACACATACACACACACGTATATATATATATATATATATATATATGCAAACATGCATACACACACACACATATACACACACACATTTATATATATATATATATATATATATATATATATAAGTAAGTAAAGTTGGCGACCATAGTCGAGGGTAACCCGAAGGCTCCCTTTTCGATAGCTACTACACCAAGGTGTAGGGGAGGGCGCTACTCCTTCCCTGGATTGCTCTACTTTACCCTTGATCCGTATATAAATTTATATATATATGTCATTGCTATCGCTCCCAGGTCTACTCCTGCCCGAAGTGGTGGCACCTAACAGGATCCTATCTATGGGTCAAACAGAACTGTTTGATATTTAAACTGTGTGCAACAAATGACTTATGCTAAACTGAATTGTTAGAAATGTGTGTAAACAAATGGCTGATGTGTAATTGAATTGTTACTGATACATCACTAAACTTGGAACCATTTAACTGTTTCCAAACGAATGACAAATGTCGAATATAATTATTAGTGTTACATAGCAATAGTTGTAACCACTTCACTGTGTAAAGCAAATGATTTATATAGAATAGAATTATAAGTGTTAGAAAGCAATAATCGAAACCATTTAAAAGTGTTGAAACAATAGCAAAACTAGTGTGCAAACAAATTAGTTCTTACTCATTTAAAAATTAAATCACCAACAAACTAATCTCTAACTTATCATGTATATCAATTTAAATGTGTGCAAACAAATTATAGATGTTAGATTGTGACTGTTATATAGCAATACTTGAAACTATTTTACTATGTGCAAAAAAAAAAATGAACTGTTTCATTTTAAAATGTTATCAACAAAATGTGTTTACATATATATATATATATATATATATATATTCAATATGTCTGTATAAACAAGATTTGGTATTAAATGACCAACAAGTGTTCATATGCCTTAAAACTAAAGACTTATTTTAAAACATACTTTTATAAAAATGTATACATAGATTTGTCCGGTGAGAAAAGTGTTACTTAAGCAGTTAAATGTTCCGGCTTGAGGGAATTTATGTTAGATCCGTTTCATTGAGTATCTTGAGGCGTTCAAATTTCTTCTTCCGATATCTGGGAGAGTAAGGTGGTTCATGCCTTTTCCAAGGGTATTAGACCGAAAATGAACATAATAACGCAACTGGAGTTCGAACTTGCTTACTGCGATATCACGGTTTAGTACGTTACCCACTACGCCACAGGGACTCCCCCAAAAGTTCTTCTGAAACTTGAACTCGGCTTGTAGAGTACAATCAACCCTTCTTGTATTAATTTGCATATTATTTTATTGATATTCATAAGATTGTATTCATCATCATCATCATCATGTCGTGCCGCTAGCACGGATATCCCTGACCCTCTCTCGCCACTTCTCCCTATCGTTCATCGCCACCGGCAGGTCTTCAGGGCTACATCCCGTATCCTTACATAGCTGCTGTATGTATGTTCAAGCTGGTCGTCCTGCTTTTGATCGGCCATATGTGGGGGTCCATAGGAGTGCATCACTTAAGAGCTCGTCCCTGCTTCCCTAGCAGTGTCCTGCATGTCTGGTTCGTCAAACTAAGATTGTATTAATACCAAAAATATTCATGATCGTCATTAAGTCTTGCTGTCAGCACATATTCCCTTGACACACTCTCTCCCTCTCTCGCCATCCATCCCTATCAGCAATCTCTTTTGGTAGGTCCTCTATGCTGCATCAAGTTTCATAATAGAACTAATGGATGTAAATCTTTGCTGATCGGTTAACACTGGTGTGTTCATGTGTAGGAGTCCATATGAGAACATTGTTTTATGAGTTTGTCCTTATTTCTTGAGCATATTCGTCTTATTTAGGTCGTTTGTGAAATGGAAAGGAAATTGTAGAGCAGCTGAAGTTTTATTGGGTGTTGCTTCCAGGATTTATTCAAAATAACATACGGCATTCTTATGTAGTTTCCACCTAGAAATTTTTCTTTCGGTTCCAGGTGGTGCAAATATACAGTAGTACTGATACGGCTACCGCTTGAAGGAATTTATTCTATCAATATTACAACAGCATTTTTTGAAATTAATTATTATTATATAAATGTTAATTATATAAATAAGTAAGTAAAGTTGGCGACCTTAATCGAGGTTGACCCGAAGGCTCCATTTTCAATAGCTACTACACCGAGGTATAGAGGAAGGCGCGACTCCATTTCCTGAATTGCTCCACTTTACTCTTGATACGTACCTTATAATGCTGCATGTTAAGCAAGGTGGTAGCAAATACCATTTTTTGAGTCATTGATATTGAACCCCGGTCTCCTGAACACTCTACTCATTAGGTCAATAGTCCGGAATTTTATTAATACAATAATAAAATTTTCAATTTTTTAATATTATTTTCATTCTATGTGAGTTTTTCTCACGCCAGTTTTAACCGATGGTTTTTTCATTGAGTGACAGCAAATATCCCAAGGTCTTAAGGGAACTTGTAAGCATTCTTGCTAATCTTAACAGTGGTGCGGTTTAGATGGTCTTGATTCTACCTCTGATCTCCCGTTTCCCTCAGGTTGTTTTCGAGGCTTTTATGTAACCGTTCCAAAAGCTCCAACTACAATTGGGATCCTTTTTCCACTTTCTTTTCTTGGCACATACAGAGTCTGTCGGTCACCCCGCGGAGATAAAGGCCTTGGACATCATTATCAACTTCCTTATCATTTGGGTCCATTTGTCTGAGTTTCCTTTCTTGTCCTTTTTAAGAATTGTCCAGAGTGTTCTTCCAGGGAAACTGTCCAAGAGTTTATTCTCTAGATGAAATTTCTTCGGCACATCTTGATTTTGAATTTTCTTTTATTCTTCTACAGTAGTCTTTTCTCTAATCTCTGTTTGATAGTGTCCATTTTAATATTCCTAAGTACTTCTAATTTCCCATCTTTCCAAGCATTCTGATGCTCTTCTAGTTTAGCAGTTCTATTCCTTCCGTTCTATTGTTTCTCTTTTCCTCTTCTTCGTGATTATAATGGCACATTTTCAATATCAATTTCTGCTCCTCTATCCCGGCTGTATATTAAAATGGTTCGCATAAAGGTTTCTAGGTCTTGTTCCTTTTTAAACAAAAATGTTGATATTCGTATACATCAGATGCTTTACCTTTTCTTGTGATTTTTATCATTAAGGATTTTCGGACTATTGTCTTCATCTTTATTGTTTTTTTCACAACGTTTCGGTCGATATGTCCTCCGGCCGTCTTCAGGTGTTTGTCGAACTCGGGAACCTTCACGGTACTTCGAACTACGTCCTTTATTGACTCCACGGAGGGCGCCTGTTCTGATTCCGTTAGCCATAACCGGGTACAAGTGTTAAGTATTCCTGTATTGTTAATCGCCTGCAGTCAGGATTGAACCTGAAACCTCCAGATGATTGTCTCCTTAGCGAGACACATGGCGTAACGGTTATAGGCGTTGGTTCCCTAAGCTTCTAAGATAACAATGGATCACATTTTTTGTTGTTGCCTTCTCTAATGCATTGTTGCTTTGGCCTTTGTTCGTGTACTCGAAATAAGATCAGCCAACATTCGCAGGGCGCTAATCAGGTCTTCCATATTAGTTATCAAAGGAGCACCAGCCGATCATGATACTTAGATCTGTCCCCTTAGTCAAACGTTGATTTAATGTTCCATAAGACCGGGGTTCAATCCCCAGTCGAGTCATACCAAAGACTCAAAAAATGGTACTTAATGTCACCTTGCTTAACACTCAGCATTATAAGGTAAGGATCAAGGTTAAAGTCGAGCAATCCAGGGACTGGAGTAGCGTCCTCCCTTACTACTCGATGTAGAAGCTATTGAAAAAGGAGCCTTAGGGTCACTCTCGATTATGGTCGCCTACTTAACTTATCTTGCGGCTACACCATATTCAATTGTTTATTATTATTATTATTATTATTATTATTATTATTATTATTATTATTATTATCTGTGCTCCTGTTACAAATTTCATCTGATATTCTTACAAGAAAGAGGACACTTAAGCGACCAACAACTAAAAATCCAGTTTTAAACTCACCAAGTTGTAACTTTCTAGAAGTTCAACAGTTATCACTTTAAAACTGTTTGGGTTTAAGTTTAAATTTGTTACTTGAGCTGCAACTCTGTGCGTGGATTGGCTTTTGACTGATAGAAGTGCTTAGTTGTTTAAACACGAGCAATTTTGCGGTATTTCAAAAAGCATGATCTTTGCTCATTGTTTGAGTGTTATATTACTAACAATTTTTTAAAACTATTCCTATCACCCTGTTATTTGGTTAACGGCTTTTCGTAAAAATGTTCCAAACACGTGACTGGGGGGGGGGCGGTGCTACTTCTAAAAATTCTTTACTCTTCTATTCATTTCTATGTTCTTTGACTACTTATCAAATTTTCCAGGGTTTTTTTTGGGGGGGTTAAACGAAAACACTAAATTTTACTTCGATAGTACAGCATTTTGTTTTTAATAATCATAAATTCACACGGTACCATGTACCGGGAAGGCTTACCATTCGTGTCACGCAGCTAAGACGGATATTCCTCGAGCTTCAGGGACCGCCCCAGGCTCTAACCCCCCTTGAAGTGGCTAGGTTTATCGCCTGGTGCTTGAGGTCCTCCTTTTTGGGGGGGATACTGACGGGGCCTGAGGCATTTTTGGGAATGTCGGACGTGTTTGGACTACGGCTCGGCGCCCAGACCCACCTTAAAAAAAGCTTTGGGCCACACTCGCCCGTTTAGTGGGACGTACGACAAATACCGTTGATTTAATAATCTGATTAATATTCAGACTGATCTTACTTCGTTTGGTTAAACAGCCTTTGAAGTTTAAAGCACTTACCTGGATTTCCCATTCTTATATTTCGATCATTGGAGTGATTTTCCATTTATTTCCGGTGTCATATTCCTTTCTTAACTATCCCAACCATCCATTTTTCAGTTAACAGCTTATTATTATTATTATTATTTAAAGATGACGTTTTAATAATTATATATGTGTTAATGAGAGTTAGCACAAATTAGTTTTAGTTTTGTCTAAAATTTATCAGTGAAAAACTTTTTTTTTTCCAATTGTTCATTCGGTCCCTGGTTAAGAAAAAAAAACTGTGCTGAAAACTTTTGCACATGCCTAATAAATGATATATATTTTTCACAGATGGCTGAAAATAGATTAGTGGGAAGAGATATCTGATGGGGGTAGGAGGAGGCCAGAGTTTGAAGATCTGTGATAATATCAGAAATTTTTAATATGAAGTCATTAAAATCTTGAAACACTATCCGTGATTTGATCATAAGATAAGTACAAGCTGGTGTACGTCTATATGTATCAGCGCATGCGCGCGCGCGCGCACACACACACACACACCGAAGAAAATGATAATTATGAATTAACTTCGTAATGGCTTCTGCCTATATCTTTTTTCCTGGCTTTCTTTGGTGATCCCATGGGTACCATGACAGCAGGTTTTGATTTTTAAAATTACCTAATTATCAGAGAAAATGCCACCAACATTGGAATTAATTTACTTCTTTTTTTAAATTGTACACACGTCAAAACTTTAATGCTGCAAGACTACGGAAAATTCTTCAGTAGAAGAAAAAAAGGCGACCATTTTTTTGTTGTTGTTTATTAAGTCATATATTAAACATCAGCAAACCTTTTCAGTTCAAACTGGAGATAAACTGTCTCTCATTGAAAGAAAAAAAAAAAAGATAACAAAAACAAAAAAACAAAAAATAACCACAAAATGCTGGAAACATTCAAGAACTCTAACACATAAATTAACACATCAAAGAAATTTAAAAAAAGAAAAAAAATGCATCAAACTTAAGAACACTACTATTGATACACCCCTAATTTTAGTATCTGGTTATTATTGATACACCCCTTATTTTAAAACCTTATTTCGAACAAATCCTGGAAACAACATCTTACAAAATAGTAGATGTATGGTCACTTACCTCCCATCTCACAAACCATCCAAGGACGACATGCAGGGTATTGCTGGTGAAGTAAAGACAAACTTTAAACGACGTTCACTTATGGATAGCTATACATGAATAAACCAGTATTGACCGACCAGCACGAACTTTCATACATCTGGAAGGACAATGGATGCAGTGTAAAGAATCTGGCAGGAACAATGGACGATACGGGAGGATGGGGAGAGAGAGAGAGAGAGAGAGAGAGAGAGAGAGCATGGAACTCTTTGCAATAAGCGTAATGCGATGATGATGATGATGCTTGGTTTGGTTGGATTGGATTTTATGGCATATCAACCATTGTAGGTTATTTAATGCCAAATTCTGTCTATGCATATATATCAAATATATATATTAATTGTAAACACATTTGGTAGATAACGTTCGTACTTGAGTCTGAGCTCTTTTTTGCACACAGTTGAATGGTTTCAAGTATTGCTATTTAATTGTCACAATTTAACATCAGTCATTTGTTTGCACACAGATTTGTTCTATTAGACCCATTGAGAGGATTCTATCAGGTGAAACCACTCAAAGTGAACCTGGGAGCAAAGGCAATGAAGAGGTATCAGACATTCTTCAAATGTCCAAGGCTGGAGCCTTGCCTTCAGATGGAGACACTCATTGGTGCGGGGTCTTACCACTCTGCAGAGGTGCAATCGATGTATTCTACAGCCCCAGGAAACTGGGCAGGATGATGAAGAAGGTGATATATATATATATATATATAAACATCATATATATATATATATATATATAGAGAGAGAGAGAGAGAGAGAGTCCAAAAGTACACCTTACGAACTTCTAACACCTACGTTGGTCATACAACAACTAACTTCTCCCGTCGCCTTACCCACTTCTGATACTCGTACCCTAAAACAACATATGACTACATCATATTGTAATAACTCTCATAATTCACATCTATCGAAATCTGAAAAGTTTTCATTTGATTTCGCTTGTTTGCGTTTTATGGCACATCAACTATTGTACGTTATTTAATGCCAAATCCATTTTTAAATATATAAACAGTTCTATTTCAAATAATTCAGTTTACCTTAAGCCCCTAATTTAGTACTATTTGACCCATAGATATGACCCTATCAGGTGCTACCGCTCCGAGTCAGGGTACACTTGGGAGTGATGGCCATGAAGAGGTACTTTGCATTCCCCAGAGCTCCATAATTACTGGAGCCTCACCATCAGATAATTTAGTGCCATATCCAGGAGATTCGTCGGGGGAGTGTTACCATCTGCAGAGATTCAGTCTGTGTATTCTACAGCCCGGGCCAACTGGACCAGAAAAATTTTCACTAATAACACTAAAATCATCTATAGAAGTAGCAAAAAACCTGTTGTTCAGTAGAATACATCGACGACATTTCTGTAGATGGTTAAGACCCTCACCATCTCACAATGAGTATCCTAGATATGACTAAACTGGATATGATATTGAAGCTCCTATTCTGAATTTTTGGGGAATATGGAGTACCCCTTGATTAGCATTACTCCCAGGCCTACTCTAACCTGCTGATGTTACCTGTTCGGGTCCCATCTGTGGGTCAACTGTTTCCACATTTACAATGCTTGGAACAATTGCGCAAATAAATTATTAATATTAATTTGGCCGATTGGTATTTGGTAACAACGCTTGAGACTCTTTGACTGTGTACAAAGGAGTAAATAATGTTGAATGGAGTTATTGGTGTTGTATAACAATACTTGAAACCATTTAGTTATTATAATGGACTGCATCTGATGGTGAGGAACAAGTCTCGGAGTTTGGGGTATATGGAGAACCTCTTCATAACCATTTCTGTCAGGCCCACTTTGACTCAGTGTGGTGGTACCTATAGGGGTTCCATAAATGGGTCAATAGAATTGTTCAATCTTTTGCTGGGGGTTATTGTTGATGTTGAATACAATTAGTAATATTGAACAGCAATACTTGAAAACATTCAACTGTACATAAACAAATGATTAATCTTGAATTATTTGTATTTGATAGCAATACTTGAAACCATTTAACTGGGTGCAAACAATAAACAGCAATACTTGAAACCATTTGTGATGCAAGATGGATTCTAAAAATGCTGGCGGCAGTGTATAGGCTAAAAAAGGGCTGATATTTTCTGGGTGAGTCTTGGAACGATCTACGTGTATCTCTCTCTCTCTCTCTCTCTCTCTCTCTCTCTCTCTATCTATCTCTCTTTTATATATATATATATAACGAACTTCTAAATTTCATAAGTATATCTTTTCGGTTTTATACCAGCACTGCCATTATTGAATCCATCAATTCAATACAAAATTTTCTCATTTTTTCATTTATATATATATATATATATATATGGAGAAAAATGGAAAAACAAAGTAATATGAAATATTTATCGCGAAAGAAAGTCGACGTTGAACGGTTCAGTTTTAATGTCCTGATGAAGGTTCATTAAAACTGAAACGTTTAATATCGACTTTCTTTCGCGATAAATTCTTTACTTTTAGATTACTTCGTTCCATTTTTCACCATTCGGATTCCTTTCCATTATATATATATATATATGTGTGTGTGTGTGTGTGTGTTTGTGTGAGTACATATATATATATATATATATAAAAGCCTAGTTCAAAATGTTCTCAGCTTCACTCAGAGAGAAGAGCCATAGCTGAATATTTTTACCTAAATCTTGGAGATGAGCAAACAGTCTGTAAGATGGATTCCAAAAATGCTGGCGCCAGAGTGCAAGCTGAAAAAGGATAACATTTTCTGGGTGAGTCTTAGAACTTTGTGAACCATCCACGAGTCTCTCTCTCTCTCTATATATATATATATATATATATATAAAAGCTTTATTTCTTAAGTAACATTACCATTAATTCCTGACACTTGACAATCTCTCTTTTCGATTTTATATTTGTTTCGATAACAAAATCGCAAGAAATATTTTTACATTTATATCAAGTTCATAACGTGATAGTAATTTTATTATGATATTAATACATATGATATTAATGATATGGTATTAATCAATATTCATAATTTGATTGTAGTTTACATTTAGGCAATTATTATGATCTATTATTTAGTGACGACCATAATGAGGGATTTTTTTAAAAAAGAGAACCGACTTAATTAAAAAATTTCTGTTGAAAGTGTAAAGAAATTAATGGCGGCGTTTAATACATGGAAATTCTTTGATAATTGGAAAGACCTACAATGTTGGCCGATGCGTTAAGAACTCTACTGATGACAGATTGTAAGAGCTCTAATCCACTCAAAATAAACCTTTTCCCATCTGGTCAATTACAAGCCCCTCTTACATTCTCACACACCCCAGGAAAATCGTCAAAGGACTGACAGGGACCCCTAGATTGCGAACGTCCGAAGTGTTTTGCACTGAATTAAAAAAAAAAAAATGAAGAAACTAGGGACAGGAAGTTCAAAACTAGAGATGGTTATCGATGGTAAATTATCTATCTATCTATCTATCACAGTTTTAAATATCTATCTCCCTCAGTTCCAATCTATCTATCTATCTATCGTTTTTTCCTATCGTCCTACTGATCATGTGCGAACCGTCATTATCAATATTATTTCGTTGAGCAGAAGCCCAGTTCAGGTAATACATTTTTGTAAACAACTGTACACAATTTGATATAGAAGTCGTCAAACTTTTTAGCCTCTGGGCACCTTCATAGAATCCTTGATCCCTCATCGACCCCCGCTCCTAAAGTAGAATAAATATATCTTTCACAAATTGTAAGTCGTTCAGTTTCATGTGCTTAAATGACGGAAAATACATACCCGGCCCAGCAAGTCAATGTTTATTCTCTCTCAACAATAAAATCGCTCTAATAATACGAGGACACAAAAGGGATAAAGTGTTGTGGAAATCCTGAGTGTATCAACAAAATATTGTGCATAATTCTAGAATAGCATAGAAAGTTGCAGTTGATCGAAATATGAGGAAATGAAGTATATAAATATATCAGTAAATGAATATATCAGGTGAAATATAAAGAAATTCGCAGAGTGTGAAATCTGTTTGCAGTTATTTGGCCGGGGAAGAGTCTAATTTTACTACTGAATATCAACCCTATAAGTTTAGCTTTCAACTACATCATGTTCATATTTTGACCTCTTATACTTATAAATCCATAAAATAGATAGTCTCATGAACCCTCAGGAGTCAACATCGACCTTTTTGCAAAATCACTAACATGTTATTTGTTTTTCTGGTTAATAGATTTCTTTATTGGTAAACTTGTTGCGATGGCGGCATTTTCACTCAAATGCATAGTATTTGAGGGGAAATTAGCAGATACCGTGTACATGTGAAAAATGCCGAGGAACACACCGGCCAAAATATATTCATTGGAGCAAGTATGTGAACAATAGTTTAAAAAAAAAAAAAAACAACAAAAAACATCCCCCCAAAAAACAAAAGCCTCCTCCAAACAACAACAAAAAAAAAAACAAAACCAGAGTGATGAGAAATAATAATACCAAAATGATAGTTCAAAAGACCACACTCGTCGAAAGAAAAAAATAACAACGACAACAACAAAATAAAAAACAAAATGCAAAATGCAAAAAACGAAACGAAACAAAAACAAAGATAAAAACAGACAAAAACAAAAATAAATAAGCAAACAAACATTGTTTGGATATGTCTTTGATTCCTAAAATTATTTTCACAATTCTTTAAACCAGTTTTCTTACAAAATATTCTTTAAACTAAATGAAAACTTTAAAACTTTCAAAAATTACATAGCCCAAATATACTACAATACGTTTATTTCTCAAAAAGCAATATATGAGGATCGTTTAAAAAGTTCTAAGCCTCACACAGATTTGAAATTTGTCGCACACTTTACGTCTTTCACTTGCAAAGAAATTAAGATAGAAATCTAAATTAGCTTTCCGGTTTTGTAAGAAGCGATAGAGCGTTGCCACAGCAAAGATATTTTGCTACGGTTCTTTTTTTCTGGGTAAGGCTTAGAACTTTTTGATTGACCCACGTTGGAAATGTTGAAAAACAAGCCAGTATCTATCAAGAGAGAAATGAATAAACAATGAAACGAGGGGTCCCTGTGATGTCAAGGCTAGCGTGCTAGACGGCTGCCTCAAAGTAAGCTATTCCAAATTCCAGTCGCGCTATTACGTCCATTTTCGGACTAATACCCTTGGGAAAGGCATGAACTTCCCTATCTCCTCAGCTATGGGTTAAAAATATCACTGCTGTTCTTATACAAGCATGGCTATAGCATTAGATAACCCACGAAGGTTGATATGCCATTAAACAAAGAAATCAAACGAATTAACGAAATTTCAATTTTTCTCCAAAATAATCCTACAGCATTCAGTTCACATATTCTCATGAGTTTTCCATCGGTCGAAGCACATCTGAAAATTCTCTTTTGATATGGTATATAGCTGCCCCATCATATTTCTTTTAATACCTTTTGTATCTCAAAACCTTTTTTTTTTGTTTGAGTGCATATCAAACTTCGAGGGTTATTTAATAGCAGACCCATCCTAGTCGAAGAATAGCTGTAGTACTATTCAATCCAATATTAGTTGGAGAGATAAGATGGTTTATATATTTCCTAAGCGTATTTGTTCGAAAGTAAACGCAATAGCAACTACGTCATGGGGGCTCCCATCATCCTTAGACCTTACTTTTGAGATAAATTTTATTTCTAAGTTTCATGGAGTCAGAATTTTAAAGACGCCACTAAAAACTGAACTATTTCATGTGATATGACAAATACTGGGATCCTTACTTTATTTATATTCATTTATTTGTAACTCATTTTTAATACAAGCTCAGTCGGCTGGGAATATAGAGAACCACCCCCAATGAGTGTCCCGGATATAACACTAAACAATTTGATTGTGAGACTCCAGCCTTGATGCTTTGGGCAATGTGGAGTACCCCTTCATTACCATCGCCCCCTGGTCCACTCTGGCCCGGAGTGGTGGCAGCTGATAGGGTCCTATCTATGGGTCAAATAGAAATGTTTGACATTTAAATTGTGAGCAAACAAATGACTTGTGCTAAATTGAATTGTTTAACTATGGGTAAACAAATGACTGATGTTTAATTAAATTGTTAATGATACATAACAATGCTTTAAACCATTTAACTGTGTGCAAACGAATGAGAATATCGAATAGAATTATTAGTGTTAAATCATTAGTGTTAAAACATTAGTGTTAAATCATTAGTGTTAAAACATTAGTGTTAAAGAGCAATATTTAAAACTCTTGAACTGTGTGCCTAAATTTAATTATTGGTATGACATAACAATACTTGGAACGATTCGTCTGTGCGCAAAGGAAATGATTAATGTTCAATAGAATAATTTGTATTAAACAGCAATACTTGTAACGACTTCACTGTCTGCAAATAAATGATTAATTTTGAATAGAATTAGTAGAGTTAGATAGAAATTCTTGAAACCATTTAACTGTGTGCAAATTTTTTTTTTTTTTAAATGAGCTTACGCCCGTTTAAGAATGTCTTTAAAAATCATATATATCTAATATATATGTATAAGAAGGATTTGGCTTTAAGTAACCTACAATGGTTGATATGCCTTAAAACCAAACCAAACCAAACTTGAAAAAAATGAATGTTTATTCAAAACTCTTTGGTAGTCTCACATCGTTCAGTTTCACGTACTTAAAATAAAGAGAAGATTAACCTTTATTTTAGCTTTTATCCTTTTCTAACGGCCTGTACTGAGTACTTTTTTTAGTTTTTGAAAAAACGTCTTAAACAATTTTTTCTTCGCCAATGGTTTGGGAGAACTGGGTTCGATCCAAAAGACTCAAAAATGGTGCTTGATGCCTCCTTGTTTAATACTCAGCCTTTTAATGTACGGATCAAGGGTAAGTGCAGCCAGCCAGGAAAAAGAATAGCGCCCTCTCCTGTTGTAGTAGCTATTCAGGTCACCCTCGACTACGGTCGGCCAACTTCTATCTATCTATCTATCTATCTAGAGAGAGAGAGAGAGGAAGGGATGGGGGTCAGGGAAATCCGTGCGAGCAGCACGACATAATGATGTTGATGATAATGGTAAAGAGATTTTGGCTTTAAATAACATACAAGGATTGATATGCCATAAAATCAAACCAAGCAACCAACCAACCTTTAACTCCATAAGATAGATTTAATATATATTCATAGTCTTATGTTTAGCAAGTTCACTTAATTCATGGGTTTTCTAATGTACCATGTTACAGGGGTCTCCGTAGCGTAGTTGGTAGCATGCTGGACTGTGATATCCTAGTAAGCGAGTTCGAACTCTAATCGCGTCATAACGTTTACAAAGGTATGAACTTTCTTATCTCCCTTGTTACGGCTTAAATAAAACCTCTGTTGCTCGTCTACAAAGCACCACTATAGTAACCTCGTGCCAGACTAACCTGAGTTGGTAATTACAGTAAGAACTTTTTAATTTCTCATAGACAGTTTTTGGCAAAGAAACTACTTGATCTCGTATCGTAATGGTTAGCTAGCTAAGCTCGTAAACCGATGAAAGTGCTTTAGATTTTATGTCACGTAAATCCTTATTGGTTTACTTAACGCTGCAGTCTTTTTTTTTTCTCAACTAACAATGATAATCTATAAACTATTATAGTTTCAAACAACTGAGAAGAATAATTTTGTAAACCATTATAATTCCAAGTATTGATTCTTAGCACAAATAATTTTCACACAGTTATATTATTATCATATGATCAAATAGAAATCTGATCGTCCTGATAAAATAATAAGGGATTTTTTCCAAGCGGTGGCTGTGTCTAACTACTGAATGGATGCACCACTAAACACATTGAATAGAAGCTAGATGGAAACTGCACAAGAATGCTACGTACAGTTTTGGACAAATCTTCGAAGCAACGCCGCACAAAACAGCAGTTGTGCAGCAACTAGCCTCCCATCGCACAAACTTTCCAAGTAAGACGAACAAGGCACAGTGGACACTGCTGGGAAAAGAGGATGAGCTCATAGGTGATTTTTTTTCATGGACCCCTACACATGGACACCTCAGTGTTTGGCCGTCTGGCAAGGTTTCATCATCATCATCATGTCGTGCCGCCGGCACGGATATCCCTGACCCTCTCTCGCCACTTTTCCCTATCGTTCATCGTCTCTGGCAGGTCTTAAGGGCTACATCCTGTATCCTCATAGAGCTGCTGTATGTATGTTCGAGCTGGTCGTCCTGCTTTTGTTTGGCCTTATGTGGGGATCCATAGGAGTACATCACTTCTCCAGCAGTGTCCTGCATGTCTGGTTCGTCTAACTTGAATAGTTTTCGTGATGGGAGGTTGGTGGCCGTACAGTTGGTGCTTTGTGGGGTGTTGCCTCCAGGACATGTTCAATATTGCTCGCAGCATTCTTGTGTAATTGCCGTCTACTTTTTCTCCAGCCATTTTGTTAGCGTCCATGTAGTGCATCCATATAGCAGTATCGACACGACCGCTGCTTGGAAGAAACTGTCAGGTCTGATTTCCTTATGATCGATTGCTTATCGATAGCTGTCCATGCCTTCGTCAGCCGCGTGTCGATGTCTTTTTCGGTTGATGAGACACTGATTCCTAGGTTGGTGAACTTGTCTACCACTTTCAGAGAGCTTCCGTCTAGTGTGGAAATGTCGCCTGTTTGATTAAAGCACATGTATTCAGTTTGGTGTGCATTTACATGGAGGCCAATGCCTGCGGCGGCTTGTTCGAGACTATGCAGTAGTGTTTCGGCTTGGTTGGGCAAAGTTTGGTTTGGTTTTATGGCATATCAACCATTGTAGGTCATTTAATGCCAAATCCTTTTTATACATATATTAGATATACTATTTCTAAACACATTTTGTAGATAACATTTTTAAACGAGTCTGATCTCATTTTTTGTACCTAGTTGAATGGTTTCATTTATTTCTATCAAATATATGTAGATACACAGTAAAATGTAAAAACTGTTCTATTTCAAACAATAACGTAAGTACAGTTTTTGTTTACACACAGTTAAATGTAAAAACAGTTCTATCCCAAACAACTTAGTCTAGCTTAAATACACAGTTTACCCATAGATGGAACTCTATCAGGTGCTACCACTCCGTAGCCTAGTGAACCAAGGAGCGATGGTAATGAAGGAGTACTCCACATTCCTCAAAGCTCCAGCATGACTGATGCAATCACCATCAGATTGTTTAGTGTCCTATCCAGGACACTCATAGGGAGGGTCTTATCCTTTTGTTGAGATGTAGTCGGTGTATTCTTTAGCTCCAGCTGACTAGGCCACCGTCCAGCAAGGATTTACAAAAATCAGCTCTGTGCGGACTCTGGATGGAGTCGAGAGTACCTGCTAGGAGCGCCGAACGACAGAGTCAGATACATATATATATATATACAGAGAGAGGGGGGGGACTCCGTACTATCAGCACTTCTTGATGATGATGATGATGATGATGATGATGATGATGATGATGATTCCATTTATAATTTTTTGACAGGTATATTTCAGCCATAATTCTGTAAATTACAGGTACGAGGTGCATACGATAAGTTTCCGGAATTTTTTCGTATGGGCATTTAAAATAGTCGTAGACTCTTGAAAATTTAGTATGTTATTGCTATACATCTTATGAGATGATTAACCAATTTTTATGATTTCAGGTTCAAATGAACAGCTACAACAGGAATTGGAATACACCCTACTAAAGCTTGATTGTCACTGCTGGTGAATTTTAAAAATACAATATGGACTTGAGGACACTTTAGAAGAACCATATGCCATAAAATTGTGTTTTAAACTTGGAAAAAAGGCCACTGAAACGTATGGAATGCTTCAGACTGCTTTTTGACCATCTTGCATGAATCGAGCATCAGTTTTTGAGTGGCATAAGAGATTCAAGGAAGGCTAGGAGTCTGTGAGGGATGATGGAGGCGTGGGCGGAGTAAGGAAGTCAATACACCAGAGTTGATTGGCCAAACGGTTAGGGTTAGGGTTAGTATGTTGAGGTTTTAAGGGAGTTCAGGAAGACATTCCTTGGGAAAAGGCCAGCACTCTTCAAATCGGGTCAGTGGCATTTTTACCAGGACAATGCACCAGTCCACAACTGCATCCTTGTCACAGACTATTTGACCAAGATTGGCATCAAGACAGTTTGTCACCCTCCCAATTGTCCAGATCTTTCTCCCTGTGACTTTTAGTTATTCCCAAAGCTCAGAGGCTGTCGTTATGAGACAACTGACGAGATGAAAGAGGCTGGAACGAAGGTCATTGAAACGCTCACACAAGAGGACTTCCATGGGGCCTTGCAGAAGTTGCTGGAACGGTACAACAAGTGCATTGCAGCCGGAGGAGATTACTTGGAAGGGGACTAGAGTTTCATGTGTGTACTATCAATAAAAGGGTCCATACGAAAAAAGTCTGGAAACTTATCGTATGCATCTCGTACTTTTACTTTGGCTCAGAGAGGACCTGGGAGTAATTGTATTAAAAGATTGACTCCTCTCTCCCCAGATCTCCATAAGTAGAGCCTCACCACCGTGTGCAATTTAGTGCTGTACTCAGGATGTTCCCTGGAGCTTTGGGGAATACGGTGTACCTCTTCATTGTCATCACTCTCAGGTCCACTCTGGCCCAGAGTGGTAGCACCTGATAGGGCCCTATCTGTGGATCAAATAGAACTAATCTGTGTACTTATGCTAAACTGAATTGTTTAAAGAAAGAACTGTTTTTGTACGTTAAACTGAAGTGTTTGAAATAAAATTGTTTTTGACATTGACGCTAAATTGAATTGTTGGAAAAAGAACAGTTTTGACATTTAATTATGTGTAACCAAAAAATTACTTATACTAAACTGAATTGTTTGAAATAGAACTGTTTTACTAAACTGAACAGCTTGAAGTAGATTAAACAATTAAACAATTAAACAGTACTTATGCTGAACTGAATTGTTTGAAATAGAACTGATTATTTGTATAAAATTCGATTTGGCATTAGATAACCTACAAATGTTTATATGCCATAAAACCCAAGCAAACAAACATACAAACTAACAAACAAACAGGATGTCCCTTCAAAATTAGACTGGAAAATCCGAAAACAATAGGTTATGACTTAGAGAAATTTTTTGCGTTGCAGCTGTCTTCCCTACCGATTTTGCACGTTTCTGTGCATGCCTGAGATTTTAATTAGAGTTTTAGTTTTCATACGATGCCTGTAAATAGAATTATAGTTAAGTGCCGAGTATTACTTTTTAAAGACATAATTACGGTAGGAAATGAAAGAGAATTATATATATATATATATATATATATATATGGAAAAGAAAACAAGAAATAAAACAAGAATTAAAAACAATAAATCATTTAGTAAATTCAAAATGGAAAAGAAGCTTTTAAAAAATGGAGAGAAAGAGAGAGAGAGAGAGAGAGAGAGAGAGAGAGTATAATAAAAAGTATGTATGTTAGAGTGTGTATATGTCTGTGAAAGGGAAAGAGGAAGAGAAAGCGTATTTGTGTGTGTGTGTGTGTGAGAGAGAGAGAGAGAGAGAGAGAGAGAGAGTCTGTGTATGAATGAGATAGAGAGAGAGAGAGACCAGGAGAAAGAGAGAGAGAGAGAGTGTATGTGAGTGAGATAATGTGTGTGTGTGTGTGTGAATGAGTGTGTAGGAAAGAGCCTGCGTGTAAGTTTGTGTGTGTGTGTGCCAGAATAACAAAGAAATTTGTGAGTGTGGTGGAAGAGAGAGAGAGAGAGAGAGAAAGAGAGAGAGAGAGAGAGAGAGAGAGACGTTATGCGTGTGAAAAAGAGTGGGAATGAGTGTGAGAAAGAAAGAAAGAAAGAAAGAATGTGTGTGTGTGTGTGTGTGTGTGTGTGTGTGTGTGTGTGTGTGTGTGTGTAAGAGCAAGAAAAGAAATATATGATGAGGGTGAGGAAACAAATTAACGATACAAAATCGAAAAAAAAAAACAGAAAAAGAGAAATGAAATAATAGCCGAAAAGGAAAATAAGCTTGAAACAAAAGAAAGAATGGTATCTTAAATTAACATCAAAGTAAAAGTAAAATTTGCGACCGCAGGCTCTCTTTTCAATAGCTACTACACCGAGGAGTAAGGAAGAGCGATACTCCTTTCCCAGGGTTGCTCCACTTTATCCCTGATCCATACCTGATAATGCCGAGTGTTAATTAAGCAAGGAGTCACTAAATACCATTTTTTGAGTCTTTGGTATAACTCTACCTTGGATTGAACCTCGGTCTTCCTGACCATTGGCGAACACTCTACTCAGGCGAAAACTGCTGAAGTTAAGCTTGGATCAACCTGCTCTGAACTTGTGTGGGTGACTACTGAACAACACCTGGTACACCGTGTGAAAAGTAAAACTGCATGTGCTGTGTGTCAAACAAAGTGAAACATAGAAAAGTCCCCCCCACGCAACAAAGTGGTTAAAGTGCTGAATTACGACATTGTAGTAAGTGAGTTCGAAAACCAGTCGCGCTATATTACGATCACATTCGGCCAAATACCATTAGGAAAGGCATGAACTTCCTTATTCCCTCAGCTATGGGTTAAATAGTATCACTGCTGATCTTCTACAAGGATGGCTTTGGCATTAGATAACCCACGAAGGTTGATACGCTATTAATAACCAAAGAAAGTAAACAAAACCTCTGCCTCCCAGTTGCCCAGTCGGCTGGGGCTGTAGAATACATCGACTGCATCTCTGCAAAAGTGTAAGAAACCCCCCCCCCAAACGAGTGTCCTGTATATGACACTAAACAATCTGATGGTGAAGCTTCAGTAATACTGGAGCTTTGGGGAATGCAGAGTACTCCTTTATTGCCATCGCTCTCAGATCCACTCAGGCCCCTGGTAGGGTTCTAACTATGGGTCAAATAAAACTAAAAGGCGTACTACTCGAAATATAACTGTTTTGATATTTAAATTGCATACTTATGCGAAACTGAATTGTTTGAAATAGAACTGTTTTGTATGCTAAACTGATTTATTTGAAATGGAACTGTTTTTGACCTTGAAAATGTACTTTCGCTAAACTGAATTGTTTGTTATAGAACTGTTTTGACATTTAACTGATTGTAAACAAAAACTATACTTATACTAAACTGAATTGTTTAAAATTCAATTCAGCGTTAAATGTCCTTAAAAGGGTTGATACGCTGTAAAACAAAACAGTCAACCAACCAACCAACCAACCAAACTTCCTCACAGCTATAGTTTAGATACTACCATTACTGTTATTCTACAAGGGTGGCTTTGGCATTGAATAACCCACGAAGGTTGATATTCCATTAAAAAGCTAAGAAATCAGACCAAACCGTAACAAATAATAAGAAAGTTTTGGAGGTGCCCGTGGTGTAATGGTTATCGTCGCAGGATGTGGACACGACGCCACGAGTTCAAATCCTGGACGAGCCTGATTACATTTCACATAGCACTAATACCCTTGGGAAAGGTATGAATGCAAATATTCTCCCTCCAGCTATGGGTAAATAGTAGGACAGACTAGGTTCTTCAGCCTTGGTAAGGCGACTAGTCTAGGAGAAGGAAAACTCTGAAATCAAACCTGTTAAACTCCGCTTAAAAATTGACCTTGTGTCATATCCTGCCCGAGGATATTGTACTGTATTGGCTAGCCAGCTAGTTTTGCATACTAGTTAGTGAGGTGCTTTATAGTTCTTGCCTTGTGCTAAATCTAAAATTTTCTTAATTTTAAGTTTACTATTAAGTTACACTGAGAACAACTGTCCATATCAGATCGTCAACATTAAGCAGTTACGTCCCAACTTTGTATTTATATCTGTGACCATTTCAGAACAAAGGGTATTTTAAGCAATCTAATATTTACCTAGCCTCTCCGTCATGGGCGTGATGAGACAGAAGTTCAAAGTTTCAAGCAGACACCCCTGATGAACGAATGTACGGTCCAGGGCAGTGCTAAAAATTGTTTGATCTCGATCAGCAGTACCCCATTTAGGAGGTGCTTCAAGCATCAGGCAATGAAACTGAACCCACGCTTTTTCGACGAGGGGGTACCTGTTATCTAAGGAAAGGCCCAATGAAACCAAGCTCTTCAATGTATTTGGCGAGAACCTAAGTTTGTGTGCCAAGACGAAGACTGCTAAATTCTGGTTTCGGTTTCCTTGTTTAATGGCAAATCAACCTTCGTGGGTTATTTAATGCTGAGGCCATCCTTGTAGAAGGACAGTCATCATCATGTCGCGCCGCCTGCGCGGATATCCCTGACCGTCTCTCGCCATTTCTCCCTATCATTCATCGCCTCCGGCAGGTCTTCAGGATTACAACCCGTGTCCTCACATAGCTGCTGTATGTAAGTTCGTGCTGGTCGTCCCACTCTTGCACATCCATGAGTGGGGGTCCACAGGAGTACATCGCTTATGAGCTCGTCCTTGCTTCTCCAGCAGTGTCCTGCGTGTCTGGTTCGTCGAACTTGTATAGTTTTTGTGATGGGGGGCAAGTGTCCGTATAGTTGGAGTCTCGTGGGGTGTTGTCGCCAGGACTTGTTTAATACTGCTCTCAACATTCTTGTGTAGTTTCCGTCCAGCCTCCTCTCCAGCCGTTTTGTAAGCGTCCATGTGGTGCATCCATATAGCAGTATCGACACAACCGCTGCCTGGAAGAAACTGCGTTTCATTTTATCTGTTAGGTCCGACTTCCATATGATCGAGAGCCTATCGATAGCTGTCCATGCCTTCGTCAGTCGTGTGTCGATGTCCTTCTCGGTTGATGAGACGCTGCTTCCTAGGTAGGTGAATTTGTCGACTAGTTTCAGAGAGGCTCCGTCTAGTGTGGCAATGTTGCCTGTTTGGTTGTAACACATATATTCGGTTTTGTTTGCATTGACATGTAGGCCAATGCCAGCTGCAGCTCGTTCCAGACTATGTAGTAGTGTCTCTGCTTGATTAGGCGTATTCGCTAGTAACGCCAAGTCATCAGCGTAGTCGGCGTCCGTGATTGTTTTTGCGGGGTACCTTTTGCTTCTTCTCTTAGTCAGCTCAAAGCCATTTTCTCTGATTTTGTCTATCGAAGTCCTAAGCACATAGTCTAGACAGATGATAAAGAGGTACGGGGCTAGTGTGTCTCCTTGTAGTACTCCTGCAACAATGTCGAAGTATTCCGTGTCTCCATCTGGTGAACGTACTTTTACTTTGGTGTTTCTGTAGAGAATCATTATCGCTGCTACGGTTTCTTTTGGTAGGCCGTAAGCTAGTAGGATTTGCTCCATCTTCCCTCTGTGTATGGAATCGAAGGCCTTGGTAAAGTCGACAAATAGTAATGTCGCCTGTAAGTTTTTTGCCCGAACGCCTTCCAGGATTCTACGGATGGTCAGTATTTGTGAGGTTGTGGATCTGTTTCTCCGGAAGCCATTTTGGTTTTTCCTAAGGATGTTTTCCATTTTGGGTTCTATGCGGTTTCGTAGTAGGGCATTGTAGATTTTGGCTGCTATGGATGTAAGTGTTATCCCTCGGTAGTTCTTGGCTAGTCCGAGGTCGCCTTTTTTAGGGAATGGAAGGATGCATCCCTTCGTCCATCGTTCTATCCTATTTTGACTATAGACTGCGTTGCATTGCCGGAGCAGTATATCGTCGAATTGTCTCGTCTTCCACACTTCTGGGGGGATCTCGTCTAGCCCCGCCGCTTTCCTATTTTTAATTCTTCTGAGAACCGTGTCGAGTTCTTCTTTGGTGAAAGGACCTAGTTTTACGTCTAATTGCTTACTAATAATTCTGGTGATCGGTTCATCCGTTATTTCCGGTGGGTTTCCTAGTAGATTTTTGAAATGCTGTTCCCACAGTTTTATTCTTTCTTGTTGGCTTGCAGCTTTCAATTTTGCTTTGGCTGTGCTCTTCCTTCCACTTACTTCGTTTATTGTTTGCCAGGCTATCCTGGATTGCCTATCTTCCACCGAGTCTCTAATCTTATCTATCTGATTTTGTACGTATTCTGCCTGTTCTTTTAGGTATATTCCTGTTAATTGATGTTGCGCCTTTTCTAGTTCTCGTGCATTTGTATTTGTTGGGTTCTGTTGATAGTTTTTGGAGGCAGTCTTCACGAGTGCACGTTTTTCTCTAGCTGCTGGCGTTTCCCAAGGGACTCTATATTTAGTTCTAGGTTTTGTTGGAATACACTTTTCTGCCGCCTCCAGGTGCGCTTCTACAAAATTTTCATATTCGTCATTTGGGGTGCCTATTTCTACCTTCTCTTGTAGTGCTTCGAATCTGTTTCTTAATTCTAATGCATATTTATCTCTAATATCTCTGTTGTTGAGTAGGGCCCAGTCATAGTGCTTGGTCGTGGCTTTACGTGTGGCGTTTTTTCTTAGGCTTAGTCGTACTTTGGCCGTAACTATTCGATGATCGGAGGACACACCCTCGAAGGAGGAGTATGCCTCGCAATTCATCGCACTATTCTTCCATTTCCTGTTTATAAGGACGTAGTCTATCTGTGCTTTACTCTTATTCGCGTATGTGTAGGTCCATAATTTCCCCTCCCTTTTTTGAAAGTTTGTATTGAGGCAGGTTAATCTATTTTCTATCATGAAATCTATTAAATGCTGTCCATTCCTGTTAGACGCGTAGTGTAGGCTGTATTTGTTGTGTCTGTTTTTCCCGATTTGTGCATTCATATCTCCGCCAATGACTAGCAGGTTGTGTTTCGGAATGCTACGTACTAGGGAGGATAGATCTTCGTAGAAGGTGGCTATTTCGTTTTCTTCGCTAACATTGGTAGGGCTGTAGCAGGAGATAATTGTTGCTTTGGGGTTGCCATTAAACGTTGCGGCCATCATCCTAGGTTGTATTCTCTCAATGCTGTTCAGTGTTTTTAACGCTCTCGGTCCTAGAAGTATTCCCACCCCTCCTACCGATGCATTGACAGAGTTTTTCCATGCCGATACAGTCACCAGCATCCATCCATTTCCAGTTTCGTGATACTTGATATCTTCGGTGTGCGTGTATCGGTGCTCTTGTATGCAAATTATATCTATCTTATGCTCTACGGCTGATGCAGTTAGCTCTGATAGTTGACCTATTCTATTTAGGGTTCTTACGTTAAATGTCGCTATCTGTATTGTTTGTTTGCATTTTAGTAGTTTTTGTTTGTGTTTGAGCTCTGTAGCTGATTTTTCGAACACCGAGGCCAGGGCTCCAACCTCAGCAGGACGCGCCCCTTTTTTACCCGCGCGAAGAGCGATGCGGTTTATGGATCTGGTTTGAGTACTAGTCATGGTTATCTTTCGGTGGCTGTTTTTGTTCTCATCTATAGAAGCCACTCTTATAGATGAGCAGCAGTAGTTCCCCGATCGAACTGGCAATCTTGAGCGTTAAGCCGCAAGACTCACACGTACAGCATGCTGCTTCCCATGTGTACGCGGTAGTAATAAAAAAAAAAAAAAATAAAAAAAAAAAAATAAAAAAATAAAAAAAAAAAAAAAAAAAAAAAAAAAATAAATAAAAAAATAAATAGAAAAAAAAATTCACTTTTTTTTATCTTAAGTTTTAACTTAGTTAAAGTCCAGGACTGCTGGATGTTAAAATTCAAAGAAATTTTGTGGTATATTTCATGGTTATCTAGTGGTGGACATACAGAGAGAGAGAGAGACACAGAGTGAGAGAAAGAAAGAGAGAGGAGGAGTCAACTCTTTTATGACTTTCGTCTTTAGCACGTGTTAGACTACATTTGAGGTGTTTTGGATTTTTTTTTTTTTTCCTTTCTTTTCAGGGGGGGGGCAATTTTGGGGGTTTTCTTTAGCAAATTTAGAAGTTCGCCTTCCAAAAGTAAAGTTTTCCTGAAAATTAACTCGCAAAAGTCTTCATTCTTCATTTAAACAACACATAATACAGCTTGAGATTTAAGACATTACTATTTTAAATCAAATGTGCATTTTTAAATGAATAGTTTAGTGGAATAAATTTACTGACCTCTGTGAAAAAAATTCTGGAAACGGAATCACTTCCAAACGTATGCATACTATTTCAACAAATGAAGGATTAAATTATTACTAATTTTAGTATTTATATTAAAGGTTCCACTCCTATATCATGGTCAACTGGTGGTGGACAGACAGAGAGAGAGAGACACAGAGTGAGAGAAAGAAAGAGAGAGGAGGAGTCAACTCTTTTATGACTTTCGTCTTTAGCACGTGTTAGACTACATTTGAGGTGTTTTGGATTTTTTTTTTTTTTTTCCTTTCTTTTCAGGGGGGGGGCAATTTTGGGGGTTTTCTTTAGCAAATTTAGAAGTTCGCCTTCCAAAAGTAAAGTTTTCCTGAAAATTAACTCGCAAAAGTCTTCATTCTTCATTTAAACAACACATAATACAGCTTGAGATTTAAGACATTACTATTTTAAATCAAATGTGCATTTTTAAATGAATAGTTTAGTGGAATAAATTTACTGACCTCTGTGAAAAAAATTCTGGAAACGGAATCACTTCCAAACGTATGCATACTATTTCAACAAATGAAGGATTAAATTATTACTAATTTTAGTATTTATATTAAAGGTTCCACTCCTATATCATGGTCAACTGGTGGTGGACAGACAGAGAGAGAGAGACACAGAGTGAGAGAAAGAAAGAGAGAGGAGGAGTCAACTCTTTTATGACTTTCGTCTTTAGCACGTGTTAGACTACATTTGAGGTGTTTTGGATTTTTTTTTTTTTTCCTTTCTTTTCAGGGGGGGGGCAATTTTGGGGGTTTTCTTTAGCAAATTTAGAAGTTCGCCTTCCAAAAGTAAAGTTTTCCTGAAAATTAACTCGCAAAAGTCTTCATTCTTCATTTAAACAACACATAATACAGCTTGAGATTTAAGACATTACTATTTTAAATCAAATGTGCATTTTTAAATGAATAGTTTAGTGGAATAAATTTACTGACCTCTGTGAAAAAAATTCTGGAAACGGAATCACTTCCAAACGTATGCATACTATTTCAACAAATGAAGGATTAAATTATTACTAATTTTAGTATTTATATTAAAGGTTCCACTCCTATATCATGGTCAACTGGTGGTGGACAGACAGAGAGAGAGAGACACAGAGTGAGAGAAAGAAAGAGAGAGGAGGAGTCAACTCTTTTATGACTTTCGTCTTTAGCACGTGTTAGACTACATTTGAGGTGTTTTGGATTTTTTTTTTTTTTTCCTTTCTTTTCAGGGGGGGGGCAATTTTGGGGGTTTTCTTTAGCAAATTTAGAAGTTCGCCTTCCAAAAGTAAAGTTTTCCTGAAAATTAACTCGCAAAAGTCTTCATTCTTCATTTAAACAACACATAATACAGCTTGAGATTTAAGACATTACTATTTTAAATCAAATGTGCATTTTTAAATGAATAGTTTAGTGGAATAAATTTACTGACCTCTGTGAAAAAAATTCTGGAAACGGAATCACTTCCAAACGTATGCATACTATTTCAACAAATGAAGGATTAAATTATTACTAATTTTAGTATTTATATTAAAGGTTCCACTCCTATATCATGGTCAACTGGTGGTGGACAGACAGAGAGAGAGAGACACAGAGTGAGAGAAAGAAAGAGAGAGGAGGAGTCAACTCTTTTATGACTTTCGTCTTTAGCACGTGTTAGACTACATTTGAGGTGTTTTGGATTTTTTTTTTTTTTCCTTTCTTTTCAGGGGGGGGGCAATTTTGGGGGTTTTCTTTAGCAAATTTAGAAGTTCGCCTTCCAAAAGTAAAGTTTTCCTGAAAATTAACTCGCAAAAGTCTTCATTCTTCATTTAAACAACACATAATACAGCTTGAGATTTAAGACATTACTATTTTAAATCAAATGTGCATTTTTAAATGAATAGTTTAGTGGAATAAATTTACTGACCTCTGTGAAAAAAATTCTGGAAACGGAATCACTTCCAAACGTATGCATACTATTTCAACAAATGAAGGATTAAATTATTACTAATTTTAGTATTTATATTAAAGGTTCCACTCCTATATCATGGTCAACTGGTGGTGGACAGACAGAGAGAGAGAGACACAGAGTGAGAGAAAGAAAGAGAGAGGAGGAGTCAACTCTTTTATGACTTTCGTCTTTAGCACGTGTTAGACTACATTTGAGGTGTTTTGGATTTTTTTTTTTTTTCCTTTCTTTTCAGGGGGGGGGCAATTTTGGGGGTTTTCTTTAGCAAATTTAGAAGTTCGCCTTCCAAAAGTAAAGTTTTCCTGAAAATTAACTCGCAAAAGTCTTCATTCTTCATTTAAACAACACATAATACAGCTTGAGATTTAAGACATTACTATTTTAAATCAAATGTGCATTTTTAAATGAATAGTTTAGTGGAATAAATTTACTGACCTCTGTGAAAAAAATTCTGGAAACGGAATCACTTCCAAACGTATGCATACTATTTCAACAAATGAAGGATTAAATTATTACTAATTTTAGTATTTATATTAAAGGTTCCACTCCTATATCATGGTCAACTGGTGGTGGACAGACAGAGAGAGAGAGACACAGAGTGAGAGAAAGAAAGAGAGAGGAGGAGTCAACTCTTTTATGACTTTCGTCTTTAGCACGTGTTAGACTACATTTGAGGTGTTTTGGATTTTTTTTTTTTTTTTCCTTTCTTTTCAGGGGGGGGGCAATTTTGGGGGTTTTCTTTAGCAAATTTAGAAGTTCGCCTTCCAAAAGTAAAGTTTTCCTGAAAATTAACTCGCAAAAGTCTTCATTCTTCATTTAAACAACACATAATACAGCTTGAGATTTAAGACATTACTATTTTAAATCAAATGTGCATTTTTAAATGAATAGTTTAGTGGAATAAATTTACTGACCTCTGTGAAAAAAATTCTGGAAACGGAATCACTTCCAAACGTATGCATACTATTTCAACAAATGAAGGATTAAATTATTACTAATTTTAGTATTTATATTAAAGGTTCCACTCCTATATCATGGTCAACTGGTGGTGGACAGACAGAGAGAGAGAGACACAGAGTGAGAGAAAGAAAGAGAGAGGAGGAGTCAACTCTTTTATGACTTTCGTCTTTAGCACGTGTTAGACTACATTTGAGGTGTTTTGGATTTTTTTTTTTTTTTTCCTTTCTTTTCAGGGGGGGGGCAATTTTGGGGGTTTTCTTTAGCAAATTTAGAAGTTCGCCTTCCAAAAGTAAAGTTTTCCTGAAAATTAACTCGCAAAAGTCTTCATTCTTCATTTAAACAACACATAATACAGCTTGAGATTTAAGACATTACTATTTTAAATCAAATGTGCATTTTTAAATGAATAGTTTAGTGGAATAAATTTACTGACCTCTGTGAAAAAAATTCTGGAAACGGAATCACTTCCAAACGTATGCATACTATTTCAACAAATGAAGGATTAAATTATTACTAATTTTAGTATTTATATTAAAGGTTCCACTCCTATATCATGGTCAACTGGTGGTGGACAGACAGAGAGAGAGAGACACAGAGTGAGAGAAAGAAAGAGAGAGGAGGAGTCAACTCTTTTATGACTTTCGTCTTTAGCACGTGTTAGACTACATTTGAGGTGTTTTGGATTTTTTTTTTTTTTTCCTTTCTTTTCAGGGGGGGGGCAATTTTGGGGGTTTTCTTTAGCAAATTTAGAAGTTCGCCTTCCAAAAGTAAAGTTTTCCTGAAAATTAACTCGCATAAGTCTTCATTCTTCATTTAAACAACACATAATACAGCTTGAGATTTAAGACATTACTATTTTAAATCAAATGTGCATTTTTAAATGAATAGTTTAGTGGAATAAATTTACTGACCTCTGTGAAAAAAATTCTGGAAACGGAATCACTTCCAAACGTATGCATACTATTTCAACAAATGAAGGATTAAATTATTACTAATTTTAGTATTTATATTAAAGGTTCCACTCCTATATCATGGTCAACTGGTGGTGGACAGACAGAGAGAGAGAGACACAGAGTGAGAGAAAGAAAGAGAGAGGAGGAGTCAACTCTTTTATGACTTTCGTCTTTAGCACGTGTTAGACTACATTTGAGGTGTTTTGGATTTTTTTTTTTTTTCCTTTCTTTTCAGGGGGGGGGCAATTTTGGGGGTTTTCTTTAGCAAATTTAGAAGTTCGCCTTCCAAAAGTAAAGTTTTCCTGAAAATTAACTCGCAAAAGTCTTCATTCTTCATTTAAACAACACATAATACAGCTTGAGATTTAAGACATTACTATTTTAAATCAAATGTGCATTTTTAAATGAATAGTTTAGTGGAATAAATTTACTGACCTCTGTGAAAAAAATTCTGGAAACGGAATCACTTCCAAACGTATGCATACTATTTCAACAAATGAAGGATTAAATTATTACTAATTTTAGTATTTATATTAAAGGTTCCACTCCTATATCATGGTCAACTGGTGGTGGACAGACAGAGAGAGAGAGACACAGAGTGAGAGAAAGAAAGAGAGAGGAGGAGTCAACTCTTTTATGACTTTCGTCTTTAGCACGTGTTAGACTACATTTGAGGTGTTTTGGATTTTTTTTTTTTTTTTCCTTTCTTTTCAGGGGGGGGGCAATTTTGGGGGTTTTCTTTAGCAAATTTAGAAGTTCGCCTTCCAAAAGTAAAGTTTTCCTGAAAATTAACTCGCAAAAGTCTTCATTCTTCATTTAAACAACACATAATACAGCTTGAGATTTAAGACATTACTATTTTAAATCAAATGTGCATTTTTAAATGAATAGTTTAGTGGAATAAATTTACTGACCTCTGTGAAAAAAATTCTGGAAACGGAATCACTTCCAAACGTATGCATACTATTTCAACAAATGAAGGATTAAATTATTACTAATTTTAGTATTTATATTAAAGGTTCCACTCCTATATCATGGTCAACTGGTGGTGGACAGACAGAGAGAGAGAGACACAGAGTGAGAGAAAGAAAGAGAGAGGAGGAGTCAACTCTTTTATGACTTTCGTCTTTAGCACGTGTTAGACTACATTTGAGGTGTTTTGGATTTTTTTTTTTTTTTCCTTTCTTTTCAGGGGGGGGGCAATTTTGGGGGTTTTCTTTAGCAAATTTAGAAGTTCGCCTTCCAAAAGTAAAGTTTTCCTGAAAATTAACTCGCATAAGTCTTCATTCTTCATTTAAACAACACATAATACAGCTTGAGATTTAAGACATTACTATTTTAAATCAAATGTGCATTTTTAAATGAATAGTTTAGTGGAATAAATTTACTGACCTCTGTGAAAAAAATTCTGGAAACGGAATCACTTCCAAACGTATGCATACTATTTCAACAAATGAAGGATTAAATTATTACTAATTTTAGTATTTATATTAAAGGTTCCACTCCTATATCATGGTCAACTGGTGGTGGACAGACAGAGAGAGAGAGACACAGAGTGAGAGAAAGAAAGAGAGAGGAGGAGTCAACTCTTTTATGACTTTCGTCTTTAGCACGTGTTAGACTACATTTGAGGTGTTTTGGATTTTTTTTTTTTTTCCTTTCTTTTCAGGGGGGGGGCAATTTTGGGGGTTTTCTTTAGCAAATTTAGAAGTTCGCCTTCCAAAAGTAAAGTTTTCCTGAAAATTAACTCGCAAAAGTCTTCATTCTTCATTTAAACAACACATAATACAGCTTGAGATTTAAGACATTACTATTTTAAATCAAATGTGCATTTTTAAATGAATAGTTTAGTGGAATAAATTTACTGACCTCTGTGAAAAAAATTCTGGAAACGGAATCACTTCCAAACGTATGCATACTATTTCAACAAATGAAGGATTAAATTATTACTAATTTTAGTATTTATATTAAAGGTTCCACTCCTATATCATGGTCAACTGGTGGTGGACAGACAGAGAGAGAGAGACACAGAGTGAGAGAAAGAAAGAGAGAGGAGGAGTCAACTCTTTTATGACTTTCGTCTTTAGCACGTGTTAGACTACATTTGAGGTGTTTTGGATTTTTTTTTTTTTTTTCCTTTCTTTTCAGGGGGGGGGCAATTTTGGGGGTTTTCTTTAGCAAATTTAGAAGTTCGCCTTCCAAAAGTAAAGTTTTCCTGAAAATTAACTCGCAAAAGTCTTCATTCTTCATTTAAACAACACATAATACAGCTTGAGATTTAAGACATTACTATTTTAAATCAAATGTGCATTTTTAAATGAATAGTTTAGTGGAATAAATTTACTGACCTCTGTGAAAAAAATTCTGGAAACGGAATCACTTCCAAACGTATGCATACTATTTCAACAAATGAAGGATTAAATTATTACTAATTTTAGTATTTATATTAAAGGTTCCACTCCTATATCATGGTCAACTGGTGGTGGACAGACAGAGAGAGAGAGACACAGAGTGAGAGAAAGAAAGAGAGAGGAGGAGTCAACTCTTTTATGACTTTCGTCTTTAGCACGTGTTAGACTACATTTGAGGTGTTTTGGATTTTTTTTTTTTTTTCCTTTCTTTTCAGGGGGGGGGCAATTTTGGGGGTTTTCTTTAGCAAATTTAGAAGTTCGCCTTCCAAAAGTAAAGTTTTCCTGAAAATTAACTCGCAAAAGTCTTCATTCTTCATTTAAACAACACATAATACAGCTTGAGATTTAAGACATTACTATTTTAAATCAAATGTGCATTTTTAAATGAATAGTTTAGTGGAATAAATTTACTGACCTCTGTGAAAAAAATTCTGGAAACGGAATCACTTCCAAACGTATGCATACTATTTCAACAAATGAAGGATTAAATTATTACTAATTTTAGTATTTATATTAAAGGTTCCACTCCTATATCATGGTCAACTGGTGGTGGACAGACAGAGAGAGAGAGACACAGAGTGAGAGAAAGAAAGAGAGAGGAGGAGTCAACTCTTTTATGACTTTCGTCTTTAGCACGTGTTAGACTACATTTGAGGTGTTTTGGATTTTTTTTTTTTTTTCCTTTCTTTTCAGGGGGGGGGCAATTTTGGGGGTTTTCTTTAGCAAATTTAGAAGTTCGCCTTCCAAAAGTAAAGTTTTCCTGAAAATTAACTCGCAAAAGTCTTCATTCTTCATTTAAACAACACATAATACAGCTTGAGATTTAAGACATTACTATTTTAAATCAAATGTGCATTTTTAAATGAATAGTTTAGTGGAATAAATTTACTGACCTCTGTGAAAAAAATTCTGGAAACGGAATCACTTCCAAACGTATGCATACTATTTCAACAAATGAAGGATTAAATTATTACTAATTTTAGTATTTATATTAAAGGTTCCACTCCTATATCATGGTCAACTGGTGGTGGACAGACAGAGAGAGAGAGACACAGAGTGAGAGAAAGAAAGAGAGAGGAGGAGTCAACTCTTTTATGACTTTCGTCTTTAGCACGTGTTAGACTACATTTGAGGTGTTTTGGATTTTTTTTTTTTTTCCTTTCTTTTCAGGGGGGGGGCAATTTTGGGGGTTTTCTTTAGCAAATTTAGAAGTTCGCCTTCCAAAAGTAAAGTTTTCCTGAAAATTAACTCGCAAAAGTCTTCATTCTTCATTTAAACAACACATAATACAGCTTGAGATTTAAGACATTACTATTTTAAATCAAATGTGCATTTTTAAATGAAAGGACAGTAGTGGTACTATTTGATCGATATCTTGGGGGAAAAGAGCGTTCATGCCTTTCCCAAGCGTATTAGTCCGAAAATGAGCGTAATAGTGCGACTGGAGTTCGAACTCACTTCCTTCGAGGCAACAGTCCAGAACGTTGACCACTACACCAGGGGGATTCCCTGACTGTATATTTAAAAACAGAAAAGATAATCGGAATAAAACAGGTGAGAAAGAAGAAAATTAGAGACAAAGAAAAAAGAAAGAAAAAAGATTAAAAAGAATAAGAAAAGAAAGAAATAAAATATGAAGAGATGAAAGAGGGTTAAAAGGAAAGAAAGAAGAGAGAAAGAGAGAGAGAGAGAGAGAGAGAGAGAGAGAGAAAGTAAAAAAGACCTTTAAAGAAGCAAATGAAAGAGGATAGAAAAAATATAGAGAGATGAAAGCTAAGAGTGAGAAAAGAAAGAAAAGAAAGAAAAGAAAGAAAAACATAAAAAAAATAAGATAAAACAGGACAGACAGAAAGAAAAGAAGGCAAAAAAGAGAAAGAAAACTATATAAGCTATGAAAATAATAGAAAGAAAAGAAGGAAAAGAAAGAGAGAGAAGGGAAAAACATAAAAAGAAAGTGATGAAAGAGGATAGAAAGTAAAGAAGAAAAAGAAAGAGAGAAAGAAAGAAGCACAAACTAAGAGAGAGAGAGAGAGAGAGAGAGGGAGAGAAACATAAAGAGAAGTAGAAGAAAGATGACATTCGAAAGATGATTAGAAAAAAAAACAGAAAAGAAAGAGAAAAAGAAAAATGTGAAAAGAAAAAACAGAGAAAGAAAGAAAAGAGAGATAGACAAAACTTAAACGACGAAAGAGGAAAGAAAGAAGTGACGAAAAAGAAAGAGAGAAAATTAAAAACTAAGAGAGAGAGAGCGAGAGAGAGAGAGACAGACAGACAGAGAAACATAAAAAAGAAAGAAACTGAATAAATCGAAAAAGAAAAACGTGAAAAGATAAAAGAGAATAGATAGAAAAGAAAGAAAGAAGTGACGAAAAAGAAAGAGAGAAAAGTAAAAACTAAGAGAGAGAGAGAGAGACAGACAGACAGACAGACAGACAGAGAAACATAAAAAAGAAAGAAACTGAATAAATCGAAAAAGAAAAACGTGAAGAGATAAAAGAGAATAAATAGAAAAGAAAGAGAGATAGATAAACTTTGCGCGACGAAAAAGGACAGAATGAAATAACCGGGGAAAAGAAAGGGAAACAGACGAAAAATGTAACGAAAATAAGGGAAAATAAAGGGGAGAAAATGGTTTTTAAACTGCATTTACTTTGTTATATGGGACTTGGTATATAATGAACGATTCGCAGACTCGCGTCTGACACGTAGAGAAACAAACTGACAAAGACACTGGGGGTGGAGATACGAGTTAGGAGGGGTTTAATCTACGAATAATGAGAACAGAGTCGGCGCCGTCTACAAGCAAAAGAATAAAGTCAACTTTAGCAAATGACTTCTTGGATATCACAACTGAAAACGTACCAATATACATCTACACAAAGACACATTACATACGTGAAGATCCTTACATATGGGAGACATGCATAGATAAACAAATGAAGAAATGCATACGTACATAACAAAGTACACACACACACACACACACACACTCACAGAGTATAAGAACACACCTACTTACACCCACCTCTCCATATATATATATATATATATATAAATAGAGGCGAAATCCACTTTTTGGTTTGAACGAGAAATTTTCTGCACTCCTTCAAGAAATAATATTTGGTTAGGGTGAGAACTTTCCGCGTTCCCGCAAAAAAGTAATGCCCTTTTTGCTTAGACCAAGAAATTTTCCGCGCACCCTCAAGAAGTAATGCCCTTTTCGGTTTGACCGAGAAATTTTCCGCACTCTCTCAGGAAGTAATGCCCTTTTTGGTTGATCCGAGAACTTTTCCGCACTCCTGCAAGAAGTAATGCCCTTTTCGGTTGGACCAAGAAATTTTCCGCACTTCTGCAAGAAGTAATGCCCTTTTTGGTTGATCCGAGAACTTTTTCGCACTCCTGCAAGAAGTAATGCCCTTTTTGGTTGGACCAAGAAATTTTCCGTACCCCTCAAGAAGTAATGCCCTCTTTGGTTAGACGGAGAAATTTTCCGCACTCCCTTAAGAAGTAATCCCTTTACTTGATAGAGCCAAGTACTTTTCCGCAGTCCCTTCCATACATATCAGTGTACTGAGAAGTTTTCGGCCTGGGCAAAAATGGGATTGTTTTTTTAATTTACTATTGATTTTAAGAAAGGGTAGGTTACGTGCAATACAATGTGCCAAGTGTGTCTAACTATTGTATAAATACATAGATGCGCACTGAAGCTGTATTTGCCAAGATGATGAACAATGAATGAAAAGTTCATTTTCTTCAAAATAGTCCTGTTGACGGTCAACACACTGTTTCCAGTGAGTTTTATATTGGTCAAAGCTCCTCCGAATCTTCGTTTTTGATATGGTGTGAAAATGAATATTCAGTTTAAGAAACCAGAAAAGCTGCACAAATAGAGTCTGGTGAGTATAGAGGGTGCGGCACGTACATAATCACGTGTTCCACCAAAAACAGTTGAAATTAATTTTCAGTCTCGAAAAGAAGAAAATATTGAAGATGAGCTCGGTGGAGTGAGTGAGAACAAGGATGCACTTGCACAATCTTGTGTTGCACCAAAAATAGTTGAAATTAATTTTCAATTTCGAAAAGAAGAAAAGGCTGAAAATGAACTAAGTGGGGTAAGTATGGACAAGGATGCACTTGCACAATCCTGTTTTTCAACCAAAATAGTTGAGATGAACTTTCAGTTTAAAAAATAGGAAAATGTTGAAAACGGTCTTGGTGTGGAAAGTATGGAGAGTACAGCACTTGTACAATTTTGTTTTTCCCCAAAAACAGCTGGAAAAGTTGAGCAGAGTGTTCAAATTCAATTTTATCGAGGGTTATATGCATAGTTGATCATGACACACAGAAGATGGTGCAAGACTTCCACCAAGTAATATTGTTTAGTGACAGTTTGACTTTTAAGTGTTTATTTGTGATGAAGCTACACCCTCTATATCAAACACATGCCGTGATCAGTCTTTGGTGATGTTTAATATTTGGTGTTTTTTTTTTTTTTTGTCTTGGTGATGAGACTTCCTAATATATAACTGCGGCTGGGGCTGTAGAATACACTGACTGCACCTCTGCAGAGGGGTAAGACTCCTCCAATGAGTGTCCTAGATATGACACTAAACGGTCTAATGGTGAGGTCCCAGTAATGCTGAGGCTTTGGGGAATACGAAGCACCCCTCCATTGCCATTACTCCTAGATCCACTCTGGCCCGGCGTGGTAACACCTGATAGGACCCTATCTATGGGTTAAATAGAACTAAAGGCATACTTATGCTAAACTGAATTGTTTGACTAAATTGAATAGCTTGAAATAGAAATATTTTTCATAATTAAACCGTACTTACATTTAAATTGCGTGCTTATGCTAAACTGAATTATTTGAAATAGAACTGTTTTTGACATTGAAACTGTATTTACACTTAACTGAATTGTTTAACATGAAACTGTTTTGACATGTAACTGTGTGTAAACAAATCTGTACTTATACTAAACTGAATTAGCTAAATTAGAACTGCTTGACTAAACTGAATAGCTAGAAATAGAAATGTTTTTCACAATTAAACTCTTCTTACATTTAACTGCGTGTTTTTGCTAAACTGAATTATTTGAAATTGAACAGTTTTTAACATTGGAGCTGTACTTACTAAACTGAATTATTATATATAACTGCTTGAATAGTTTGAAATAGAAATGTTTTTGACAATTAAACTGTGTACTCACGCAAAATTGAACTGTTTCAAAAAGAACTGATTATTTACATTAAAATGGATTTGACGTTAAATAACCGACAAAGGTTGATATGCCATAAAACCCAACAAACCACATATATAGCTGAACTTTTGTTTTATGCTTGTTGCCATATATTCACGATTCATCACCTGTTATGATGACTTTAAAAAATTCAACACTTTATTTGCACACCGAAGCAAATCTATAGCTATCATTTGAAATTCCTATTGCTTATGTGTAAGAAACCGTGAAAACATTTTGGCTGTAAGAATGACCCAACATAACCCAAAAGAAATTTCAACCTTATCACAAAACTCACTGATAGTCAAACTTCTACTGCCTTCACCTGACCACCTTCTCAATAGCTTTATTTTTTAAACAAACAAACCAAGTATTCGTTTCTATTTTTGCTATAACAATAAAAACAAGCAAAAACCTAAAGCAAATACGCACACAAATTAAAACAACAACAACAACAGCAACAACAACAACAAATAAACAATCTCGGAAAATTAAACGAATGTAAAAACGAGTTCCTTCATATGATCTCATTTATTCTATGATATAGCACGGGATTGTTTCTTTGTTTAATGGCATATCAACCTTCGTGCGAAAGTCATCCCATTAGAACAGCAGAGATACTATTTAACATATAGTTAGTGAGATAAAGAGATTTATACCTTTGCAAAAAATATCAGTCCGAAATTGAACGTAATGGTACGATTGGATTTCGAACTCACTTACTAAAATGTTACAGTAGAGCACGTTAATCTCAACGCCTCGAGGACTCCCCCTGGCACACACGCACACACACACACACATATATATTCTTAACAAAGTCTGTGGATGACAATATATACGCCCCCCCTACGAGGGTTGAGTACTCTGGCGAAGGAATTTACGGCTGCCATTCGCATAATGCAAAGCTCTTCGAACGAATTGAGCACTCTGGTATCCGGTATAGCAAAAATGTAAACAAACGAAAGCGACTACAAAATGCTTTATAATTCCCAAGCTGACGTGGTTCACGTTTTGGCTGAACGGTATGATATTAAGTCTAACGTAAAGCCGGGCGGGTTTCCCTTCAAGCGTCTTGCGTGTCTTGCCACACTGAAGAGTTATGATATAACGAAACAGTGTATCTGCGGATGACAATATACATATATATATATATATATATATATATAGTCTTATCAAAATTACTCCAGTATATGCACTTATATGCATATAAATCAACATAAACATTTTTATTTTTACACATTTAAAAGACTCCCTACTCCATAACTATCCAGGGTATGACACAAAGATGCGTTTAGTGGTGAGCTTTGGGGAGTGTTCCATTAATCTGAGGTTCATTTTGACCCAATGGGCTAGTACATGTTCTGTTTCTATCTATGGGTCTGTTTAGGAAAATGTTTAAAATGATTGTCATCTATATTGATATATTGTCAACTATATTGATACATTGTTTCTTAAAACACGTCTTTTCAAGCGTTTGTTTAAAAATAATTATGATGATACATTTTTGGACCGTTTTTAATTGAAGACCATAATTGTTAGCTTGGCTTCGGCATAAAATAACCCAACAAGGGTGTACCTGTATAGACAGTAATCTAGACATCTAGACATCATCACTATATTTTTTAAAATGCTCGTCTGCGTACATATTTTTGTTAAAATTTTGAATTTTAAAAAGGTGCTTCAGTGTCGATATTGCGTAAAACCAACGAAAGAGTCAATCAACCAATACACATCACCATCATCATCATCATCATCATCACTAAGTCGCACAGAGCTCCTGGACCCTTTCTCGCTATCCTTCCCAACCGTCCACCACTCTTGGCAGGTCCTCTAGGCTGCATCTGGTGTCCGCACAGAGCTCCTGGACCCTTTCTCGCTATCCTTCCCAACCGTCCACCACTCTTGGCAGGTCCTCTAGGCTGCATCTGGTGTCCGCACAGAGCTCCTGGACCCTTTCTCGCTATCCTTCCCAATCGTCCACCACTCTTGGCAGGTCCTCTAGGCTGCATCTGGTGTCCGCACAGAGCTCCTGGACCCTTTCTCGCTATCCTTCCCAATCGTCCACCACTCTTGGCAGGTCCTCTAGGCTGCATCTGGTGTCCGCACAGAGCTCCTGGACCCTTTCTCGCTATCCTTCCCAATCGTCCACCACTCCTGGCAGGTCCTCTAGGCTGCATCTGGTGTCAGCACAGAGCTAATGCATATATTTACCAACCAACATCGATAATGTCGAAGAAGTCAGTGTCTCCATCAAGTGAATGAACCATTGCTTGCATATTTTTGTAAAGCATCATTATTGTAAGTTAAGTTGGCGACCCGAAGGCTCCTTTTTCGATTGTTACTACACCAAGGTGTAGGGGAGAGAAGGGCGATACTCATTTCCCTGGATTGCTCCACTTTACCCTTGATCCATACTTTATAATGTTGAGTTTTAAACAAGGAGACATCAAGTACCATTTTTTTGAGTCTTTGGTATGACTCGACCTGGGATTGAACCCAGGTCTCCCGGGCCATAAGGCGAACACTCTAACCATCGTGCCAATGTCCGGTAGAGCACCATTATACCCTGGAGGTGCCCGTGGTGTAGTCGTTATCGCCGTAGGAAATGAACACGGCGATACGAGTTCAAATCCTGGACGAGACTGATTGCATTTCACATTGCACTAATACCCTAGGGAAAGGTATGAATCAAATTATTCTCCCTCCAGCTATGGGTAAATAGTAGGACAGACTAGGTTCTTCAGCCTTGGTAAGGCAACTAGTCTAGGAGAAGGAAAACTCTGAATTGAAACCTGTTAAACTCCGCTTAAAAACTGACCTTGTGTCATATCCTGCCCGAGCGGAGGGGTTGGGTAAATAGTACCATTATACCCTGCACAAACAATTCATAAAATTAGTAGCATCTACCGTAGTGTTACAGTTAACAAGCTCGGCGTGTTGGATATTACCCTCGTGTTGAGACTTCGAGATTCATTGAATGCCACAGTACAATGGTCATGTATATATATATATATATATATATATTGATGTATGTTTGTTTGAAAAGAATAGACAATGAAGAATATATGAGTGTTTGATATTCATCCAACCTCCCTCTTTATTATATAAATTGCTAATCTGTGTACCCGTCTAGGCAGTAATCTAGACATGTAGACATCATCCCTATATTATTCAAATTGATCAGCTGTGTGCCCGTCTACACAGGAATCTAGACATCTAGGCATCATGACTTTATTATCTAAATTGCTCATCTGTGTACCTGTCTAGATTACCGTCTAGACATGTAGACATCATCACTATATTATTAAATTGATCAGCTGTGTACCCGTTGAGACATTCATATGGACATCTAGTCATCATTACTTTATTCAAATTGCTCATCTGTGTACCTGTATAGACAGTAATCTAGACATCTAGACATCATCACTATATTATTTAAAATGCTCGTCTGCGTACATATTTTTGTTTAAATTTTGAATTTTAAAAAAGTGCTTTAGTATCGATAAATTTTGATCACCCCCCCCTCATATGTACATAGATCCATGCCTTTTATATAACATGAATTTGGAGTGGATAAGTTTGTATATGACTGAATAAAATACCGACCTAGAAATTAATAAATTTTATTTCTTTAAATTGAGAGAAAAGTTTGTTGAAAAACAGCTTACGAAGTCTTTCTTTGTAAGAAAAGATAATATCATTTAAAACATAAATATTACAAGAGAAGGAAGTTCTTGTTATGTCAAAGTCAAGTTGATATATTTTGTGTTTGTAAAAGATCTTTGCATGAGTATGTCACTAAAGAGGGAAAAATGGATTTATCTGCTGAAATGTAAGTAGTGCAGCTTGGATATTTTTGATCAGCAAGCGAAGACTGAAATCACAGTGCGAATAGATCTACACGAACAATATTTTGATTCAATATAGAATAATTTAGCAATGTTGAAATTAAATGCCTCTTGAAGGAACAGAATGTTCGATTTTTCTCTCAAAAGAAATAAAACGCGAAAATTTAAGCAGGTGACTGAATAGATTTATAAACCAACTGAATAATGTATCTATTTTATCGCTCATTTAATAGATTGAGGTAGGCTCGAAATTAGATAAATAAAAAGTTGATCAATAATTCTTATTGGTTATCAATAATTCTTCTTGTTTAAAAATGTATTTTTAACAATCTAGGAAGGAAAAATATTTTCAATTATTTGAATCTAATTTTTTCGTGGCAAGTCAGCGCTGATTGGTCAATAAATGCAAAAATACAAATAGAAAATTCACAGCATCTCGAATCTATTTTTTGCACAAAAATTAAAACTTTTTTTTTTTTTGTCAATGGAAATCAGTTGATTTCCCAGGAACTGCTTATGAAACAATGCTGAGAATTTCAATTTTAGATAAAAGCAGAGTTTCGAGTGCCGAATTTCCTGGCAAGTTTTCCCACTTTAAAAACAAACCCTTGGAACATATATGAAGCAGTATTCAGAAAAAAATACAATAAAATAACACCCCCTACAAAAAAAAGTAAAAAAAAGAAAAAAGATTAAGCTAAATGATATATATGAATCTGAGTCAATCAAATACGCAATAAACAAACGTGGATTGTTTAAATGTTATAATAAATGACGAATATTCGAGGATCATTAAATGAGTTTTCAGACTTTATTCGTTTGGGCACTTTTATTGATAGTACACACATGAAACTCTTGTCCCCTTCGAAGTAATCTCCTCCAGCTGTAATGCGCTTGTTGTATTGTTCCAACAACATCTGCAAGGCCCCATGGGAGTCCTCTTGTGTTAGCGTGTCAATGGCCTTCGTCACAGCCTCTTTCATCTCCTCAATTATCTCATAACAACAGTCTGTGAGCCTAAGAAATAACCAAAAGTCACTGGGAGCAAGTTCTGAACCATAGGGAGGCTGAGGAAGTGTCTTGATGCCCATCTTGGTCAAATAGTCTGTGACAAGGATGGAATTGTGAACTGGTGCATCGTCCTGGTGGAAATGCCACTGACCCAATTTGAAGAATGCTGGCCTCTTCTGACGGAATCTCTTCCCGAACTCCCTTAAAACTTCAACATAGTATTTCTTGTTGACTGTCTGTCCAGTGGGAACTCAGTGCATGTAGATCATGCCAGTGCTGTCAAAAAAGGGATCATCAAAAGTTTGTGGGTGGTTTTGCTCTGTCTGGCTTTCTTGGGTCTGGGAGAGCCAGCATGTTTTCACTGGGAACTCTGTCTCTTGGTCTCTGGGTCATAGCAGTAGATCCAGCTTTCATCGCATGGCATTTTTTCCAAGTTTAAAACAGAATTTTATTGCATATCGTTCTTCTAAAGTGCCCTCCCGTCCAGATTGCATTTTTTAAATTCACCAGCTGTGACAATCAGACTTTAGTAAAGTGTATTCCAATTGCTGCTGTAACTGTTCATTTGAAGCTGAAATCATAAAAATTGGTCAGTCATCTCATAAGACGTATAGCAATAACATAGTGAATGTTCAAGAGTCTACGACAATTTTAAAGGCCTGTACAAAAATGTCTGGAAACTTATTGAAGGCACCACGTAATTAACGATTATGAAGATGTTTGCCTTCATTACGTCCAAGAAAAGTCAATACTGTTTTGAGAGAGCTCAGTCTGTCCTGCTGTTAGGGTGATGGCAAACACAAACAGCTGAATCCAGGGTTTAAACTTAGTTCGCAAAGTTTCTTCCTCGCTAGCCATTATCTCACTTCATTTCGCCAATATAAAAAAAAAAAAATTAACGAGACTGTTGTGACGAAATTTCTCTCCATAGTCCCTTAACCTGGCTTCGTCATAGATGGAGGAGCTACTCATGTAACAGGCGTTGGGTAGGAGTAGCCAGGTAGAACCTCCTCAGGTCTAGAATTAGTTTGAATTCAAAGATATTCTTCTCCTAGACAGGTTGCGTTGTCTATCCAACTATTTACCAACGTTTGGAAGAAGAATAGTCGGATTGATATATCTCCCTAGATTATTAGGGCTATGTGAAATGCAAACAGCCTTATTCAGGATTTGAACGCAGGTCACTGTATCTATTTCCTACGTCGATGACCGTTACGCCATGAACTCCTCCACGACGAAGCTGAGACCAAGTACTAAGAGTAGAGAGAGAGAGAGAGAGAGAGAGAGAGAGAGAGAGAGAGAGAGAGAGAGAGAGAGAGAGAGAGTGTGTGTAGTGTTGGAGAGTTTAAAAGAAACAACTATCTTTCTCTCTCTCTCTCTCTCTCTCTCTCTCTATCTATCTATATGTATATTTGAAAATGAATGACGAACCATAGACGAAGTAGTAAGACGAGAGAGAGAGACACACACAGAGAGAAAGAGAGAGAGAGAGACACACACACACACAGAGAAAGAGAGAGAGAGAGAGAGAGAGATGAATGTAGAAGATTTAAAAAGAAAAAAACCCTTTCTCTCTCTCTCTCTCTATATATATATATATATATATGTGTGTGTGTGTGTGCGTGTGTGTGTGTCTGTGTGTGTATCTATTTATCTCTCTCTCTCTATATATATATATATATATTCTCTCTCTCTCTCTCTATATATATATAGCAATGAATAAAGTGGATAAAATACGTAAAATCGCGGCAGAAAGCACAAACAAATGAAAAAGAAACAAAAAGGAAAAGAAAAAAGAAGAAAGGTGAAGGGGAGAGTCAGTTGAGGCGTAGCCGCGCCTGAAGTTTTCCAACAGACACGGGTGGGTATTTATGTGGCTAGCTATCTCGTGCCCCACGTCGGCGATAATTCCACCGACCGACTGTCTGCCGTCGGCGAGCCGACTGCGATTCTCCCTTCGAACCCCCAGACCGTCAGGAGTCGTATATTGTTGCATATACGGGAGAGAAGCCAATCGTCCCGACCCGATCTATCTTGAAATTTCGCAGGGCTGGTGTCACATAGGTTAGAGAGCGGTAAAACCGACCTTCCGTCAGACTAAAAGATCGCTTAATACTCACGAATTAACCTCAGCTATCCTATCTCCAGTGCCCCATACACTAACCCTGGGTGCCCCATATTCTACCCACCCCACCAATTCTTGTATTTCTGTTGCTAATAGTTAATACACAGTAGGTATCGTGGATTTAAACACGCCCGACCGAACAAGAAAAATTTAGGGTTTTCTTTTTTTTAAAGATTTATCTATTTCAAAGTTTATTTCTTGAATTCTAAAATCCCATAGTTCTGTCGTGGGGGCTTCGCTGACTGTATCCCCTTTCAGGAAACTAAGACCTCCGCAAAAAAAAAAAGAAAAAAAACGAAAAAAGAGGTATTGTGGGTGTGAACCTAAACTGTATCTAATGCCATTATTGTTTAGTCTAATCTGACCCGTTGTGGTCGTACCTGTTAGGCCACCGTTTATAGGTTGAATAAATTTATTTAAAATTTATTCGTATACGTCGAACCATGTTCAGACTCTCCCCACTAAACAGCAATCTTAAGAAGCAACAACACAAAAATTGAAAATATGAATGTCCAATAAACGTAACCTCGATGAATAAAATAACCCTTGATAGGTTGACGTGCCGTTAAAATCAATCGGACAACCATTATCTAAAGACACATTAAAGTAAACTCTCACTTTTGTGGCACTCGTATTTACGAGACCATTGAATGACACATACATTTTAACGGAACATTTATTCTTATATTCTTGCAAAGATTATTATTGAGTTGACTGATTTGGATTTGTTGGTTTGGTTGGGTTTTATGGCATATCAACCATTGTAGGTTATTTAATGCCAAATCCTCTTTATACATATATATTAAATATATATGATTTGGTTTGGTTGGGTTTTATGGCATATCAACCATTGTAGGTTATTTAACGCCAAATCCTCTTTATACATATATATTAAATATATATGATTTGGTTTGGTTGGGTTTTATGGCATATCAACCATTGTAGGTTATTTAATGCCAAATCCTCTTTATACATATATATTAAATATATATGATTTGGTTTGGTTGAGTTTTATGGCATATCAACCATTGTAGGTTATTTAACGCCAAATCCACTTAATACAAATATAATAAATATATATGATTTGTAAATTCGTTTAGTTGATAACATTTTTAAATGAGCCAATACTCACTTTTTTTGCAGACAATTGAACGGTTCCTAGTATTTCTGTCAAACACGAATATTTCTATTTACTATTAATAATTTGTTTACAATGTAACAGTAACAATTTATCATCAGTCATTTGCTAGCACAGATTTAAATGGATACACGTATGACTTTTAAGTCTATAGTTTGTGAATAATTTCCTTTTTAAACACGAAATTTGTTTGCTCACAAGTATTGCTAGTGTTTCTACCCAGTTAAATAGTTTCAATTATTGCTATGTTATACGTATAATTCTATTCAATATTAATCATTTGTTTGCACACGTAGATTTGGTTACAAGCATTGCTATTTAACACTAGTTATTCCATTAAACATTATTCCGTGATTTTCACTTAGTCAAATGCTTCTAATTATGGCTTCGTTATAACATTAATTTAATATCTGCCTATATTTCTTCTAAGATAAGGAATTATGTACATTATTTACATTTTTCGGACTGTTGTCCTCATCTTTGTCGCCATGTTTATCACAACGTTTTGGCCGTTGTACGCTCCGGCCTTCTTCAGGTGGTTGGAATGTCGAACTTAACCCTTTATTTCGCTTACCGGGGTAGACTGTTCTAGTTCCACGAGCCATGTTTAATGGATGTCAGTTATCAGTTATCTCCTGTTAATATGCCTCTGAAAGTTCTCCGCTGCCTTTACCAGGTATTGAACTCACACTCTTTGGGTATGTCACTGAGGACACATGTTAATGTGGTTGGTTAGATCCAGTGACATAGCCAAACCACCTGAAGAAGGCCGGAGCGTACAACGGCCGAAACGTTGTGATAAACATGGTGAAAAAGATGAGGAGAATATTCCGAAAAATGTAAATAATGAACAATAATTCAATTTAGGCCCACACTGTTAAAGAGTTTCAAGTATTGCTTTTAAACACAAATAATTCAATTCAACATTACTCATTTGTTTGCACAGAGTTAAATGGTTCTAAGTATTGCTATATATCACTAAAAATTCAATTAAACATCAGTCATTTTTTACACAAAGTTAAACAATCAAACAGTTCTTTTTTAAGCAATTCAATTTGGCATAAGTTATTTGTTTGAGCTCAGTTTAAATGTCAGGCAATAGCAATAAAGAAGTACTCCACATTCCCCAAAGGACTGGAGCCTCACCATCAGATGCTTTATTGTCATATCCAGGTGTTACTTATTGACCTTTGACGACCCGTCAGTTAGAGATTTCGTGAACAGGATGTGTAAATAAGAGGACAGCGGAAATGTATCACGAATCGGAAGGAAAACGCGTGGGCCTTATGGATATTATATAAACACACTGTTTCAACCCCCGCGGCACAGGCAGTCAGTCAGGAGAAACGAGCAGTCTGAGCGGAATCCTCTTTAGGCATGGCCTTGAGGGCCAGTGGCCTCGCGTTAAGAAGTGACCTTGATTAGTTCCGTCAAAAAAGTATTAAGTGGGGCCCTAAATATAGAATCACAACGTGGGTTAAGAAGATATAGTAGTCCTCCGTCTCTCTGTCTCTCACTTGCAGCGTTTCAACCCTTTCGACTTATAAAGAAGAGAGAGTTCATATTTTAAAAACAAATATCGTTTTTTTTTTCATTCCTTCACTGGAATACAACACAGGACATTCGTGAGGGCTAGGGGTCTTATCTCTCAACAGAGATGTAGTCGGTGTTATTCTACGGTTCTAGCTGACTGGGATGGAATGATTGATTGATTTTAACAGCATGTCAATTCGTCTAGGGTTATTTTATGTTTAGAATCCTCTTTATTACTTAATTATATTTATATGGTTTCAAGTTCTATTTGATAATAATTATTTGTTTGTATAGCAACATGCTTTCACGTATTTAATTTGAAACCATAAAATAGTGTAAAAATTCACTAAGATTCACAAACCAGTTGGCTGGGGCCATAGAATACACTGACTGCATCTCTGCAGAGGGGTAAAACCACCCCAACGAGTGTCCTGAATTGACTCTAAACAATCTGATAACGAGGCTCCAGTAACGTTGGAGCTTTGGAAATGGGGTGTACCCCTTCATTGCATTGGCTTCCAGGTCCACTCTGGCCTGGAGTGTTTGTACCTGATACCTTCTTATCTAAGGGTCAAATGGGTTTGACATTTAAATTGAGAGCAAATAAATGACTTACGCTAAATTGAATGTTTTGAAATAGAACTGTTTTTACATTCATCTGTGTGTAAACAAATGATTAATGTTTAATTGAATTGTTAGTGATAAATTGCAATACACGGAACTATTCAACTTATGTTTGTAATTTCCCAGTGTTATTGTTGCTATCATTATTCTGTAATATAATCGTTATTATTTTTCATATATTATAGCGGTGATTTTTTCTGTTATCGTTATTATTTTTTGTATTATCATGATTATTATCTTCTTGTATTACATTTATTATTTACTCCTCTAGAGTTTTTCACATCAGTATTAGCTGATGGTTTTTCACTGGAGTTTGAGTGACAGCAAGTCTCCTCAAGTCTCCAGGAAAGGTCTCGGGATTCTGGACGTCCTCAGCAATGCTGTCGTTTGGATAGTCTCTACCCGTCCACCAACTTCCAAGTCCTCCATGCCTTTTTAATAATCCTTTAGTTATTGTGCCTAACGCACCACTCATAATTGGCACAATCGTCACTTTCATGTTCCACAGCATTTTCAAGTCTATAGCAAGGTCAAGGTACTTATCCTTCTTTTCACTTTCCTTCAGATTTATTCTGTGGTCCGCCGGAACAGCAAAGTCAACAATTTTGCAGATTCTCTTTCTTTTGTTGATTATTATGAGGTCTGGTCTTCTGGCCGGGATTAGGTGATCCGTTTGTATGTTAAAGTCCGATAGGAGTTTATGCAAGTCATTTTCTGGGACAGGCGCCGGGTTGTGCATATACCATTTGTTTGTATGGTCGAATTGAAATTTCCAGCACATTTCCCAATGGATCATCTTCCCGACCCAGTCGTGTCTCGCCTTGTATTCCTTCTGTGCTAATTTGCTGCATTCGCTTATTATATGATTGATGGTTTCGTCTCTGTCAAGGCATAGCCTACATTTACTGTTTTGTTGCGTCTTATCTATTCTCGCTTTGATATGATTCGTTCTTATGGCATTGTCCTTTGCTGCTATTAGGAGGCTTTCCGTTTCTCTCTTAAGGTTTCCTTTTTTTAGCCAGGTCCAGGTTTTTTGGTGTGAGATGTTGTTTATTAGATGCTTAAAGCGGCCATAGTGTTGTTTTCCTTCCCATTTTTGTTTCCTAGTTGTTGTCATTCTTTCGTTTATCGTGTTGTTCGTATCAACTCTGATGGTGGTAATTAGTCCTCGTTCGTGTTTTTTTATGTAGTCTTCGAGCCGTTGTATGGATGCGTCAACGGTGTCTTCGATGCTGGCATATCCTCTTCCTCCCTCTTTTCTAGATACATATAGTCTGTCAACGTCGTCTCTGGGGTGTAATGCCTTATGCATGGTCATTAGTTTTCTTGTCCTTTGGTCCATTTGTTTAAGTTCCTCTCGGGCCTACTTGAGAAAGGGTCCGGAATATCTGACTAGTGACACAGCCCAAGTATTTATTCCTTTGATGAGGTTTCTGCTGGAGAGTTTTGTCTCGAGTAGTTTTATTATTATTTTCTCCTTGAGAGTTTTTCACACCGGCGTTAGCTGATGGACTTTCACTGAAGTTTGAGTGACAGCAAGTCTCATCAAGCCTCCAGAACTCTTCTTAGTAATCTGGCAGTTCTCAACAATGCTGTCGTTTGGAGGGTCTCCACTAGTCCGCCAAATTCCAAGTCCTCAAGTCCCTTTATTAATCCTTTGGTGATTGTACCAAGAGCACCAATTACAATTGGTATAATCGTCACCTGCATGTTCCATAGTTTTTTTTTAATTCCCTAGCAAGGTCGAGGTACTTATCCTTCTTTTCACTTTCTTTCTGTTTTATTCTGTGGTCAGCCGGGACAACAAAGTCAACAATTTTGCAATCTCGTTTTTTGTTGTTGTTGTTGTTGTTGTTGTAAGGTCTGGTCATCTGGCCGAGATTAGGTGATCCGTTTGTTTGTCGAAATCCCACAGGAGTTTGTGTGTCTCATTATCTAGGACAGATGCACCAGGTTGTGCACCAGCGTTTGCTGATGGTCTTTCAATGGAGCCTAAGTTACAACACAATCCACCCGGAAATTCTTCTGACGGGCGAGGTGATCCGTTGGAAGAAAGTTGCCTGGGTGTTGGCAACTCAAAAACAAGAACTCTTCGTCCACAATTAACAATCATTTATTGTTCGATGTTCAGGCTGCATACAGTAGAGAGAGAGAGAGAGAGAGAGAGAGAGAATCTGTAAGGGTAAATCGATGTGTATTTCCGCTTTCGCAACTTCGAGCCCGACAGAACTCTCTGAATGCAAACTACTGACAACTGACCAACTGGCTAACTGACTACCTTTTCAAAATTCGCTAATTTTTATATATTCAAATTCAGGATATTGATGGGGTGATGTCATCTTGCTGAATTCTTGTGTCATCTCTCACGTGTTCAAAATAACTGTTTTTAGTTTTTCAATCAAACCTGTCATAGACAAGATATGAATCCATTTTGTTTACATTTGGGCCCTCCGGTGTTGAACGTTATGTACTCGCTTAAACTTTCCAATTTGACTTATATATCCGCTCAAAGACCTCAGCCAACCCAACAGCTAACTGAAAAACTCGTGGCCCATCCAAACAAATCAATAAAATAATTAACCATCACGGCATTTGTGCCTCATATATACAATAGGTGATTTATCTTTCCTTGCAATTCACTAAGTATGTATCCAGACGTGCATTTTCTGAGTATGTGGTTAAGGGGCATCAAGGCAATTATGAATAGTAACGGTGATTGTGCATTTCCTTGAAATATACGTCTTTGGACCTTTGCTTCAGCTAAGCTTCTTCCTACGACTGTCTATTCCACATTCCAGGTTTTCTGGATAAAATTTATGACTTCATCTGATATTTTGTACATTTTGAAGCAGTTTATTATCCAGCTTTGCGGAAGCATATCAGATGCCTTTTTGTTATCAATCCAGGCCATAGCTAGATTTTTCCGTCTGGTCTTGCTCTCATGTAGGATGTGTTGATCTATGCAAAGTAACTCTGCTGTGCCTCTGGATCCTTTGCGGCATTCTTAATGCTCCTCCGGGAACAATCGGCGGCTTTTTAGTAGTAAATCTCTTCCCTTATTTGTGCTGTTAATATTTACCACATCATCGGTAGACAAGTTATGGGTCTGTAATTATTTGGGGCGGTTCCTTTGTTTGGATCCTTTTGGATTAATGTGGTCCTTCCCTTGGTCATCCATTCCGCTACGTGTGCTCTTTGTATGCATTTGTTCATTTCTAGTGCTAGTCTGCCGTGAATGAAGGTGAATTCCTTGAACCAGAAACCATGTATTCCATCATGGTCTGGTGTTTTCCAGTTTTATATTTTTTGTGTCATTTTGAATAAATTAATGTGTATTTCCACTTTCGAACTTTTTTCGAGCCCTTTCTCCATTTGACTTTTTCGTTATGCATTTTGATTGCCATATTTTTGTCCAAAATCGTTCGGTTTCTCTTGCATCCGGTTGTTGGTATATTTTAGTGTCATCTCCTCCCAGTTGTTGGTAGAATTCTCTTTCGTTGTTTTGGAATATCCTGTTTTGTTTGCATTGTTTTACCCTTTGTCGATATGTCTTTAATCTTCCTTCTTTCGCCAGGACTTTCTGGTTTATTTCTTCAAGTTGTATTTTTATTTTTTCTTGTGTTACCTTTTCATTTTTGTCCCTACATGTTCCTACGTTTTTCCTTTGTTTTATCATTTTTGGTCTGTTTTCGTAGATTTTTTTTATCTTCGTTTCCAGTCGAATTTCCCATCCCGGTTTTGATTTTTCTTCGTGCTTTTTGAGGCGATCCCAATTTTCTCACAAACTAATTCCGCTACAGCATAGATTAGTTCATTTAATTCGATTATATTATTCGTTGATATATATGTTAGTACTTGATTTATTTTTTCCGTCTCCGTCTTGACTGTTCTTCATTCTATGTTTCTTAGTGATGGTAAGGTAGTCCTTTTTCCATTCATAATTCTCTTTAAATTTTCATAAATTTATTTTTTGTTCTTGTGTTAGGGTTTGCTTTGCGTTGTTGTTGTTGTTATTATTATTATTCACTCATTAGAGCTTTTCATATCAGCGTTACCCGATAGTTTTTCACTGGGGTCTTAGTGACAGCAAGTCTCCTCAAGTCTCCAGGACTCTTCTTAGTATTGTAACCGTTCTCAACAATGCTTTCGTTTGGATGGTCTCCACTCGTCCACCAACATCCAAGTCCGCTAGTTCCTTTAGCAATCCTTTAGTTACTGTTCCAAACGCACCAATTACAATTGGTATAATTGTCACCGAAATGTTCCACAGTTTTTTAAATTCCCTAGCAAGGTCGAGGTACTTATCCCTCTTTTCACATTCTTTCAGTTTTATTCTGTGGTCAGCTGGGACAGCAAAGTCGACTATTTTGCGAGTTCTCTTTTTTTTTTTTGTTGATTATTATTAAATCTGGTCTTCTGGCCGGGATTAGGTGATCCGTTTGTATGTTAAAGTCCCATAGGAGTTTATGCGTGGCATTTTCTAGGACAGGTCCTGGGTTGTGCATATACCATTTGTTAGTATGATCGAATTTAAATTTCTTACACATTTCCCAATGAATCACCTTGCCGACCCAGTCGTGTCTCGCCTTATACTCCCTCTGTGCTAATTTGCTGCATTCGCTTATTATATGATTGATGGTTTCATCTCTGTCACCACATAGCCTGCATTTGCAATTTTGTTGAGTCTTATCTATTCTCGCTTTGATATGATTGGTTCTTATGGAGCTGTCTTGTGCTGCTATGAGGAGAGATTCTGTTTCTCTCTTAAAGTTTCCTTTTCTTAGCCAGGTCCAAGTTTTGTCGTGTGAGATATTGTTTATTAGCCGTTTAAACCGCCCATAGAGTTGTTTTCCTTCCCATTTTTGTTTCCTAGTTGTTGTCATTCTGTTATTCATCGTGTTCTTAGTTTCGTATCTGGTGGTTGTAATGAGTCCTCCTTCGTGTTTTTGTATATAGTCTTCGAGTCGTTGTATCGATGCGTCAACGCTGTCTTCAATGCTGGCAAGTACTCTTCCTCCCTCTTTTCTTGAAACATATAGTCTGTCAACGTCGTCCCTGGGATGTAATGCATTGTCATTAGTTTTCTTGTCCTTTGGTCCATTTGTTTAAGTTCGTCTCTGGTCCACTTGAGAAAGGGTCCGGAATATCTAACGAGAGGTACAGCCCAGGTATTTATTCATTTGATAAGATTTCTGCTATTGAGTTTTGTCTCGAGTAGTTTTGTAGTTCTCCTGAGATATTCTTTCGTTTTCTGCGATCGTTTTTATCTTATCCTTGTTTGGTAGTTCCATTCTGTCTGTTAGTTGCCGTTTGCCACTTTTCATTACAAGCATTGCACACTTTTCTATGCCAAATTCCATTCCTCTGTCCCGACTGTATATTCTAACTGTGTGTATTAGGGTTTCCAGTTTATTTTAGCTTTTTGCAAAAAGTTTGATGTCGTCCATGTACATTAAATGATTAACTTTTTCCTGTGATCTACTGAGTTTGTATCCGGCTGTGCATTTTCTGAGTATATGGTTTAGTGGCATCATGGCAATTATGAATAGTAAGGGTGATAGAGCATCTCCTTGGAAAATCCCTCTTTGGATCTTTGCTTCAGCTAATCTTCTTCCTCCTCCTGTCAGTTCGACTCTCCTGGTTTCCATAGTTTTGTCGATGAATTTTATGACTTAATCTGATATTTTGTACATTTTGAGGCTTTTTATTATCCAGCTATGCGGAAGTATATCATATGCCATCTTGTAGTCAATCCAGGCCATTGCTAGATTTTTCCGTCTGGTTTTGCTCTCATCTAAGATGTGTTGATCTATGTAGAGTAGTTCTGTTGTGCCTCTGGATCCTTTGCAGCATCTTTTCTGTTCGTCAAGGAACAATCCGCGGCTTGTTTGAGAGTAGTAAATCTCTTCCCTTATTTGTACGGTTAATATTTTCCACATCATTGGTAGGCAAGTTATGGGTCTGTAATTGTTTGGGACGGTTCCTTTGTTTGGGTCCTTTTGTATCAATCTGGTCCTTCCTTTAGTCATCCACTCGGTTACGTGTGCTGTTTGTAGGCATTTGTTCATTTCTAATGCTAGTCTGTCGTGGATTGAGGTGAATTTCTTGAAACAGAAACCATGTATTCCATCATGGCCTGGCGTTTTCCAGTTTGATACCTTTTTAAGTGTCGTTTTGAGTAACTCAGTGTGTATTTCAGATTTCGGGCCTTCTTCGAATGTTCTAGTTCTCTTGTGATATGGTTTATCCATTCGGCCTTTTCGTTATGTTGTTTTGGTTGCCATATTTTAGTCCAGAATCGTTTGGTTTCTTTTGCATACGGCTGTTGGTATGTTTTATTGTCATCTCCTCCCAATTGTTGATAGAATTTTCTTTCATTGTTTTGGAATGTCCTATTTTGCCTGTATTGTTTTACCCTTTGTCGATATCTTTTTAACGTTCCTTTTTTTTTCTAGTACTTTCTGGTATATTTCCTCAAGTTGTATCGTAAGTTTTTCCTGAGTTGTCTTTTCTTTCCTGTTTCTATTTATTTCGGCGTTTTTCTTTTGTTTTATCACTTTCAGTTGTTTTCGTAGGTTTTCTATCTGAGTTTCTAGTCGAAATTCCCATCTTGGTTTTGACTTTTCTTTCGTGTTTTTTGTGTTTTTGAGGGGATCCCAATTTTCTCGCAAACTAATTTCGCTCCAGCATAAATTAGTTCATTTAATTCGGTTATGTTATTCGTTGATATACCTGTCAGTACTTGATTCACTTTATTTGTCTCTGCCTTAACTATTCTCCATTCAATGTTTCTTAATGATGGTAAGGTGGTCTTTTCACTGTTTAAAATTCTCTTTAAATTTTTTAGAATTAACTCTTGTTCTTGTATTAGTTCTAGGTTGTTTTGTTGTGTAGTGTTTTGTTGGGTGGGGTTTCCATTATCCGAAGTTGGTTCATTTTGGATGGGCTGTTTTTGTTTGTTGATATTTGATGTGTCAGGTAATGTATTTCTTGATCATTTATTTTTTGGTGGATTTCAATTATTTCGAGTCCTGAAAACCAATCCTTCTTCATTATCGTTCTAACTTGATCAGCGAGTCTCTGACTAGTTATCTGAAAATTAGAAAGTTCTTGACATATCTCCATCATTCTTTTCCTGTATCCTCTTTGTGTGGGGTTACTCTTAAAATAGCAGTGTAATGCAAGTTGGTTGTCTTCCCTAGTCCATGTTTTCCGTTTAGGTCTCTGGTTGGTGCGGTTCTTTAAGTCACTATTTGTGTACCAGAAAAGAGAACAGCCAATATTCGCAGGATGACGATCGGGTCTCCCATGCTGGCTATCAAGAGAACACCTGCCGATCATGACACCCAAGTCCGAGTCCTGGGCCCACGTTGTGTAAAATATGAATTAGATATTTTTATCATGGGTGGTATATTGTGGCTATACCAGACCCAGGGGTTGTTTATGGTCTGCGCACCTGACACAGATGTGACCGACGACAGTCATGGTGACTGTTCATTGACAAAAAGAAAAAAAAACAAACAAAAAAAACCCCCAAGTTTTAACTAAGTTAAATTCCTATTACTTACTCTTATAACATAAGATTATCATTCCCGTTTAACCTTCCTGTTTCCTCTTACCCGATGGTCAATTTTCTATTGAGCTGGTTATATTATAAATACATAGCTTCTAATACTTTCCTAATATGAGAATGGAAACATTTTAATACTTTCAGTCCCAAACGAATACAGATTTCCTCAGTTATAGAAGAGTCACAAGTGATATAGATGGTGAGAGGGGGGCTAAATTTAAGAACAAATCTATTTTGTCGTCTCAAAAATATTTACCTGGAATAAACTTTGGCCAATTTGCGAGTCTTCATTTAAATACAAATGTTAAGCAAACGATTTTACGAGACACGAAAATCGATGGATTTAAATAGACAGTTACCAAAATTTACCTTTGAGAAGAACTTCATAGCAACAGATATGTTTCCTTCGACCCTTCTAATGTTTTCAAACTACTGTGGTCATATATATATACACACATTTCAACAATTGGACAGCACGTGCTAATTCTAGAATCTCCCATTCCAAACTTATACTTTGGGGAAAGGGGAGGGTTAGCCGTTTACTTTTTACGTTGTTTTATTTTTATAATGGGTTAAATTTCACTTCTAGGTTTTAATTTTTTAAATAAGTCATGTTTGGTTGGGAAGTTTTTTTGGGCTTTTTTTTCAGTTTTTTTGGGGGTGCGGGGGATTCCCTTAAGGCTACAGATATTTCAATAATTAAACAATTACACTAGTCATGGAACTAAGCCGCTTAATTTAAACAAATCTATTTTGTTGTCTCACAAATATTCACCTGGAATAAATTTTGGCCAATTAGCGAGTCTTCATTTAAATACAAATTATTATTATTATTATTATTATTATTATTATTATTATTATTATTATTATTATTATTATTATTATTATTTCCTGTAATATTTTTATGCACTATTATTCTTATTATTTTTCGCTATTATGATTGCTATTATTTTTTTTATTATTGTTATTATTTTCCTGTATTATTCCTGTAATCAAATTCCTGTATTATTATCGATATCATTTTTTATCGATTATCATTGTTATTATTTTTCAATATTTTTCTTGTTATTAATGTGTTCCGGTATTAATATTCTTATTATTTTTCTTTATTAATAACATTATTTTTGTGTATGATTATAGTTATTATTTTTCTATATTATAACTGTTTCGTTTTCAAATTATGCTGATGCATCATGTAATTTTTTATTCATTTTAATATGCAGTATTTCCCACCCCTTTTTTAAACCCTAAAAATTTTTTTTTTGCCTTATTATTTTAGTTTTTCATTTTAAAAATTTTAATGCATAGTATGTATCATTATTATGCATTTAAAATTTTTAAAGCGTCGAACTTATAATTTTTATTTTTACTGTTTTCTTTATTTCAGTGTAACCCGGATATAAGAGAGTTTAGGTAACACAGGCTCTAATTTGGCGCCAGAGAAAATCTCTCTTATATTTAGGTTTCTTTTATATCAGGGTCTCTTATATCCGGTTTACATATGCATCCAGAATTCAAACGCATTTATCGTTTGTGTCTGAAAAGCTAAGACAAACCAACAAATTTGAAAACGTTTGCTAACAAATACTGTAGTGTTTGCTTGTATGTTTGTGGACTAAAGGGAAAAAAAAACCCAAAAAAAACAAACAAACTATATCTAAACACAGTAAATGCAACATATATTTTTATGGGTAAGACTTTATATATATTTATGTAGACTACTAATATGACATCGTTCAGAGCAGACGATTTGCATAAACATGTCATTTTTGTATTCAAGACAGTAATTTTCAAACATTTTTTGTTGGATACGGTCTATTGCTTCTGCAACAAAAAGAGTTTAGGGCACTTTCTATTTTTAAAAATGTATTATAAGAATATTTAGACGTATAAGCTTATGAAAAGAATTTAAACTGCAGGTAATCCTTAGCAATTTCAGTAAATCAAGGACATTTATCAATGTGAAGCATTGATTTGATATATGTCAGCTACCTTATTTACTTTAGAACAAATATGAGACCAACAAACTTTCATTTCCACTTTAATGTACAGTATATTTTTCATTTTGATTAACAGTATTTACTTTTTATTTCAAAAAATCTTAATGCCCAGAATTCTTTCATTTTGTTTTCAAGAGTTTTTAATTTTAAGGAATATTATTTTTTTTTGTCGTTCTTTTTCATTTTAATTCACCTTTTTTAAAATATTATTTTGCATTTAAATTTTTTTTAAAGCGTGCAACTTATTTTCATTTGTTTTCATTTTAATTCACAGTATATGGTTTACATTTTTTTAAATTTGAATAGCATTTTTTCCCTTTTAAATGTGCATTATTTCTTTCATTTAAAAAAAGAATTAAAGTACAATATTTTTTGTTTTTATCTTTTTATTTTATGGCAGAAATCTTTTGTTTTCTGTTTTTATTCATTTTAATATGCAGTATTTACCACCCCTTTTTTAAATGCTAAACATTTTTATTTTTGGCAGATTATTTTAGTTTTTCATTAAAAAAATTTTAATGCATAGAATTTTTTCTTTGTTTTCATACAATATTTTTGTCACGTTTTTTAATTATATTTTTAATTACTTTTTTACATTTTCTTTGCAGTATCTGAAAATACCAAAGCATTGTATCAAAAAAATAATTTTGATTTTTCTATATCAAAACACAGTATTTATATTTGTCATTTTTTTCGTTTTGATGCAATATTTTTTCTTTCTTCTTTTTATTTTATTTTATGGAGCAGTGTTTTCGTAATTACTTTTCACATTTTTTTCATCATAAGGACAGTATTTTTTTTTCTTTTTTTCTGTTAAGTATTTGTTTCCTGTTTTTTTTATTTCAAGGTGCAGTAATAAGAAATATTTTTTAAACATCTTTTTATTTTAAAGTTCAGTATTTTTGTTTGCTTTATTTGTTGTTTTCGTTTTAAATCAGAGTATTTTTTTCACTTTTTCTTCGGTTTTTCGTTTTAAGGCACTGTATTTTGGGGAATGTTTTATATTTTTTTTCATTTTAAAGCACAGTATTTTTTAAAAAGTTTCAATTTACAGTAAAAAATATTCATTTGTTTTTTATTTTAAATTATAGAATTTTTCTTTTCCACAATTTTTTTCATTTTAGTTCACAGTAATCTTTTCAATCTTATACATTTTTTCGTTTTAAATCAAAATGTTTTTCAATTTTTGTAAAATCATTTTTTTTCATTTTAGGTCACAGCATTTTTTCTCTTCATTTTTAATTAACACAACAAATGGTGAGATAGAAAATTCTTTCTTATATATTGATCTTCAGAATATCATCTATTTTGTTTTATGTATTTTGTTTTATGCCTGTTGACAGACTCCTCATCAGTACATGTTAATTATTCATAGGATACAGAATCATGTGTGATATCTGTGAAGAAATCTTTTAACCTCTTCAACCACTCTCCCATTGGTACAATGTGGTCGATTTCCTTTTGTTAATTCCAAGGTAGATGTTCAGACGAGCTTTATGCCTTCATTCGGAAGTTTCCAGTAAAAATTAGGTTTGTTAAGTCTATGTTTTCTTGATATTCTTTCATCTCTTTTACACAAATTCCTCTCAAACAACTTTTTTCAAAGAACATTTGAAGTATGGAACAAAGTCCCCACGAGTATTTTTAACAGTATATGACCTTGAGCTCTTTACGTATAAGGCCAGTAAGTATATAATTTTACCTTAGACGTCTATTCCACACCCCGCTGAAAAATACATTTATATTCCAGTTTTACCTCGTCTCCTACCTCAATCTTCCAATTAATTTATTATACTCATCGCCATATAATCGTAACCCTTTGGTGAATAGGTGCCAGTTTGGACTTGTTTTGTGTGAATCTTAGTAAAAAAAAAAGAAAAAAAAAAAAAAAAGAAAAAAAAAGAAAACCCCTAATTAGATTAGCAGGAGATATCGAAAAAAAAAACTGAATCAAAATCGAAATCGTTCTTTTGTGAAAGAATGCAGTTTCCATGGCGTAAGAAGGCGTGCTTAGCGTCACGGTTATCACCGTGGGAAATAAACTCGACGACTCGATTTCAAATCCCGGACGAAGCTAATACCCACGAGAAAGGCATGAACGTTGCTGTTCTTCCTCTATGTATGAGTAAATATTTGGGTCGAGTGATTTTTTTAGCTTTGCTTAGACAACGGGTCGAGGAGAATGAAAACTCTGAACTCAAGCAAGCAGTACTCCACTTAAAAATCAACCTTGTGTTACATCTTGTTCGTATCAGATGGCTTGGGTAAATACATAATCTGGCACAAGGTAAAATTCTTGTTAATGATTACACGACGACAATGGATTCAAATATTTTGTAATTGCTCATTCAATATATTCTATTACCTTTTTTTGTTTGTTTCGAATTAATTTTCATGAAGTTTGTAATGTAATATTAAGGATTATAGATAAGTAAAAAAAAAGAGTTGGTGACCGTAGTCGAGAGCGACCAGAAGGCTCCCTTTTCAATAGCTACTACAGCGAGGTGTAGGGGAAGGCGCTACTCTATTCTCAGGATTGCTCCACTTTACCCTTGATACGTACCTTACATTACTGAGGGATAAGCAAGGTGTCAAGTACCATTTTTAAAGTCTTTGGTATGACGCGATCTGGGATTGAACCCCGGTTTTCCGGACCATTGGCAAACTCTCTCCCCTCTAGGACAATGAGCCGATTAGATAAGTAAATACTTAAATATTCATTGAATTGAAGAATTGCCGCTGTTTTGAGTTTGTTTAGACTTTGTTTGAAATGAAGAATGCGTAAATATATTTGAGATCTATACCACTGCACATTCAAAATATTCTTTTGTTCATTGTTCCCAAGGATTAAATGATAAACTGAATTTGAGTTATTTTTCTAGCTATTGATAATATCATTTTTTACTCTCTCTCGCTCTCTCGCTCTTCATCCGTTCCTATCATCCATCGCTCTGGGCAGATCTTCCAAACGACATCCTGTGTCTGCAGAGAGTTGTTGTAGGTAAGTTCTTGTTAGTCGAACAAGACTGGGACGTCCATGTGAAGGGGTCCATAAGAGAACGTCACTTACAAGTTCGCCCTGGATTCTCCAGCAGTGTCCCGCGTGTCTTGTTCGTCTTATTTAGATGGTTTTAGAGATGAGAGGTAAGTGGCCATACAGTTTTTGTTTCGTGGGGTGTTGCTTCCAGGATTTGTTCAATATAGCTCGTAGCATTCTTATCCCTCATAAATAATAATTATTTCAGGTTTGTGTCTCTGTATAGTATGAGATCTGTAACTTGATTGTTTAGTTTTTAGCACAACAGTTTTGGATTTGAGGTTGGGTCAGTACATTACTGGCGTAAGGTATGTATCAGATATTTGAACCATGCAAGAGGACTGAAAAATCTGTTAAACGTGAAGGTGACAGTGATACCAATTGTAGTTGGTGCACTTGGAACGATCCCTAAAGACCAGAAAAAGAGACTGGGTGCATTGGAGATCAGAAGAAAAACCGAGAGCATCCAGATAGCAGCTCTGTTAAGATCAGCTAGAATACTGAGAAGAGTCCTGGAGATCTGAGGAAACTTGCTGTCACTCAAACTTCAGCGAAATAAGAAATATTAAAACTCGTTTTTAAACCTCGCAAAGAGTAAGATAATATGGACGTAGCAGATGAGGTGATCTGCACATGGTATGAGAAAACTAAGGAGAGATACTGAGTCTCTTGTAATAACGGCACTAAATGATGCCGTAAGTACAAATCATATCAAAGCAAACATTCATAATATGAAGGAAAATAGCTAGTATAGTCTATGTGGAGACAGAAATGAAACAAGTCAGGTAAAATTATTTAATGACTAAGTAAGGGTACGAAGAATTGATACCAATAAAAGATTTTATAACGTCGGAAAATTTTGCTTCGACCTACAAAAATATCCTCACACTACCTGGTTTTATATATTTATGTATCTATTTATTTTTCTATGAATCAAGTTCGCGATTTTACGAACCCAAAGAAAATGCTGTTCGTATTGCTACTCGAAATTGGCTGCTTTATTACAATCATAGCATCCGGCTTTCATCCATAATATACTGCATTCTAAATTCTGGAATAACACTTGTGTAAAATGTAAATGACTTTATCAAAGCAGCGAGTGGTTCTTATATTGGATCAGCAACTCTTGCTTCCCCATTGGGGGTTTGCAATAAGAAGAATCGTTGTCATATTTTGTATCCTTTTGTTTACTGGAGTTTCGTTTCTCATAGACACAACGGCGTCTTCTAGCTGATGTCATACAGACAGACATCGTTTGTCTCTGTGTATTGCATTTTTAGATTATAAGTACACACCTACACAGAGAGGTGATTGCGCACGCGCACGCTCACACACACACACACACGAATAATTTGGGTTTATGTGTGCGTATGCACGCGTGTGAGTGCATGTCAGTACAATCATCTACTGGGAGGTCGACTCACGCTTAAACAGATGTAATAATGTACGTTCATATGTAGGTAAGTTGGTAATTAAAGACGACGTCCGTGTGCGAACCCAGAAATATACCGGACTGTCAATATGCGTTTGAACGGATACAAACTGCATGTCTTCTCTATATTTCAATTCTTTCAACATACTAGACAGCAAAACGTTTCTTCGGCCTTTGTTAAAACATCTGAACACATGCAAAATATATTTGGTTTTAATGGCGTATCAACCATTGTTGGTTATTTAATGCCAAATTATGTTCACACACACACACACACACACACACACACACACACATATATATATATATATATATAATTAGTAAACACATTTTGTTGATAACGAGCCTGCGAGCCTTTAAGCACTCAGTTAAATGGTTTCAAGTATTGCTGTCAAGTATTGCAAGTATTTCAAAAGTCATCAGAACGTGTTTGGCACGTGGAAAAATATTTGAAAATGTTGGATTTTTCAAAGAAACCGAAACGTTAACGGGAGGTTTTATCTCGTTTCTTGAAAAATCCTACATTTTCTAATATTTTTCCACGTGCCAAACACGTTCTGATGACTTTTGAATTTTGAACGCTATGTGCATGTTTATTTATCTTTTCGTTGTATATTTCTCATTTGCTCCTGTCATCTCAGCAATCACCCATCGATATGTGAACTATTTCATATCCAAGTCCCGAAACGTTAACGTCGACTTTACATCATGATATATTCACCTATTTGGATTATATTTTTTCCTGCTACCTTCATACTGTCGGATTTTATCCATATTTACTTTCATATATATATATATATATATATATATATATATATATATATGTATGTATGCATAAATGTGTGTGTGTGCGTGTGATCGGATATAGGATGAAAGAAAGACTAGACCTAAAAATAATGACAATGCTTCATTGAAGAAATTCAGATAATCATTAACTCTAATATCTTATAGGTGTGTACAAAAAAATCTCAAATTATTAATAATGACAAGTCTTTATTTAAGAAATAGAGGCAAGACTATTATGTTTTATTACAACTAGGCGTATCAAGGCAACAAAAATAATATGAAAAACAAACTAGTCTCGAATTCATAATGACAAAGCTTTATTTGAGAAACAGAGGGAAGACTATTATGTCTTATTATTACACGATGCGAGGTTCATTAAATAATTTTCCAGACTTTTTTCGTATGGTCACTTTTATTGATAGGACACACATGAAACTCTAGTACCCTTCGAAGTAATCTCCTCCGGCTGCAATGCACTTGTTCTACCGTTCCAACAACTTCTGCAAGGCCCCATGGAAGTCCTCTTGTGTGAGCGTGTCAATGACCTTCGTCACAGCTTCTTTCATCTCCTCAGTTGTCTCATAACGACAGTCTCTGAGCTTAGGAAATAACCAAAAGTCACAGGGAGCAAGGTCTCGACTATAGGGACGGTGAGGAACTGTGTTGATGCCCATCTTGGTCAAATAGTCTGTGATAAGGATGGAGTTGTGAACTGGTGCATTGTTCTGCTGGAAATGCCACTGACCCGATTTGAAGAGTGCTGGCCTCTTGCCAAGGAATTTCTTCCTGAACTCCCTTAAAACCTCAACATAGTAACCCTAACTCTAACCCTAACCCTTTAGCGAATCAACTCTGGTGTATTGACTTCCTTACTCCTCCCACACCTTTCATCATCCCTCACAGACTCCCTGCCTTCATTGAATCTCTTATGCCACTCAAAAACTCATGCTCGATTCATGTCAGATGGTCGAAAAGCAGTCTGATGCAGTCCATACGTTTCTGTTGCATTTTTTCCAAGTTTAAAACAGAATTTTATTGCATATCGTTCTTCTAAAGTGTCCTCGCGTCCAGATTGCATTTTTGAAATTCAACAGCTGTGACAATCAGGCTTTAGTAGGAAGTATTCCAATTGCTGTTGTAGCTGTTCATTTGAAGCTGAAATCATAAAAATTTCTCTGTCATCTCATAAGATGTATAGCAATAACATAGTGAATTTTCAAGAGTCTACGACTATATTAAATGCCAGTACAAAAAAGTCTGGAAACTTATTGAAGGCACTACGTATTCAAAAGCAATAAAGTTAAGGTAAAAGAAAAATCATCATTATTATAATTTGTCAAATGTCTATCCGTCTGTACCACTAAGGTATTTTGATCCTTATTTCAACCAAACTTTTGAAGAATTTTTTGTTATCCCTGGAAAGGTTTGAAATTTTATTTGGTTAAGATTATTTGATTTTTATTTTTAAAGAAAACAAAAAAGGTTGAATAAAAACAGTAAATTCAACAAAAAGAATGTACATTATAGCAGCGGCAAACGCAAAAAAAAAAAAGAAAAAAAAAAAGAATATTCTTTTTAAGTGTTAATGCAGTGGCAATATTCCTTGAACAAGCCAGCAGACAGGGAATGGCTGGAAGACGGGTCGGATTTGGTGCCAGAAATATTGTATTTAAAGTGAGGGTTTGCCGGTAGTTAGGCTTTTAATAGAGGAAGGGAAATGTATTCCTTTTCGTCTCACTTGAATAATTTCTGTTTGCCTTATGCTTTGTTAACAAAGTCACACTATTCCTTGAGAAAGATGATTTAGTCATTTCCATCTGTAGAAACGATGAGTTTTTACTGTTTCAGCTATAAAAATAAATACACACATTCCTGTTGGCAAATGTAGCTCAGTTTTATCCAGACCTGAGACTTGAATTATTGACTAATTATTTGCATATGGATAAATAAACAGAAACCAATAAGCTGATGTTAAAAATAATGTAATTACTCAAATAATAATAATATTACAAATAAATTGTATATACACAATCCAGCACCTGTCCTACAAAATAACAGGCATAGACTTCCATGGGACTTTGACATACACACAGATTACCGAATCTCGGCCAGAAGACCAGACTTTATAATAATCAACAAAAAAACAAAAAAAAACAAGAATAAATAAATTAAATAAATAAATAGATAAATAAAAAAATAAAGAGAATTTGCAAAATTGTCGACTTTGCTGTCCCAGCTGACCACAGAATAAAACCGAAAGAATGTGAAAAGAAGGATAAGTTCCTCGACCTTGATAGGGAATTGAAAAAACTGTGGAACATGCTGGTGACAATTATACCAATTGTAATTGGTGCGTTTGGAACAGTAACAAAAGGATTACTAAAGGGACTGGAGGACTTGGAAGTTGGAGGACGAGTGGAGACCATCCAAACGACAGCATTATTGAGAACAGCCAGAATACTGAGAAGAGTCCTGGAGACTTGAGGAGACTTGCTGTCACTCAAACTCCAATGAAAAACCATCAGGTAACACTGATGTGAAAAACTCTAAAGGAGTAAATAATAATAATAATAATAATAATGTTAACAATAATAATAATAATAATAACTGCAGCGATTCCAGGAAGGCCTTAAGGTGAAAATACACCTCGATTCACTCGGAGGAACATTCAAAAAATAACCATTTGAAAAACGTCCGGCCATGATGGCATACATGGATTGTGGTTTTAAAAAATTCACTTCCATCCATGACAGACTGACTATTGAAGTAAATAGATGTTTAGAACAAAAAAATATACGCGAATGGATGACAAAAGGAAGAACCACCCCGATCCAATAAGAACCTCTAAAAAGAACCAGCCTGTAAAAAAAAGATAAAAATTATTGACTCATAACATGCCTACCGATGATGTAGAAAATATCACCGGTACAAATTAGGGAGGAGTTTTATTACTCGTTAATAAGCCGGAAACTGTTCTCCGAGGAACAGAAAGGACGCTGTAAAGGAACCAGAGGAACAGGAGAGCAACTATAAACTAATCAATAGATCCTCAAGGAGAACAAAATGAAATGAAAAAATGCAGCTAGGACGTAGATTGAATACAAAAAGGCAAACGGTATGGTCCCGCAAAGCTGGATAACAAACTGTCTTAAAATGTGCAAGATATCCGATGAAGTCAAAAGATTCATCGAGAAAACCATGGAAACCTGGAGAGTGGAATTGACAACTGGAGGAAAAAGTTTAGCTGATGTGAAAATCCAAAGACGTATATACCAATGAGATGCAATATTACAAAATACAACTAAATTGCATACTTAAGCAAAACTGAATGGTTTGATATAGAACTGTTTTTAACAATGAAACTGTACTTATGCTTAGCTGAATTGTTTGAATTAGAACTGTTTGACTAAACTGAATAGCTTGAAATAGAAATATTTATGACTATTAAACTGTGTACTCATGCTAAGCTGAATTGTTTGAAATAGAATTGATTGTTTATATAAAAATGGATTTGGCATTAAATAACCTACAAAAGTTGATATGCCATAAAACCCACCCAACAAACCAACAGTATGGACCTTTCCAACGACAAATAAACGAAATCTCACACGATAACACTTAGATATAGGTAAGAAAGTAAAACCTTATGTGAGAAAGTGAACTTCTTAACGCCATAAGGACTAACTATGTCGAAGCAAAAATAGATAAGACGCAACAAAATAGCAAATGTAGGTTATTTGGTGATAAAAAGGAAATGATCAATCACATAAAAACAGGGTGGAACGATAAAATTGTCGTCCTACAGAAAACAACACTTCAGCTTTATTTTAACACTTTTATTGAAAAAATCAATTCAGCTAACTTGATTATGTAGTAGAGCTGACATCTATTCAATGTAGCCGCCTTCAGCCACAATCACCGCTTCGATACGGATCCGGAACTGGGAGCATGCCTTTTCCACAAGCAATGGCGGGAACTCGGCGGATGACGGCGATCAGGCTGGCTTTGGTCTTATGGGAGGTCATGTTGGTGATGTTCTCGACGTATGACCAAACGAAGTAGTCCATCGGATTCAAGTCGAAGGAGGAGGGGGCAGTGAGAGAAGGGTACAAAGTCGTAGCACTCCTTCTGAAGCCAAGCCTGGGTCTCTTTGAACTTGTGGGCCGGCGCCGAGTCCTACTGCCACACCCAGTGTGTGCCACCGGCCACCTGATTGCACCAAGGGATCACCACATTCTTCAGCACATCCAGGTATACTTTGGTATTGACTTTCAAGCCGACTTCGAAGATGTGAGGTGGCATGATGTGGCCCTCACTTGAAACCACACCAAAGACTATAACCGTAGCCGGAAACTTTGTTTTCATCACCCTGGGCACGTCCCTGTTGTTCGTGGCAATCCAGATTTGAGGGTGCTGGCAATGGTCCTGTTGTCATAACTTGGATCGGTAGAGAGCATGAGTTGTACAGCAGCGCATCTCCGATCTCGCTCGTTGAACATTGTGCCACTTTCCGACATGATAGAAGGTTCCTAACGCTCTTGGGATTTGTACACAACTGGCCAACTAGATGGTTTGCAACAAAAAAAAAAAAAAAAAAAGAAAACCGGTTTTCATTAAACGGAAATGGAATCGTGTTGTCTTTTCTAGGACGACAATTTTATCGTTTAACCCAGGAGTAAATTAGCCCAAAAAGATAAATAAAACTATTTGTTCTCGAAGGTAATACTTGAAACTATTTAACAGTATTCAAATAAATGATTAATATCAAAAATAATTATTAGTGTTATATAGCAATATTCGAAACTTTTAAACTGTACAAATAGTTTTATTTGCTCACAGTTAATGGGTTCCAAGTATAATAAATGATTAGATAGTTTTATTTGACCCCTAACAGGTACTACCACTCCGGGTCAAAGTGGACCAAGGAATAAAAGTAATGGAGGGGTACTCTACATTCCTGAAACTCCAAGACTTCAAAGTCACTTTCAGATGTAGTTTAGTGTCATACCTAAGGAATAAAAATTAAGGATTTGAACATGAAGAAAGTGTCGCTCTTCTACAGGAAAGCACTTTAAAGAATAATTTCGCCAATTTTTTGCCGTCAGTCGGAGACATCTAAATATTCGTAATGATCGTCCCCGGTAGATGCACGAATTAGAATAGATATGATGGTCTTACGGTGAAGTCACGCCGAAACTAACAGTTCCCTCTTGCTCACTTAAACTAACAATTAAATTAGATGAGTCGGCGTTCAAGAACAACAATCTGAGGACCTTGTACCAGACTGGTACTTTGAAAATTCCCAAAATAGATATGATTGGATAGGAACAGTATTCCTCTGAAAATCGTGCAAACGACTGAAATTTAACATTTAAATATTATTGTTTTTTTTTTTAAATTACTTATTTGATAGTTACTCTTTCATTTTCACATAAATCCCCTCTTGTTTATTTCTGTTTTGTTTTATTGAAAGCCTTAGATAGAAAGAAAAATCAGTGCAAAACACTCAACGTTTCGAGAAGAAAATGTCTGCATCCTTTTTATATTTTAAAAGCTAAGAAAAGTGTTCGGAAATTTCATGTAGTGGCAATAGGGTGTAGGAAAGTGAAGCTTGACAGAAAGTGTAGTATCGGATGGGGAAGACCTTCTTTCTTACTTCTTATATTATGAATATATACGTGATGTGATACAAACGTATGAAAACTGAAATTTTCAATTTAAAATTTGATATTTGAAATTTAAAAGATTATATGTGCACAACTAAGAAAAGTATAAAATAAAAGGGTTACATGGAGGCAGTTCAGAGTTTTAGACTTTATCAAGAAGGGTCAGTCTCAATAATAAAAAAAAGATAACTAATACTTTTTGAATGAAATATTTTGGATGAAACAGGATGCTGAGAGTACAGCATCCTAGATACTCACTTAGCTCCGTGAGACTTTTTCTTATTTCCTAAACGGAAAATTGATCTCACTGCTAAGACTTAAGGGCGTGAGTCAAGTAGACGTTAAGTACAGGATATCTTTTTTAAAAAAATTGAACCCATCCAGATGCCAGCATTGCCAATATCGATCAGAATACTGACAAAAGTCTGGGGTATTGAAGAGATATATTGATATTCGATTCTCAGTGGGAGCCGTCAGATAGTTAAGTAGCATTCATTAAAATAATAATCATTTAAAAAAGAAATGAATATATGATAAAGTGCTGGTGTCGAGACAATTGAAATTACTAATCTTTGAGCCACTAGGTTGGATGGTCGGTTATTTTGTTTGATGGCGTATCAATACACAGTTAAATGTCAAAACAGTTCAGTTAAATGTCAAAACAGTTCTATTTCAAGCATCTCAGTTTTGCATAAGTACGCGGTTTCAATTCCAAAAACAGTTCTATTTCAAACAATTCAGTTTAGCATAAGTACACAGTTTAGTTCTATTTGACTGATAGATAGGACCTTATCAGGTTCTACTACTCCAAGCCAGAATGGACCTGGGAGCGATGGGAATGAACGGGTACTCCACATTCACCAGAGCTCCAACATTACTGGAACCTCATCAACAAATTATTTATATTTAGTGTCATATCCAGGACACTCGTTGGGAGAGTCTTACCCCTCTGAATTATCTTGAGCACATCGTAGTTAAAAAGCAAAAGAACAAGAAAATATCGCGCTTTTACGAAATGAAAGCATCCTGAAGAAATTTCTCTTAAAAAGTAACACTCATTTGTCATTTGGGGATTTGTTTTCTTTGTCAAAACCACAACAGAAGTCGTAAAAATGCTACTACTACTGATATTACAATAACAGCGACTTCTATTATTACTACTGCTGCTAATTTTAATAATGACAATAGGTTTGGTTTCTCTGTTTATAGCCATATCAACCTACGTGGTTTATTTAAAGTCAAAACCATCCTTGTAGAAAGACAGTAAAAGTACCATAAAAAAAACATAGCTGGGGTGGGGAAGGGGGTTTACACCTTTCCTAAGGATATTAGTCAGAAAGTTAACGTAATACCATGACTGGAGTTCGAACTCGTTTACCACGATATCACAATCCAGTACGTTAGCCACTACGCCACGGAGACTCCCCCGATAATAATGGTTGGTTGGTTGGTTGTATTTTATTGTGTATCAACTCTTGCGGTTTATTTAAAGCCAACTCCTGTTTATAGATTATCTTTATGATTTGTAAACAAAAGTTTGTAAGTAATTGTTGTTGTTTTCGAGGTTAACCCAAAGGCTCCCTTTTCGATAGCTACTACACCAAGGTGATATCATCTTTAAATGAGCAAGAACTCATTTGTTTGCACACAGTTAAATGGTTTCAAGTATTGCCATTCAACATTAGCAATTCTGTTTATCAAGTATTCCTATCTAATTTGATACTAATTATTTATTTGCACACAGTTAAATCGTTTCAAGTATTGATATCTAATACTAATAATTCAATTTAACACCAAGCATTTATTTGCGTCTAGTTAAATGGTTTCAAGTATTACTATCTAACACAAATATTTTTATTTGCACACAGTTAAATAGTTTCAGATATTGCTATGTAATATTAATAGTTTAATCTAACATTAATCATTTGTTTGCATTCCGTTAAATGGTTTCAAGTATAGCAAATGATTAAATAGTTCTATTTGACCCATAGATGAGGCTCTAACGAGTACTACCACTCTGGGTCCGAGTGAACCTGGAAGTAATTGCATTCAAGGAGCACTCCACATTCCCTAAAGCTGCAGAACTGGAGCCTCACCATCAGATCATTTAGTGTCATGTCTAGGACGTTCGTTGGGGTGAGGTGTTTTACCTCTCGGCAAAAGTGCAGCCGATGTATTCTACGGTCTCAGCCGACAGAGAAAAGGCTTGATTAAAACTCCGTTAGAGAAACTTTGGTGGCTGAAAAGTGCAAATCAGGTGCTATTTATAGAAGAACGAGTGATATGTATGGAATCGTATGTTTTGGTAACAAAATTTTCAAAAATGGGCTAAACATTGGTTTGCCTCTACGAGTCAAAAAAAAACAAAAAAACAAAAACAAAAAAACAAAAACAAAAACAAAAAAACAAAAACAAAAACAAAAAAAAAAAAAAAACAGTCCATGGAAGTGAAACATACTGACTCTTCGGTAAAGAAAATTTGTAGGTGCAGCGGTTAGCAAAGAACGTCAGGCTGGCTTGTCTTCTGAGACATAAAACAATCTATCACTATTGATTTCCTTAAAAAAGGTGTTACAGTAAAGAGTTGTTCCTATTGTCACCTCTTTAGGCAATACTTCCCCTTATTTATTGAATGACCTTCGTATATAAAATACACTATCTACCTGTACATACATATACACAATACACCCCAAAATAAGTACAATCATGTCTTGAATAAAAAGTTTATTCGATTCTGAACTAAAGAAACCAATATTTTATTACTCCAAACGGGATATTATACAATCAGCAATGGATATTATTAGTAATTATTTGTAATTGCTAATGGCAATAAAGGAGTACTCCACATGCCCCAAAGCTCCAGGACTGTAGCCTCACCCTCAGATTGTTTAGTTTGGTTTGCTTTGCTTTGGTTTTATGGCATATCTACCATTGTAGGTTATTTAATGCCAAATACATTTTTATACATAAACACTTCTATTTCAAACAATTCACTTTAGCATAAATTCAGTTTTTGTTTGCACACAGTTAAATGCTAAAACAGTTCTATTTCAAACAATTCAGTTTAGTATAAGAACACAGTTTAGTTCTATTTCACCCATAGATAGGAACCTATCTGTTGCAACCACTCCAAGCCAGAGTGGTCCTGGGAGCGATGGCAATGAAAGGGTACTCCGCATTCCCCAAAGCTCCAGCATTACTGGAGTCTCACCATCAGATTATTTAGTGTCATATCCAGGACACTTGTTAGTGGGGGAAGTCTTACCCCTCTGCTGAGATGCAGTCGGTGTATTCAACAGCCCCAGCCGACTTGATCAAACCGTTGTACTATTTAACCGATAGCTTATGGGATAAGAGGGTTCATGCCTTTCACAAAGGTATTAGTCTGAAAGTCTACGTAATAGCGTGACTGGAGTATCGAAGTTAATACCGTGTTCATCATGCATGGAGAATTTAAAACATTAAAAGCAAATTTAGAAGAAGTGTCGATAAGACGAATGAATGAGAGTGTCCAGTCTACAGCCCTCTTGTGGTCTGCGAAAATACTGAGGAGGGTATTGGAGCTAAGAGGACATTTATTTTCACTCAACTCCCAGTCATAAAAAGTTTAATAGGACTGAAGATCTAAGGAATACTCAAAACAACTTAGAAGACAGTGTTACTACGATTAACTCGAATATTGAGGAGAGAGTTGGATTAGCAAGAAGACTTGATCTCTATTATACGCATCGTATAATAGAAAAATAGACGAATGAATACAATGGTTATTAAAAATAACGAGGGAAATGTTCAGAAGAAAGCAAAAAGCAAAAAGATAATCAGTTTGCAAATAGACAATTGTTCTTAATTTCTAGAAATTCCGAATTGAGTCGTCTTATCAAAATGAATCATTATTACCGTCACACGGTGTCTTGTTAGGCCACCATTCAGGTGTTCAAAAGATAATCAGCTATATTTGGGAGTATCTTTTTCTTTTCTTTTTTTTTTTTTTGCTAATTAAGTGCAAAATGAGAAATGAATAATACTTTTTCAGTGAAGGAATTATCAAGAAGAAGAAGAAGAAGAAGAAGAAGAAGAAGAAGAAGAAGAAAACAAAACAAAACAAAATAAAACAAAACAAAACAAAAACAGAGCTGGGAGAAAGACGACAGGAACAACAAGAAAATGGTAAAAATAAACTGAATTAAAAGGAGATCAATGATCACTAAGAAGTATACCCCCCTATCTATCTATCTATCTATCTATTTTCGTCTACCCAAATTTTTTTTACCAAGTTTTCAAAAGAACAACAATATCACATGATTTTTTAAAACCATTACAGCGTATTTGTCTCTTTTCCATCTTTAATTATTACTATTTTTTCATTCAGTACACACTTTCTTCAATTTCTAAAGATGAGTATCTTCATCTTTAGAAATTCCTGGCTCGAGTGAATGTATCTCTTGAGAATTATGCAAAGAATGTGGGCCAAATGGTGCCGGGCTGAAAATACTGGCATTGCGTCTTCTGCTATCGACTATGGCGTTCATGGTATGTGTGAAGGAAAATAGCAATCATCGGTCGATCGTTTCAGGTAAAAAAACAATTATCTGCTTAACTCTTGCTATTTAGTCAGCTTTTCTTACGCGTTCAGTTTTTATGATGAGAGAAGTATTCCTATTTCACCCCATCACCACAGATAAACACTGAATCGCGCCCACACACATATATATATATATATATATATATATATATATATATATATATATATATATATATATATATATATATATATATATATATATATATATATATATATATATATATATATATATATACCATTGGTCTAGTGGATAGAGTGTTCACCAGAGGCCCGGAAGATCACAGTTCAATCCCAAGACAAAAATGGTACTTGATGTCGCTTTGCTTAACATGCATCATTATAAGGTACGGATCAAGGGTAAAGTAGAGCAATACAGGGGAAGGTATAGCGCCCTTCCCTACACCTCGGTCTAGTAGCTGATGAAAAGAGAGCCCTCAGGTCGACCTCGACTACTGTTGTCAACTTTACTTACTTTATATATATATATATATATATATATATGAATATATATACAAATACATTACGGGTATGGAAGCAAAATTAGGAATATTCTAGTATAATAATAAACTACTTTGTTATAAAACAAGATTAATTTTGATTTAAAAAAAATGAACAACAAAATAAGAAAATAGACACAAAACAGTAAATTTACTCAGTATGGTCACCATATTTAAAATTTTTTTGGATGAACACGCCATCGAAATGATTTACATGCTTTCAAAATAGATTCTTCAGACATTTTAATCCATTCTTCCTCAATTGCAATCATAAGCGAACAAATATTTGGATGGGAAGTCGCATTTGTTTTGTTTTCTAAGACGCCCCATATAGCCTAATGAAGGAGTTTAAAGTCTGGACTTAAATCTTGTTTAATTTCTGTCCTCACATTTTTCTCATGGACTTTCAATTCATTAGCGGGCTTTATTTCACCTACCTAGGAAGCAGTGTCTCATCAACCGAGACTGACATCAACACGTGACTAGCAAAGGCATAGACAGCTATCGATAGGCTATCGGTCATATGGAAGTCAGAGCAGACCGATAAAATGAAACGCAGTTTTTTTTTCCAAGCAGCGGTCGTGTCGATACTGCTGTATGGATGCACTACATGGATGCTAACAAAACATATGGAGAAAAAGATTGACGGCAACTACATGAGAATGCTGCGAGCACTATTGAACTAGTCCTGGAGGCAGCACATCACAAAGTAGCAGCTGTACAGCCACTTACCACCTATCACGAAAACTATCTAAACTGGAAGAACCAGACATGCAGGACATTGCTGGAGAAGTAGAGATGAACTCATAAGTGACATACTCCTGTGGACTCCTTCACATGGACGAGCAGAGGCAGGTCGACCAGCTAGAAGCTACATACATCTTTGTGAGAGGTGTGGCGCGATAGGGTTTGGGATATCCGTGTTGATAGTGCGAGATGATGATGATTGATGTTGTGGCGTCCTGAATCGCCATAGCGAAGGCAGTTAAAAAGGTGCTTCTTTTTGTTTTTGTTCAATCCTCCACCCCCCCTTTTCCTTAAAAAGCTCTCCTTCTGTACGAAAAACTTTTCTTCGCTTTGTATATGGTAGACAAAGAAACTTTGGCTTTGGTTTCGGTGTGAAGTAAATCATAGTTTCTTTGTCGTTTCTTTTCTTGCTCACTCATATTGGGTTGAATTTTCATTTAAAAAGTGCTTGAAAAAAAGAGCAAATCATGATAATTTTTTTCAAGAGTTGGACTAATAAGACAAACAAAAAAAGTTTTAAAAACTATTCCACATTTTGCTCCCGGAACTTGTATACACACACACCTATGCCCACACACACTCATATATATATATATATATATACACACACACACACACACACACACACACACACACACACATATATATATATATATATGTGTGTGGTGCATTCAATAAGTTTGCTGACTTTTTTGTTCAGGCATTTAAAATTGTCGTAGGCTCTTGAAAATTCACTATGTTATTGCAATACATCCTATGAGATGACTGACAATTTTTTATGATTTCAGCTGCAAATGAACAGCTGCAACAGAAATTGGAATATACACTACTAAAGCCTGATTGTCACTGCTGGTGAATTTCCGAAATACCATCTGGACGTGAGGACACTTTAGAAGAACGATATGCAATAAAATTCTGTTTTAAACTTGGAAAAAATGCCTCAGAAACAACGTATGGAATGCTTCAGACTACTTTTTGACCATCTTGCATGAATCGAGCATCAGTTTTTGAGTGGCATAAGAGATTAAAGGAAGCCAGGGAGTCTGTGAGGGATGATGACAGGTGTGGGAGGAGTAAGGAAGTCAATACACCAGAGTTGATTGGCCTAAGAGTAAGGGTTAGAGTTAGGGTTACTCTGTTGAGGTTTTAAAGGAGTTCAGGAAGAGATTCCTTGGGAAGAGGCCAGCACTGTTCAAATCGGGTCTGTGGCATTTCCACAAGGACAATGCACCAGTCCACAACTTCATCCTTGTCACAGACTATTTGACCAAGATGGGCATCAAAACAGTTGCTCAGCCTCCCTATAGTCCAGACCTTGCTACTTGTGACTTTTGGTTATTCCCTAATCTCAGAGGCTGTCGTTATGAGACAACTGAAGAGATGAAAGAGGTTGTGGTGAAGGTCATTGAGAAGCTCACACAAGAGGACTTCCATGGGGCCTTGTAGATGTTGTTGGAACGTTACAAGTGCATTGCAGCCGGAGGAGATTACTTCGAAGGGGAATAGAGTATCATGTGTGTACTATCAATAAAAAAGTCTGGAAACTTATTTAATGATCCTTATATATATATATATATATGTAAGGCGCTTGTGGTTAAATGGTTACCGTCGTAAGAAATGAACACGGCGTCCCGAGTTCAAATCGTAGACGTGGCTTTTTTTGCTTTTCACATAGATCTAATACCATTGGTTAAGGTAAGAATCCGACTATCATCCCTTCAGCTTAATATATATATATATATTAATATATATATATATATATATATATATATATATATATATATATATATATATATTAGTATATATATATATATTAATATATATATATATATATATATGATTAATAAAAGATCGAGTTTTTAATAAAGAATGAAGTTATCTTCATTAAGTGATGTCATTAAGAATAAAGACAGCTCTGAACTCCCATTTCTGTTTGGGTATGGGCTAGGGTGTATAAATGTTTGACAATTGAATGGCATGAAGGACAGAGTTCGATTTCAGGTGTCAAGTCAATGTAAGTGACATGTAATTGAACAGTTACGGGTCAAGTAACATCAATTTTTTTTTTCACTATGGTAACTTTTACAAATCAGTTAGTGTGAAACAAATGATTTTTAGTTCATGCCAAGAACAGTTCCTAAAAACCTTTCTGACATTATCTTCGTATGCAAAAATAGCAAGTCGAATAAATAACATATACTCAAATTACTGTAGTGTTTGCATTTGCCCAATCCCTACGCCACGTGCAGGAAGTTAGTTTTTAAGTGAAAATTAACAGATGTGAATCCAGAGTTTTCCTTCTCTTACACTGGTTGCCATGTTAAGTTTAAAGAGCCCGGGTTGCTCTACAATTCAATCATAGTTCGATTAATACCTTTCCAAATGTTATTAGTGAATTGTCCCTTCCAGGATTTGAACTCGTGTAAACTTTTCCATTTCTTACGATGACTACCATTACACTGCAAGGTCATTTTTAAGTAGGGTAAAGCTGGTTTGAATTCAGAGTTTTCCTTCTTCTAGACTGGTTGCCTAACCAAAGCAAAAAAAGTCAATCTACTCAACTATATACTTATACTTTGCTGGGAGGAGAAAATAGATGGATTCATGCCTTCAGCATATACAGAGTTACTTTTGAGTTTCTTTCTCTATTTTGTGTGTCCTTAACTTCTTCCGACGATTAGACAACTGTACTCTAATTATGGCTTTAGTTTGATTTCTTTGTTTAATGGAATATCAACCTTCGGGGTTTATTTAATACCGAAGCCATTCCTGTAGAAGGACAGTAGCAGTACTATTTAACCTCTAGAAAGGGAGATAAGGGAGCTGATACTTTTGGCAAGGGCATTATCCAAAATTAAACGTGATAGTATCACTGGAATTCAAACTCAATTATAAAAATGAAGAAGTCAAGCACATTAACCACAATACCACTGGGACTCACTTATTATAGGTTAGGATTTGACATAGGAAGAGTAATAAAAAAAAGTATCGAGACTGAAAAATAATATTTTTTCATTTTGAAGACGTGCATAGTTGAGAAGGTTAATAAAATTATAATATCTAGATGTCTCGACAATTGCTCAGACGTTTGCATTAGCTAGTATCAGTTTTGATAGATTTTGATCAATAGTTTTTGATGAAAAACGAAACTGTGTAAGTTCAGTACTCTCCATAATCCCCAGACCTAGGTGCCTGCGACTTTTCTTTTTTTTTTTTTAAAGTGAAAATTGATCTCGAAGGTGAGGTTCGAGGAAGACATCAAAAGAAATACAACGTTGCAGTTTTGTAACGTAATAGACACTCGCACTCGTAGTAATTAAAAATGACAAGAAAAAAAAACGGAGGTTAGAAACCTTCTGCGCAGGTGTGGAACAACCAGAAACGGATATGTTTCTACTCCCGACACGACAGACGGAAGGAAGGGGATGACATGTTTTTTTGACAGCTGGCAGCGAGACGTGATAAGGTAAGAAAGACAGTTGAACACTAGCCACGAAAATGTAAGGAGATGAAAGTTTACCAGCATCAATTTTAGGAGTGCTCTTCAAAGGGAGTCTTAGACTAGACGTGACCCAGCTGACAAGCATGTTAGAACCAGGAAAAAATTCAAGGTCCGTGTCTCTTTGCTTTTTCTCATCAGGATATGTTGCTTCTCTTTGTCTTGCTGACGCGGTCGTCTCAGTTTCCATACTCTCTTTCTTTTTCTAGGCGGCTACCAACAAGTTGCAATAGGCAATAAACCTTTGGGTCTTTAAACAGTGTTTCTTGCGTTCGTCAATTTTTTACCATGACGGGCTTAAAATTTTCCTTGGTACCGGTACAGTTTTACACCATATTGAAAGAATGTGTTTCAGTGGTGCTTCAACCAATGAATACTTTTTGAATAATTTTTTTAAACACACCTCATTACTTGTGTAACATACCCATGATACGAATATGTGAAATAGACATAGGGAATCTAAAAACACGAAACTTAACGAAATTGGTTCAGGTACGAAACTTTTTATTACCTTTGAGTTAAAGGTTTTTCGACATGAGGAGAGAGAGACACACAATCTTTTTATGCTGACTGCTTTTACATCGTCAGCTTTCAACCCAACCAACGCACGGAACCCGTAGCGCACAAAGTCGTTTGGCCTCACCCAGCTCTGAAAGTCAACCTTCTTCTTCCGAGGCGGGAACTCAACTCACTGCCTTTTCTCAAATCTCAGCCCACGCTTCCGGTGCGTAACGTCACCCAAATGCCCTGATCCCAATTCCTATCTGGGATTGTTATTTTGACATCTCTGAATGACACATCCTCTCCGCGCGCGCGTGAACACCTGCGTTAATGTTGCGCCTAACTAACCCATGCGCTAAGCGAAAGGTTCTCAGCTTAACTAAACCGAAAGGCAAGATATATAAAACGAAATCCCTCCGCCATTATATTACACTTGTAGCCCAGTTAACTGAGTTTGTATTATACGCCGACTGCATTTCTGCCGAGGATTAAGACCCCCACCGCCAACTAGTGTCCTCTCTATAATACTCAACTGTATCAAATGGTGAGGCTTCAGTCCTGGAGCTTTGGTGAATGTGGAATATCTCTATATTACCATTACTCTATGGTCCACTCTGACTCGGAGCTGTAGTATCTGTTTGGGTCCTATCTGTGGGTCAAATAGAATAATTCAATCTTTTATCTGGGATTGGCATTGTGGGTAGTGTGTTCACCACTGGTCCGGGAGACCTGAGTTCAATACCAGGTCGCGTTGTACCAAAGACTTTAAAAATAGTACTTGATACCTCCTTGCTTAACACTCAGCAATATAAGGTACCTATCAAGGGTAAAGTGGAGCAATCCAGTGAAAGGAATAGCGCCCTGCCCTACACCTTTGTGTAGTAGCTATTGAAAAGGGAGCCTTATGGTCGCCCTCGACTAAGGTCGCCAACTTTACTTTATTACTATGATTGGTTATTTGAAACCATAGAGCTGTGTGAATGTTATTTGTATTTGATAGGAGTCATTGATAAATAGATTAACTAATGTTGAATAGTAATGTTTGAAACATTTTAACACTGTGCAAACAAACGAGTGATAGTCACTGTGTGCATTTAAAATATAAATATCAAATCAGATATGAATAGTGAATTGAATTACCATGACCAGAAAATCCGGCGAACACTTATTCACGACATACAAAAACACTGGACAGCTTTTTCAACCTTATTAGCAGTGTATACCGTGATATCCACCTCTGGAGATCGAACCAGCGCCCACATATTGCAGAAGTGACGCCAAATTAACTAGTCATGGAAATTGCACGTCCAATTGACCTAAATGTATCTTGCAAGTTATATCCGTACTCTTTACAGAGGACACGGTCACCTCCAGGGCCACGTCTTCCCAGGGGGATTAGAAATACGCGTCCGCGTAATTATTATGACATCAAGGGCAAGGATACAGATCTACTTTTTCCTTTTTTTATGAGTAGAGGAATTATATTGTGAATTCCTCTACTTAAAAAAAAGAAGAAAAGGAGTATGTAGATAGATATGAACACTTGATAAATAGAATTACTTGTGTTGGCAATATTTGAAACTATTTAATTGTTGTGATGGATGTATGACAATCTAAATAGTGATACCAACTTAACCCACCATCCATAGTAGCCGTACGGAATGTTTTTTTTGTTTTAGACTAATAAACTATAAGCGGAGTAGTATTAATTACGTGACACACGACCACCCAGCATCATAGTTTGATCACCAGTTGTTGATACCCGAAGATTCGGTATTCTGAAATCGTTGTTTTTTTTTGGAGGGGGGAGTAAACAGAGTCGAACTTGCGGTGTCACTGAGTGAATTCAAAGATCCAAAGCTCTTTGAGATGACGACAGCGTCATCAGAAGAGAGAATTCCTGATGAATTAGAACAGTTCAACACTGGACTCTCTGGATTATTCTTCACCTTTATAAAATGTCTCTGAGATCTAATCGATCCATTTAAGAACTAGCCAACCTAATATGACATATAGGAAGAATCTTAACGCCAAAACGAAATAATTGGCGAAAGCGTGGAGATTTTACTTATGGAGGATGAATCCACGTTATATAAAGGAAAATAGAAAAGGAAAAGAAAAGAAGAGAGAGAGAGAGAGAGAGAGAGAGAGAGAAGCAAGTGAAGGAACTGACAAGAAAATAAACTGATAAGTACTTAATGAAGGTGCCCGTGGTGTAATGGTTACCGTCTTAGGAAACGGACACGGCGACACGAGTTCAAATCCTGGACTGATTGCATAGCACTAATACCCTTGGGAAAAGTATGAATCCAATTATTCTCCTTCCAGCTATGGGTAAATAGTAGGGCAGACTAGGTTCTTTAGCCTTGGTGAGGCAACTAGTCTAGGAGAAGGAAAACTCTGAATTCAAACCTGTTAAACTCCGCTTAAAAAATTGACCTTGTGTCATATCCTGCCCGGACGGAGGGGTTGGGTAAATATGATAAATACTTAATGAATACATCTTTGTCCCAAACAGATTGTCAATGACATACGAGCATACACCTTGCCAAATTACCCATCGTTCACACCCGACCCTCTCATATTCGTAATTGACTTTTGAACTCTTTTCTTCTTTCCTACTTTGGTTGATATGTGAATTAAGTTATGTTCTTTACTTTTATCAACTCCGTGTTTTTTTTTCTTTTTTCTTCGTTCCGGTTGATCAGTGACCTGAGGAAAACGCCATTATGATTTTTTTGTTTGTTTTCACTCGTTTGTTTATCACTGTATGCACTTGACGATGGATCCCTAAGTCGAAAACGTGACGCTGAGAGCAAACCGCATAAGCTCAGACGAGTTTTAAAATAAAGTTACCAATCAACTATCCGCTTAAAAATCATATATATGTATATACAGGATTTTGGCTGTGAATAACCATCAAAAGTTGATGTGCCTTTAAACCACATAACCTAACCTTACCTAAAATATTTCATAATAATCATTTGTTTATACGCAGTTATATATTTTTATGTATTCCTAAGGTTTGTTTTTTTATTTAATGGCATATCAATCTTCGTGAGTTATTTAATGCCAAAGGTATCCATGTAATATAATGGCCGAGGGATTTCGTTTTATGCCTTTAGGCTGAGAACCTTTCGGCTCAGTGCATGGGTTACTTAGGTGCAACATTAACGAAGGTGTTCATGCGCGCGGGCAGAGCGGACGTGTCACTCAGAGATGTCACAATAGCCCAGATGGGAAACGGGGCTACAGAGTGCGGGTGACGTCACGCACCAGAAGCGCGCGGAGGATTTGGGGGATTTTGAAAAAGTCAGTTCGTTGAGTTTAGACTAGACACCGAACGAGAAGGGTCGAATTTCGGGACTCGCTGAGGCCAGACGAACTTGCGCGCCGCACGAGATGGGGAGGGGCAGATGGAAAAGCTAGAATAGAAAGAATGTGTATCTCTCTCCCTAATTTGAAGAACCTTTAAACTCAAAGGTAATAAAAAGTTTCGTACCTGAACTAAGAAGTCGTAAGTGTTTTTCGTGTTTCGAGATTCTTATGTTCTATGTATATATGTTATGAACATTCTATGTACGTTTCACATATCCGTATCTGGCTATGTAATATCCTTTCAACAGAACAGAAACTATTTAGCCTATTGCCCCCCGGGTATAATATTTTCCCCCCATGGGATTAATCCGAAAGTGAACGTAATTATATGCTAATCCAATATCGATCATTTTTAAGCAGATCTATTTGACCCATAAATGGGAACCTATCAGGTACTATCATTCTGAGCAAGAGTTGACCTGGAAGTAATGGCAATGAAGAGGCATACCACTCACACCCTAGAACTGGAGACTCACGATCAGATGCAGTTTAGTGTCATACTCAGAAACGAAAGAAGGAAAACATTTGGCAATATTTAATAATTTTTTCGAATTTGCTCCAATATTTAAAAAAAAATTCAAAAGAGATTTTTATGGGTTTCCTCGGAAATTACTACGGACCTAGAACCCCACTTGTCCACTTGCAGTTTGTGGGTCTGTGGGGCCAAATGAACAGCTTCTGGCCATATTAGTTAAGTCGGATTCGTTAGTCTCTTCACTTGAAAAGTAGTAACCTTATGAATTTGGTAAAAGCTCATCTGTTCAGTTTTTTTTTCTACAAACAACGTTAATCATACCATATAGTTGACTTTTTAAAATCTTTATTCATTTCGGCTGCACTTATCATTTTTATATACTTTTGTGAATACATGAAAATCATTTTCCCATTGTTTTTCCTACATTCGTAAACTTTTTTTTATCTTAATTAACAAAGTTTTATTAGCGTTGAAACCCCTGCCATTCTCTATTCAACAATTTTCCTTTCTTTTTTCTCAAATACCAAAACCCCTCATTCACGTCTCCATAACCTTCCTCATTCCTTAGTCTCACCCACTTTATTTTTTAAATTTATATAGATACTCACATTCTCTACCGGTAGTCTTTATGTGTCTAAAAATTGCACGTTTTAAGTACTTCAGGCGACTGGAAAGGTACGTAGAAAAAAAATCTTTTTGATATTCTAACACTCTGTTTCTTTTTACACTTATTTATGGTTTTATTGTTCGTATTTTTATGAGGCTGATGTAGACGTTTTCAGCATTGTTTGACAAATAATTCTTATAATAGCATCATTATTCAGTAATCAAGGTATTTTGCTTGACTTTCGGTGTTCCAGCGCCTGTTTCTTGCGAATTTGTCTCTACTATTATATTAAACTGATGTAGAGGTTTCCGCTATATTTCATCATATTTCTATGTGGAGCAAAGTAACAGCCTGAAGATGTCAGATTTGGATTGATTGATTTTAACGGCATGTCAAGCCGTTTAGGATTACTTTACGCTTACATGTTTGGGAATCTTGTTCATTGCACGATTATATGTACGTTTTTGTCTGCCGGTTATATGATATCTAGTATTCCTATCTAATACAAATAATTTAACTTGATTGATTGACTTTAACGGCATGTCAACTTGTCTTGGTTTATTTTAAGCCAAAAGGTTGGGCAATCTTGGTACGTTTTTTGCGAGGTTTGTTGCGTAAGGATTTTCTGCTTTTTGCACACGGTCCTATCAAATATGAATAATTTTTAAACGGATCTATTTGACCCATGGATGGGACTTTAACTGATACTATCACCATGGATCAGTGTGGAATGGAAATGAAGGATAGCTCAACACTCCTCAGATATCTTGAACAGTAGCCTTCACCACCACATGCAGTTTAGTGTCATGCGTAGAGCATCGTTTTTTTGGGGAGTGGTGTTATCCCTCTGCAGTGAATACAGTTCTAAGCACTTCCGGTTCGAAGTACAGATGTAGAAGATATGCCTGACATGGAAGAACTTCTCAAACAAACTCCATAAGTGTTGGTTGGTTGGTTGGTTGGTTTCTTTGTTTAATGGCATATCAAACTTCGTGGGTTATTTAATGTCAGAGTCATCTTTGTGGGAAAATGGCTGTGATAGTTTTAAATCTAAGGCTTGGGAGTTCATATCGTTCCCAAGAGTATTAATCCGAAATTGATTGTAACAGCGCTACTGGAGTTCGAACTCGCTTACTCTAAATCCACAGTCCAGCACTTTACCCATTACACCACAGAGACCCCCAGATTCTATAAATTGTTTATTCAGTCGCGTTTACTGAAAGGAACTTTGAACGTATGTAGCAAAATTACCACTGACTTCTTTGTTCGGAAAATATACTTTTTGTTCCAATGACTCATTTAAACGAATTGGTGTGGGGGCCTTCAGTGGGGCTATGTGTGAAAGTGAACTTTGACAAGTGATGATGGTAGCTCCATCAAGCTAATGCACATTAGTTTTCTTTTCAGTTATGATCATGGCTTGGTCCGATTCAGACCGTAATTTTGCTGCTGAAATGTTTTTTTAAGACTAGTGAATTTGTAATTGCTACACAGAGAACTTTTTATGCGCATTTGGAATGATGCTGTTATGGATTGAAAATCAATACTGCCTTTGGATTAAATATTCTATCGGAAACAGCATCCATCTCTCAATAAAGAAGAAGTTCAACAGCAAATTCACGGTTTGCACCAGTCCAAGCTAAAGTCGTTACTGATCCAAACTGAAAAAAAATGCCAAGACATTAGCCAGAAGTAGCTACCACAATAACTTGCACTACATAGGCTTCTGAGGCGGTGCTTGTGGCATAATGGCTGTCGTCGTAGGAAGTAGAGTCGGCTATCTGAGTTCGACTCCTGAACTAGGCTGTTTGTATTAGCGAAAGGTATCAATCCAGCGAGTCTCCCACGAGCTATGGGTAAATAGTAACTCAGACTAGGCTCTTTAAGCATGGTGTAATAACCAACGTAGAAGAAGGAACATTGAATTTAAACCAAGCATAGACCTGGAGAGGGATGGGTGCTACCAGGCTGTTCGTGCCCAAGACACGCTACAAGAGTAGATTTCCCACTACCAAACCTGTTACAGGATGCATCTTCTTTTTTAAAGGTCTCTCTCGATACATATCCACCCGAAGTTTAGTATATGATGACTGTGTTCCCTGGTGGTGAGGCTCGGACCAATTAGACCTGTTTGCAAATCATTTGTATTAGTTAGGAATATTTGATGTGATATAACCATATTAAAAAAAACTCTTGAGAAACAAGGGGAAATGTAAGTATATACGTATAATGTATACAATTCTTTAGGCATGAAATATTTCCAGACGGGTTGATATGCCGATAAAACTAATTAATAAATAAATCATACTCACACACACGCACACACACACATATATATATATATATATATATATATATATATATATATATATATATATATATAAGAATAAGCAAAAGTTAAAAATAAATAAGAATATTTCTTTGTAGTTATTTAATTCTTTAATACATACGAGTTGCATACGATAAGTTTCCAGACTTTTTTCGTCTGGGCACTTTTATTGAGAGTTCACATATGAAACTCTAGTCCCCTTCGAAGTAATCTTCTCCGGCTGCAATGCACTTGTTGTACCGTTCCAACAACTTCTGGAAGGCCCAATGGAAGTCCTCTTATGTGAGCCTCTCAATGACCTTCGTCACAGCCTCTTTCATCTCCTCAATGGTCTTATAACGACACCCTCTGAGCTTAGGGAATAAACAAAAGTCACAGGAAGCAAGGTCTGGACTATAGGGAGGGTGAGGAACTGTCTTGATGCTCATATTGGTCAAATAGTCTGTGACAAGGATGGAATTGTAGACTGGTGTATTGTCCTGGTGGAAATGCCACTGGCCCGATTTGAAGTGTGCTGGCCTCTTCTGACGGAATCTCTTCCTGAACTCCCTTAAAACCTCAAAATAGTAACCCTAACCCTAACCCTTTGGCCAATCAACTCTGGTCTATTGTTTTCCTTACTCCTCCTACACCTGTCATCATCCCTCAGAGACTCCCTGCCTTCCTTGAATCTCTTATGCCGCCCAAAAATTGATGCTCAATTCATGCAAGATGGTCGAAAAGCAGTTTGAAGCGTTCTATACCTTGTTTCTGTGGCATTTTTTCCAAGTTTAAAACAGAATTTTATTGCATATCGTTCTTCTAAAGTGTCCTCACGTCCAGATTGCATTTTTGAAATTCACTAGCTGTGACAATCAGCTGTGACCCACCATTATGCTGTTTGTAGGGTGTATTCCAATTCCTGTTGTAGCTGTACATTCGAACCTGAAATCATAAAAACTGGTCAGTCACCTCATAAGATGTATAGCAATAACATACTGAAATTTCAAGAGTCTACGACCATTTTAAATGCCCATATGAAAAGAGATCTGGAAACTTATCGTATGCACCTCGTATATATATATATATATATATATATATATATATAACATGGCTGATTATAAAAATAAAAAAAACATAGAGAAAATGGTTGATATATATATATATATATATATACACACACACAGATATATATATATATATATATATATATATATATTGAGAGAGAGAGAGAGAGAGAGAGAGAGAGAATGATTTATTTTCTAAACAAAGTTATTTCCCAATTCCTTCCACGAGACCGATTACTCTGCTACCCTTTAGCCTTTGATACAGTAATTTACACTCTTTCTTAGTTCCTTAACTTCATCTTCTTCCAGTTTTTTTCCCATTACGCTTGTTATTTTATGGGCACCGTTCAACCGAGCTTTTGCATCGTCTTAAAATATATCAGCTAGCTTTGTGTCCTGCTTACTTGTAGTTTTGTTTTGCTTAATCATTTAATAATAACTGATCTCTCTCCCTCTCTCTCTCTTTCAGTCTCTCTGTCTCTCTGTTTTATGTACTAGTAGGCATAAGTACTGTAGACTACAAGATTCACTTACATTAAAGTGCGTCAAAAATATTTTTGTTAAAAAATAACTGGAGAATATTATTGAAATAGATCTCAAGGAAAAACAAAATAAACCTCCTTAAAATACAATGGTAGATTCACAGGGTGGAAAGGAATTGTTTCGATAGAAACGTTGTCATTGCAAGATACAGAACAATATAAAATTATCTAAACGTCAAGCAAGATGGTGTCGTACACCCCTTTTAACAAAGTGGCTATAATGAGTGAGAAACGGGGGTTGCAGTTCTTTAGTACTTCATATGTCGTGCATTGTATTTGGGTCTCATTGACGAAAAGCTCTAAGTAGCAGACAGTTCTGTTTCTTGTATTGGGCTACCCACCATTATGCTGTTTGTAAGAGGATGTTAGGTGGCTCTTAACCTTGAGTTTATCTTTCTTTCTTTCTTTCTTTCTTTCTTTTTTCTTTTAGAAGTCTTTATTTCTTGCTTTTCCTTTTAGTATGCTTTCTTTCTTTCTTTCTTTCTTTCTTTCTTTCTTTCTTAGAAGCCTTTGTTTGTTTGTTTGTTTGTTTGTTTGTTAGAAGCCTTTCTTCGTTTCTTTCTTTCTTAAGTTTTTTTAAGCGTAATTTGTTTATTCATTTATTCATTTTTTAATCTCAAATCTATTATAATTGATAACGCCGGGAACGGTCACTTCTTTTCCTCTGTTTTCAACTTCATTTTCCATTCTTTTTTCCCTTTCCTTCCCTTTTTCCTTTTATTGTTCATTTTCTATTCTTTTTCCTTTTCTTCTTCGTACGAATTTCGTTGATATCTCTTCGACCAAATGCGTATTTTGATTGCAAGGATTTGTGTCTGGTCTTTGCAGGCGATGAGATGTAGATAAACTCCATTCGCCTGCCAGTTGATAGTGTCATATACATTGCAGTGACCCTGACAATGAGGCCACCATCTTGAGTTTTTCCAGAATTTTCTCTGATGACAACACACATACACACACACACACACACATACGTACGGGTACGAATAAAGTATACATCAATAAGTAAAAATAAATACCGTTTATTCTGTTTTTAGGACAGACTTTTTCTTGGAAGCTTAAAAAATCTCTTGCGTCTTATACACCGAAAGTTATTACTGCAAATCTTCTCGAGTTTTATATACAGTGTAACCCGGATATAAGAGATCCTGATATAAGAGAAACTCGGATATGAACGAGATTTTCTCTGGTCCCAAATAGAGCCTATGTTACATAAACAAAATAGATCAAACTCGGATATAAGAGACCCCAATATAAGAGAAATCCGGATATAAGATAGATTTCTCTGATCCCAAATTAGAGCCTGTGTTACCTAAACAAAATAGACCAAACCCGGATAAAAGAGAGATTTCTCTGGTTCAAAATTAGAGCCTGTGTTCTCTAAACAAAATACACCAAACCCGTATATAAGAGAAACCCCTGCTATAAGAATCTTAGTCTCCGGTCTCGACAACTCTCTTATATCCGAGTTACACTGTACAGCAACACTTGGAAGTAAGCATAGTTTCCTTTCAACATTTTTCTCTTCTAACGATAACAGAGTGGAGTTCCGTGTTGTAGTGGCTAACGTGCTGGAGTGCGATAGTGTAATAAGCGAGTTCGATCTACAGTCGCGCTACTAGGTTCATTTTCGGATTAATACCCTTAGGAAAAGTACGAACTCCCTTATTCATCCAAGCTATGAATAAAACAATGTCAATACTGCTTTGCAACAAGAATAGCTTTGACATTAAATAACCCACCAAGGATGAAATGCCATTAAACAAATAAACTAAACCCTAAAAGTAGCTGTGCAAGTGGATATGTATTTATTAAAAGAATGTGATATATTTATTAAAAATACTACGCGCTAAATCTTCTTGACAGTTTGACAACGTTTAAAATGAGTGCAGCAATGTATTTTACTTTGTGTAAACAAATTACTGGTGTTTAATTGAATTGTTAGTGATACATAGGAATACTTGAAACTTTTAAACTGTGTGCAAAAAAATGATTTATAGTAAATAGAATTATTAGTGAAACTATTTAACAGTGTGCAAAAAAAAAAAAAAAAATGAGCTCAGGCTCTTTTAAAAATTTTATCAAGAAAATGTGTTTATAAATCATACATATTTAACATGTTCGTATAAAAAAGATCTGACATTTAATAACCTACAATGGTTGTTATACTATAAATACAACCAAACCAAATCCTATATGTTTAATATATATGTATAAAGAGGATTTGGCATTAAATAACTTACAATGGTTGATATGCCATAAAACCCAATCCAACCAAATCATATATATTTAATATATATGTATAAAGAGTATATGGCATTAAATAACCTACAATGGTTGATATGCCATAAAACCCAATCAAACCAAATCATATATATTCAATATATATGTATAAAGAGAATTTGGCATTAAATAACCTACAAAGGTTGATATGCCATAAAACCCAACCAAACCAAATCCTATATATTTGATATATATGTATAAAGAGGATTTGGCATTAAATAACCTACAATGGTTGATATGCCATAAAACCCAACCAAACCAAATCATATATATTTAATATATATGTATAAAGAGGATTTGGCATTAAATAACCGACAATGGTTGATATGCCATCAAACCCAACCCAACCAAATCATATATATTTAATATATATGTATAAAGAGGATTTGGCATTAAATAACTTACAATGGTTGATATCCCATAAAACCCAACCCAACCGAATCATATATATTTAATATATATGTATAAAGAGGATTTGGCATTAAATAACCTACAATTGCTGATATGCCATAAAACCCAACCAAACCAAATCATATATATTTAATATATATGTATAAAGAGGATTTGGCATTAAATAACCTACAAAGGTTGATATGCCATAAAACCCAACCAAACCAAATCATATATATTTAATATATATGTATAAAGAGGATTTAGCATTAAATAACTTACAATGGTTGATATGCCATAAAACCCAACATAACAGAATCATATATATTTAATATATATGTTTAAAGAGGATTTGGCATTAAATAACTTACAATGGTTGATATGTCATAAAACCCAAACAAACCAAATCATATATATTTAATATATATGTATAAAGAGGATTTGGCATTAAATAACCTACAATGGTTGATATGCCATAAAACCCAAGCAAACTAAATCTTATATATGTATAAAGAGAATTAGGAATTGAATAACTTAGAATGGTTGATATGCCATAAACCAAATCAAACCAAATCATATAGATTTAATATATATGTATAAACAGGATTCGGCATTTAATAACCCACAATGGTTGATATGCCATAAAACCAAACGAAACTAAATCTTATATATGTATAAAGAGGATTTGGCATTAAATAAGCTACAATGGTTGATATGCCATAAAAACCAAACTAAACCAAAGTCACTAGGCTTTACACCGTTTGATTTTTTCTTGCTTCCTAAACTGAAAATTTCTATCAACGATAAGATTTTTGAGAAAAGGAAGGACATTAAATGAAATATATCGGCCATCCTTCACACCAGATCAAAAGAGCAGTTTTTACTTTGATCAATAAAAAACTCGCTAGAATCAGCGTATTTTATTTCAAGAAGATTATTTTGATGAAAAAAACTCTTTATTTATAGTTAGTTTCTGTCTCGGTAATTACTGACACACCAGCGTTGGCCGACCAGCAAAGACATCTGCTCTGTGTGGACACTGGATGCAGTCTGGATGATTTACCTGGAGCAAGGGATAAAAGGGACAGATGGTGAGTGAGAGTCAGGGAAAGACGTGCTGCCAACACTTGATGGTGTATATATATATATATATATATAGGAGGTAAGAGTAAAGTTGGCGACCCAAGTCGAGAGTGACCCAAATGGTCTCTTTTCAATAGCTACTACACCAAGGTGAAGGGGAGGGCGCTACCTCATTCCCAGGATTGTTCCACTTAACCCTGGATCCTCACCTAAAATTGCTGAGTACTAAGCAATGCGGCATCTGATACCATTTTTTGAGTCTTTGATATGATTCGACCTGAGATTGAACCCCGGTCTCTCGGACCATCATATATATATATATATATATATATATATATATATATATATATACGGGAACCTATTCTTTACTATATATTGTGACGCGAATTATTTACTTTTATCCCAAAACGGGGTTTTATTTTCGCACGTGTGAAGACGGGGCGGGTTGGCACTTGATCCCTTGTAGAATAAGTCCTCGTTCAGAGTTTTTTCCTCAGGCATATAAGAACTGGCATATTATGTGGGGGATTAATTTATGGCTAGACTGACCGCCGCTGGCAAGGGGTTCCAAATTTCACACTATCCACACACCCACCAGGTCGCTTCTCTTCCCCCCCTAGAACAACGGAAGATATGGACCTCTAGGTTTAGACGTAATAATATTATATTGTAGTAGTCGGCGACTCCGGTTTCCCGTGTGGTATTTTAAAGGAATTTATAGGACAATTTTAAGCAAGATAACATAAGGCGAATAGAAGCTGAAAAAGAAATATGACACAACAAATTCGTAGCAGACGCCACGAATAACAACTTAGACCACGTGGGAACATTAAAATGTATCAATCTTTTACTATTCAAAGATATACATCTTCAACATGTCAAATACATAATGAATGAACAGTCCATGAACATGTCTTTCTTCTTTTCTGTTCTTTCGTTTTTCTTCAAATTGAGATAGAGAGAGGGAGGGTATATAAAATTGGTTATAAGGAGAAATGGTCTCAAAGTTTACTTATCTTTTTTCTTTGATGGACTTCCTGTGGAGAATCTTTCTTCTTTTACGGGATAATAGACTTTATCTTATTTTTAACACTGGCTTGAAGAAAATGGCTCCTTCGTGTCTGAGATATTTTTTTGTCTTCTTCTACCCGGAGTACTGGCTTTGGCTCCGTCTGCCACGAGCCCTGTCCAACAACTAACTTTTTTCTTTTCTATTTCTGCTGACGGGAGGGAGTCCCCATTTCCGTTTTAGGGTCCCAGCCAATCGTTTGGCTTCTATCTTCCCGTGTCAGGTGACCCGAGTGAGGTCACCAAGTATAAACATCTGGTCTCCCCTGTGACCCATATTCTTTCTTAACGGTCATTCTCTGATGGCTTGCTACTGTTAATTCAAACAAGAGGATAGTAGTCATCCCACTTCCATCGTCTCAGTGGGAGACCACGTGACAATATATATACATATATATATAAAGAATAATGTGACATGGTAGTAAAAGAGATCGAACTCCAGTCGGTCTATTACATTCGCTTTTGGACTAATACTCTCGGGTAATGTATGCCTCCCTATCCCCCTGCTACGGATTAAATTGTATCACTACCGTTCTTCTACAAGGAGGGCTTTGGTATTAAGCTACGAAGGTTGGTGTGCAATCAAACATAAAAACCAAACCAATAAACGATGAAAGGAAAATTGAGTTCTAAAGACAAATGTTGAATAAATAATAAAACCGTTCTTGGATGGCGACAAGCAGATGTTTGGTTGAAAAGTAACACCTAATTCAGAAATTCTCATAATTTATTTTTCATCGATAATTTTTAGAAGAAATAAATTATAATTATTTTAAAATAGGGAATTACTTTTCAATCCCCCTGTATAAAAACTGAAATAATTACTTCACTATTATACACGGATCTGTAACTAAAAGTTTCACGTGGAGATGAAACACAATATTCAGACATGAGATGTATGTACGCAGCAAATCATAGTCAATATCTATGCAATCAATTCACTTATTCTCATAATATTCGATATTCTTGATTAAGAGGTTAGACTTTTTGAAGTATTGAGAAGAATATTCTAAAGCCATAAATACTCAATCATTAATGATGGGGAAGTGGTTTTCTTGCATAATTATTGCAGTTTGATGTATAGTTTAAACCGTGTCAAATACATTAGAATTTAAAGAAAGTTGTCAGGCAACAAACTAGAGAATTTGCACATAAGATGACCTAAACATGGTTAGGTAAGAACTCAAAAAGAGAAACTGCATCCTTATTCATCATCATCAAATTGCTGCTAGCACTAATTTCCTTGACTCTTTCTCCATCAGTCCCTATCGTCCATCGTTCCCAACAGATCCTCTAAACTGCGTCATGTGTCTGCACAGAGGAGTTGTTGGATACGTTCTTGCTGGTCGACCAGCACTTGTACGTCTGTATGTAGGGGTCCATAGGAGAACGTCACTTATAAGTTCGTCCTTGCTTCCCTAATAGTATCCTTCTTGTCTTGTTCGTCTTACTTGGATAGTTTTAATGATGGGCGGTTGGTGGCCGTACAGCTGTTGTTTTAATGAGTGCTGCCTTCAAGATTTGTTCAATATAACTTGTAGCATTTTTGTGCAGTTCCCATCCAACTTTTTCTCGATGCATTTTATTCAGTGTCCATATGGTGCACCCATAGAATAGTATTGACACAACCGTTGCTTGGAAGATATCCCATTTTATTCTATCTGATAGATCGGACTTCCATATAATTGATAGCCTATCGATAGCAGTTCACATCTTTGATAGGCGAATATTGACATTACTTTCAGTAAACGAGACGCTGCTACCGAGGCACGTAAAATTGTCTGCTAATTTCAGGGGACGGCAATTAGGGTGGAGATGGCTTTTTTTCTTAAGATACATGTTCTCCGTTTTGTTTGCGTTCACGTAGAGACCAATGTCTTCGGCTGCTTGCTCCAGTTTCTGTTGCAGGGATTCGGCTTGGGCAGGTATGTTTGGAAAAAGCGCAAAGTCGGTTGGGTATCATCTGCTTCTGGCTTTTTCTTCGTGTATAGCCATTTTGTATTATTAGATCTATCGACGTTCGAAATTCTTAGTCTTGGCAGATTATAAACTGATACCGCACTAATGTATCTCCTTGTAGAAGTCCTGCAGCAATGTCAAAGTAGTCCGTGTCTCCATCCAGTGAGCGCACCTTGACTTTCATGTTTCTACAGAGCATCATTATGACTGTAACAGTTTCTTTGGGGAGACCATAAGATAGAAGTATTTACTGCATCTTTCCTCTCTGTTTGGGATCTAATGCCGAGGAGAAATGTACAAATGATAATGTTGCCTTGAGATTTTTTGAAGGAACTTCTTCAATGATTCAATGTATTGTTAGAATCTGTGGTGTTGTGGATCGTTTTCTCCGAAAACTGTTCCGATTTTTCCAATGAACTATCTCAATTTCAGGTTCAGTGCAGCTGCGATTAGTAAGAGTCATACCTGTGTAGTTCTTGGTGATTCCAAAGTCTCCTTTTTTTGGGAAGAAGAGGATGCAGCCTTTTTTTCTCTGTATTGTATTCTGTTTATATATCTTTATTCATAATAGCACAAAATAATGTCGAAAGTAGTAATTATGTTGAATCAAAAATTGATAATATTAAAAAAAAAATCGAGTGTAGGTCAACGAAGGATAGAGATGAAGTTGTTAATCATATGCAGAAAATGCAGAAAAGTGGCACTAAAGAAATTCAAGAAGATATTCGATTTCAGTGTCTTTATTTAGTGGCATATCAAGCTTCATGGGTTACCTAATGCTAAATCCATAACTGTGGAAGAACAGTAGAGGTACTATTTGAACCTTAGCTGGGGAGGACAATGGGGGTTTATAGCTTTCCTACAGATTTTTGTCCAAAAGTGAATGCAACAGCGCGTCTGGAGTGCTTACTGTGATGTCGCAGTTTACCATGATAGTCATTGTGCCACGGGGATTCCTTTAAAAACTGGCTTGACTGGGTGGGTAATTCATTGGGAATTGTGCAAGATACGGAAATTCGACAATACTGACAAATAGTATATGCATAAACCAGAATCTATGATTGAAAATAAAACGCATTAATTTCTTCGGAATTTGAAGAACAAGTTGATCCATACTTTTGAAAAAGATGGGCATTCTCAACGAGAAATCGCCAAGAAAATCAACAGATCAAGGTGTGTAGTGAATAATTACATGGAAAATAAGAACAAAACACCTAAAAAGATTCCAGGTAGGCCAGAAAAACTCAGTCCAAAGAATAAACGGGCCATTATCAGAGATGTTAGAAAAAATTTTTGCACCAAATTTTTTGCACCAAATTGTATATACCCATGGAATTTCTTAAAAGGTAAGGATACACATTTTTATAGCGCGGAGACTACTATAGACACACGACACACAATAATATTGTTGTATAGAGCAAGTTTTCAGGAACAAAATCATATATCGCACCGAATCACGACCATTTCCGCCGGTGACGAACCAAAGGCTGCATGCCGTGCGCGTGTGTGTGTGTGTGTGTGAGAGAGAGAGAGAGAGAGAGAGAGAGAGAGAGAGAGAGAGAGAGAGAGAGAGAGAGATCGCTCCGAAAGTATTGCCTTTTACTTTATTACGTTCCCCTACAATGTCAGATGCAATGTTTGGTGGTATGGCAGTTGAAGTTGAACCTTCGTGCCAGTAATTCATTATTTTCGTTGTCTCGTTGCCGATGGCATGCGAGCGGCTGTCTAGCCAAAGAGCGTCTAACATGAGAGCCGATATGCACTTCTGATTTCAACACTGTGAAAAGAAATAGCACTCAATGACATTCATCGATGATTGATGAATGTCAATAACGTACAGAAAACAACGGTTCAGGCGGTGGGTAAAGCGTTTCAGCAGTGGTGACAGGCCATGTTCAACACGGTTATTGTCAGCCTACGAAATAAATAACACCTCCATCAGCTTGTCAACACGAATCGACGCAGCGAAAGACGGACGATGCTTTTAACACTGCTCTGATGACGGCGCCGCCCCGTGAAAATTTTCTGGGCGTGGCATGCAGGTTCACGTTTATCGCCGACGTAAATACACAGACAATCATGCTGATTATATGGAAAATTGTATTTTACCTGATTGATTCATTCGAATGGTATGTCAACTCTACTGGGGTTAACTTAAGCCTTGAGCCCAGGGAATCGCATTCATTATACTGTTATATTTGCGTTTTTTGCATAATTGTTTTGTCTTGGTTTCGTTAGGTTTCTTTGTTTAATAGCATATCAACCTTCGTGGGTTATTTCATGCCAAAGCGGCCCTTGCAGAAGAACAATAGTGGTATTTGGCCCAGTCATCTGGGGCTGTAGAATACACCGGCTGCATCTCTGCCGAGGGGTAAGACTCCCCCAACGAGTGTCCTGATTATGACACTAAATAATCTGATGGTGAGGCTTCAATAATGCTGGAGCTTTGGGAAATGCAGAGTACCACTTCATTGCCATCAACCCCAGGTCCACTCTAGCCCGGAGTGATAGCACCTGATAGGGTACTATCTCTGGGTCAAATAGAACTAAATTGTATACTTATACTAAACTAAATTGTTTGAAATAGTACTGTTTGAAACTATTTGGACAATAGGTAGGACCCTAACAGGTACTACAAGTCTGGCTTAGCGTGGGCCTAGGAGTAATAGCAACTAAGGAGAGAATCCATCCTCCAAGAATCTCAGAACAAGATCCTCGTCGCCGGATGTGGTCTATCGCCATACTCAGGCTATATTACGTACTTCCTGTTCCTGTTTTTAGTTTACTGTCTCTATTTGAAAAGGCATGAAATCATGACAGTTGCAGACTTCTTGCAAATAGACCTGCCCGAGCCGAATGTCTACTGCACAGCTAGGAACAAGCAGCTGAAGGCATTGGCCTATATGTAAACGCAAATAAAATAGAGTTCACATGTTTTAAAGAAGGGGGAGGAGTTATCATCACTTTTATTTTAAAGTAATCATTACTATTTAATGATTATAATTTGTTTGAATACAGTTATGTAGTTTCAAGTAAATAGTAATAATAAGTTTTAGAAGACATTTATAACTTTCTTAACACAAATAATTTGCACTCAGTAATATTCGAACGGATCAAATTGACCCATAGATAAAGCCCTAACAGGTAATACCATTTGTAATTTTTTTTATTGTAATAATGACTATATTTTCAAGCTTCCATTCTATTTTTTTAAAAATTGCACTTCTATTTGTCAAGAATCATTTGTTTGCATACTGTTATATGGTAACAAGTATTCCTATCAAACACAAATAATTTACAAACAGTTAAACGGTTTCAAATAATATTATTGAACATTAATAATTCTTTTTGGTAATAATAATTTGTTTGTACACTGTTAAATGATTAAACAGTTCTATTTGATTCATTGATTTGACCATAACAAATACAACCACTCCTAGTCAGAGTGGACCTTGTAATGAAAATGTATTCAACAATCCCCAGAACCGGTGCCTCACAATTTAATGTCATACCCAGGTCATTTCTTTTTCTTTTTTTTAGGGAAGTAGCTAAAGTAGTGATTACCACACAAATATGGTTCAGCCCCTATATGGACACACACACATATACAAGCACATGCATATACATCCCTACAGTCAACTCACAACGATACATATATATATATATATATATATATAACTGCACGTACATACATACTCACTTAGATTTACTCATCCCAATCCACGTGTCCACACATACATAGGGCTAAGTATATATACTAGCGTCAAAAGTGTCGTAACCCAATAGTGTTATTATGCTTCCTATGTCAATTGCCGTTTCCGTTAACTCATGACTTTCTCCTGATATTTGAACTGGTTTCTATGCTTAATAGCATATCAATTGTCTTGGGTTATTTTATGCCGAATCCAATCTGTTAGAAAAACAGTAGTAGCACTATTTAGCTCATAGCTGTGAGGATAAGGGGATTCATACCTTTCCCAAGGGATTTCGTCCGTAAATAAACGTAACTGTACGACTGGAGTTCGAACTTGCTCATTACGATGTCGATATCTAAAACGTAAGCTACCACGCCACGGTGACTTACTCTCCTTATATATATATATATATATATATTAGGAGTGGAAAGTCACCGACTCTTCCGCACGAACAGGATGCAACACAAGGTCAATTTTGAGTGGAGTTTAATTGGTTTAAATTCAGAGTTTTCCTTCTCCCAGATCGGTTGCCGTACTAAGGTTAAAGGGATCAGTCTGCCCTACTATTTACCCATCGCTGGAGGGAGAGTAGTTAGTGTCATACCTCTTTCCCAAGAGTATTAGCGCTATGTGAAAATGCAAACATCCTGGTCCAGTATTTGAAATCGGGTCGTCTTGTACATTTCCTACAACGGTAACCATTGCACTACGAACGCCTTATATATATATATATATATATATATATATGTGTGTGTGTGTGTGTGTGTGTGTGTGTGTGTGTGTGCGTGTGTGACCTTTTCTGCACGAAGAGCTTTGAAGAAAGTTATATTTTTTGTGATCATACAGTCCACAGAAAGGCGATTACGTCAGTAAATACGTCACAAGTACAGGAACTGACTTTTTGCTGCACAAATAAGATGGTGATGTGAAGATGGCAGTAAAACAAAACAAAACAAAAAAAAAAAGAGAAAAACAAAAACGATGCTGGCCGGAAATAACGGCATGTCAAAGAATCGGCCACCTGCGTTCTCACACCGTTCCGTTGTATGAGCTCACGTCAAGGACGAAAGATAACATCTGTGGCCAAAACGAGACATTAATAATAACAATAATAATAATAATAATAATAATGATGATGATGATGATGAGGAGGAGAGAAGTCAGTATAGCATGATCGTAACTTATAAGAAAACGAGAGGGTGAGAACTGAGAGAGGGAAGAAAGTGAGAGGAATAGAAAGAAAGAACAAGTAAGATTGTAAAGTGAAAAGAAAAAAAAAAAGATTTAATAAAGTAAAAAGAGAAAGAAAAAAACAGAAACAACAACAACGAAAGAAAAGAAACCAAACATTTCCATCCCAATTATTTGAGACTAAAGAATGAGACTGACACAGAATCTACGGAACCCACTTGAACTGTTCTTGAACTGACTCTGGTAAAATGCTTCTAATTAATGTTTCAAGTCCAATTCCTAATGATAAAGACGTAATTCCGTACATGACATCTTGATCAAGAGGGGTGTTCCCCCGACAACCCATATCTTTGTTTCGTCAGTGATCTTAGGTCGTGGCAATTGTTGTCCTACTGTGAAAGCTCTTTTTTATAGTTTCATTCTTCATTGTATACTTTTATAAAAAAAAAAGAAAAAAAAAAAGAATGATAGAAAAAGACAATGTCGTTGCTCATCTAGATATGACGTCTTCTTTTATTTATTTTTTATTACATTTTAGTCTACCCGAATGTATTGCTGTACTTTGTTCTAAAAAAACAAACTTGCTAGCTATTTATGTAATCCAAATTATCAAATGTACAATTTGTTCAACAAATGAGCCCAAATCACACACTGTATACACTCGTGTATAGGTCGATGACTGATTTACGGCCTAGAAATAAACTTTTATCGAATTAAGTTTTGATGCCAAGGATTTTAGATTTGTCTGTGCCTCCCACCGGACAGAACTTGACACCAGATCACGATACATGGTTGGTTTATAGTGGGGGTTAAGGGAGGGCGACGTTGGGCACGAGTTGAGGCTGGAGCCCTGCCGAACTTATGCAGGTCATCGGTTAATTTGTGCAATATGAGCCAAATGAGCCTGCTGCTGGATTTAGACTCACTCGATATATTACGAGGATTATTAAATAGGTTTCCAGACTTTTTTCGTATGGGCATTTTTATTGATAGTACACACATAAAATTCTTGTCCCCTTCGAAGTAATATCCTCCGACTGCAATGCACTTGTACCGTTCCAGCAACTTCTGGAGGGCCCCATGGAAGTCCTCTTGTGTGAGCGTTTCAATGACCTTCGTCACAGCCTCTTTCATCTCCTCAATTATCTCATAACAGCCTCTGAGCTTAGGGAATAACCAAAAGTCACAGGGAGCAAGGTCTGGACTATACGGAAGATGAGGAACTGTCTTGATGCTCATCTTGGTTAAATAGTCTGTGACAAGGATGGAATTGTGGACTGGAGCACTGTCCTGCTGGAAATGCCACTGACCCGATTTGAAGAGTGCTGGCCTCTTCCGACCGGATCTCTTCCCGAACTCCCTTAAACCTCAACATAGTAATCCTAACCCTAAACCTTTGGCCAATCAACTCTGGTGTATTGACTTCCTTACTCCTTCCACACCTCTCATCATCCCTCACAAACTCCCTGCCTTCCTTGAATCTCTTATGCTACTCAAAAACTCATGCTCGATTCATGCAAGATTGTCGAAAAGCAGTGTGAAGCATTCTATACGTTTCTGTGGCATTTTTTTTCAAGTTTAAAACACAATTTTATTGCATGTTTCTCCTAAAGAGTCAGTTTGCATTTTTGATATTCACTAGCTGTGACAATCAGGCTTTAGTAGGGTGTATTCCAATTGCTGCTGTAACTGTTCATTCGAACCTGAAATCATAAAAATTTGTCAGTCATCTCATAAGATGTATAGCAATAACATAGTGAAATTTCAAGAGTCTACGACAATTTTAAATACCAGTACAAAAGAAAAATGTCTGTTAACTTATTGATGGCACGACGTAAGTGAATTCGGCACGGATGCCTGTATATAACTTAAAGTAGACCAGGGTGTCTAGTTTTATGCCGTGCTATCAATACAGTCAAGGGTTGCTTCTTTTCTTTCTCGTTATGCTTGCATTTTAACCTTCCAAAAATATTACTCACGCATCGAAGTATTTTTTTCTTTTTTTTTTCTTTTATCTACCTTTGAAGGTTATATTAGGTCAAAGCCATCTATGAAGAAGAACAGTAGTGGTACTATTTACCACGTATTGGAGGGGTTTGTAAATTCCCCAATGATATTTGTCTAAAGGTGAACATAATAGCGCGGCTGGAGTTTGAACTCACTTACTATGATATCGAAGTCTAGGACATTAGCCACTACATCACGGGGACTTCCTAGGAATTATGTTGTGATGCCATCAGTTGCTCGTCGATCTTCATTTTATATTTGAATTTTAATCTTTGAAAATTATTACTCATATATTGGTCGATTCTTGATTGATAGTCTAGAAATCATATTTTATCGAATTAAGTTTTAAAGCCAAGAGTTGTTCCTCGTCCTTTCTGTTTTGTTTGAATCTCGTCCATTGGTTGGCGCCAATTTTTGATATTGCTCAGGACAAATGTGAATAAAGATCAGATTTTCAAAATTCGACTTATACTCGAGTGTTAGCAGTAGTTTAGAGTAGTTACGTCGTGTTTTTTTTCTTTTTTTTTTTTTTGTTATAACAACTTTTTACTGAAAATTAATTTCTTCTTTGTTGGGCCGAGAAATTTTCTGCACCCTTTTGTAATATTTAAAATCAATGCAAGGAGTTTTACTGTAGAAATGCATTGCAAACTAATTTAATACAGAAATACATTAATTATAATTTTTCATATATACTTTTTTCATATACTTTGGTGCAAATGTAATCTCGTTTTAATTAAGGGGGCATATATTCAAGAGAAAAACAACAAAAATGTAAGTAAAAAAAAAAAGAAGTTATTTTCATGATACCTATATTACGCAGTCTTAATTTATAAAACACAAAAAATTTCTCTCAATTTAAGATATAGACTGTGATATAAGTATCAAGAAAAAAAATATATATTTTCTTTTTTCTTTTCTTCTTCTTCTTCTCAAACCATACTCCCTTAATTAAAACAAGATTACTCACACAACAAATTAAATACCGTATACCGTCTTTAAAAAATCTCTATATCCACAGGACAGTTCGCGGTGTAATGGTTATCGTCTTGTTATATAGCCGTGATAAATGAAGGATACTCTCCCAAGACTAATCGATAAGAGAATAAAAGTTTTAGTAGATTTCAGTCGATAAGCTCAAAATAATGCAAACTAAAGAAACATAAATCTTAAAAGAAATTAACCCATAAATTAAAACACTTGATATATATATATATATATATATATATATATATATATAAAAGATTGTCCATCATAATGACATTCTGAAATCCTCAAGTGTACAATCATAATGACAGTCATTGATAATATATATATTACTATGAGTCTTCGTAAATCAGTGAAGTATACTAATGCTGTATATCCATGATGAATGAAGGACCATAATGAAGGAATGATGAGACTGTAACACATTCTTTACAAAAATATATCTCTCACTTTATTACTTCTCGAAAGGTCCGAAATTGGCTGTAAGCTTGAGAGAGAGAAAGAGTCGAAGAAGGCGTACACAGACAGGCGGAGGACTACTATATTGACCTTTTCTTTACCTGCGTTGTGAATTCTTAACCTGCCTCTTTACTTCTTTGAATTTACTCAACCTCAGTCCACCTGGTCCCCCACCCCTACTGAGCACTTGGTGGCCGCTCTCCAAACTTCTTGACTGCCCGAATCTCTTATGCCTGACCAACTGACCGTGATTGACCGTTCTATTTGTGGGTGCCTATGTATATAGAATTTCACAACGCCTACGCATCCTTCCGGTTGGTGATTCACGTGATCTGCTTCCGGCTGTCAACCCACGTGGACTGACCTCTTGTTTACACAGCTGGAATATCCTGTTTAGAGATTCCTACTTGAAAGGTCTGTCAAAGGTCAATATGCAACCGGCGTAGGAAATGGAAACGGTGACCCGAGTTCAAATTCAGGACGGGGCTGTTTGCCTTTCACATAACGCTAATACCCTTAAAGAAGATATGCATCCAATTTATTCTCTCTCCAGATATGGGTAAATAGTAGAACAGAATGTGCTCTTTAACTTTGTTATAGCAACAGATCTAGAAGGAAAACTCTAAAGAATTGACCTTGTGGCACGTCCCGCTCGTGAAGAGGGGTTGGTAAATACATCCACTGGGGAAACATCTATGATTTAACAGATTTCATCTCTTAAACTAAAATGATGTTGCATAATCACATAATGTACACAACGCATATTTATTGATCTGGTCAGGGTTTAAGGGAGGTAACTTAATTCATAAATTGATCTGCTAAGGAAACAAGTGACCTTTGAAGTAACGTCATTAAGCATAATTGGTGCGTTTTTGCATTTCATTAATTTGAAAGATTTATATAATTTGTAGATGAAGTACGAACTTATTATTACCTAAGTCGGACGAAAGTGAGAGTAACCAATAAGAATCGATCTTATTTTTACATGGCCGGTTTCATTTACCAAGCTTAGCACAAAGCCAGAAGCAAGGTGCAGCCAGTGAGAATCGAACTAACTAACAATGGTCTACTAACCTTGCTTGTCAGTCATTACACGATACAGCGTACTCTGGCGTCTTAGTAAGTGCATACATGACTTCGTCATGATACTATTTACCAACCCCTCCGCTCGGGCAGGATATGACACAAGGTCAATTTTTAAGCGGAGTTTAACAGGTTTGAATTCAAAGTTTTCCTTCTCCTAGACTAGTTGCCTAACCAAGGCTGAAGAACCAAGTCTGTCCTACTATTTACCCATAGCTGGAGGGAGAATAATTGGATTCATACCTTCCCCAAGGGTATTAGTGCTATGTGAAATGCAATCAGTCTCGTCCAGGATTTGAACTCGTGTCGCCGTGTCCATTTCCTACGACGATAACACCACGGGCACCTCCATGCCTTCGTCATGATAATCGGGTTTCTATTTTTAGTTTCGTATGTGTTTTTCCATTCATTCCACATGAGAAGCAGTACGGATATTCAATTCTAGAAGAAATAAAGCTTTACTAATCCGGAAAATTTTTTTTGCGGATAATCGAAACTCCTTTTCAATCGATATTATGATTAAACAAAAAATGCTGTAAATAAATATAATTATTGATGTGTATGCATACCCAAATTATAGGCGTGCCTAAGCAGAGACATCGACAGCAAGTTTGCCTTTGCGTTCTGTCTTCAAGGTTTGATTTGATTCAAAGAATCCTGTTACAGAATCGGTTGAACGGCGTTCGAGTTTCTGCCATGGTCGCGCCTGTTTATAAACCATTAATAAAAAGTTGTTGGCGACCGTAGTCGAGAGCTACCCGAAGGCTCCCTTTTCAATAGCTACTACACCGAGGTGTAGAGGAAGGCGCTACTCCTTTCCCTGGATTGCTCCATTTTACCCCTGAAACGTACCTTATAATGCTGAGTGTTAAGCAAAGAGGTATAAAGTACCACTTTTTGAGTCTTGGGTATGACTCGACTTGAGATTGAATCCCGGTCTCCCGGGCGATTGACGAACACACTATCACTAAGCCAATGGGCCGGTTACCACGAGGTAAAAATCCATGTTTTTGAGCTTTGTCCCAATGACAGATATTTAACAAAAACTGTCTTATTTCAGGTATAGCATCATCTTTACACACACACATAAACGTATATATATATATATATGTGTGTGTGTGTGTGTTGCAGACAAAGGTGTAAATGATTGAATAAAAATCGATTTAAAAATCAATCAATTTTATTTGTTTAAATGGAATGAAAACTTTGTTGCCCCCCCCACGCCAAAATTTAAAAACAAAGCAGCAATTACAAAGTCGTTTTTTGTAAGAAAAGATATTAGTTAGAGCGTAAATATTTTAAGAGAGAAAGTGAAGATTCATGCATGAAATATAGCAGTTTTTTAGTCTCAATCTAATGGATTAATTTGAATATGTAAAACATCATTGTGTGTGTATGTCTTTCTGTGAAAGAAAAAATATATTTATGGGTTAGTATGTATAGGGGGGTTTGCAACTGATTTTTTTTCCATAAGGAAGCGAAGGCTTTAATAAAAACTTAGTAAAGTAGGCGACCCGAAGGTTCCCTTTTCGATGGCTACTACACCAAGGTATAGGGGAGGGCGCAACTCATTTCCTTGGATTGCTACACTTTACCCTTGATCTGGACCTTATGATACTGAGTGTTAAGCAAGGAGGCATCAAGTACTAATTTTTGAGTCTTTGGTATGACTCAATCTGGGATTGAACCCAGGTCTCCGGGGCCATTGGTGAACATTCTAACCATTGTGCCAATGTCCGATAAGCGATGTTGAAATTAAATGTATTCACAAAGGAAAAGAATGTTAGATTTTCACTTAAACAAAATAGAAAATCTAAATTTTAGTTGATACAGTTGGTACCTACTGAATCAGTAATTGTTTTATTACTATTTATAAGATTGAGGTAGGCTCAAAATTAGATAAAAAAAGTTGATGATTCTTATTGATTATAAATGTACTTATAACAGTCTAAGAGGAAAAAGATTTATTTATTGTGGGTATTGATGTTTCAAATATTGTCATCTGCGAATTCTCAAAGAAATCTCAAAACTAACGCGTACTCGCTGATTGGTTATAAAATGCAAAAATACAGCAACAAAATTATAGTTTCTGGAGCCTTTTTTTTTGCACAAATATAAATATTTTTTAGTATGGATATCAGTTGATTTCACACACACACACACACACACACACACACACACACACACATATATATATATATATATAATTCGGTGTTTAAATTTTTTTCTCCCCTTTATTGGTTTTGAACGTGAACGCACCGTTACCTTCGACACTTGTACAAGGAATTTCTTTGCGGAGTACATTGTAAATTTTCTGTATCTTTTCCCAAATTATACCTTCGCTAATTCTGAAACTAGCTTATTTCTTTTTCCTTAATAAATACTTCTCAACTTTGTCCATTATCTTTGGCCTTCGCTTGCTAACAACACTTGCCTCTCCTTTCGCAACATCAGCTGCCTTTATTACGTCTTTATTCTCCAGAAAAGTCGAAATCGGCGATTTCGCCCGGCCGTATTAGGTTGAGAAATAAGAGACCTGAAAGGTATTGTCACGTGATATCCCACGGAGACGATAGAAACAAGATTAATACTATCCTCCCGTTGGAATGAACAGTGGCAACCCGTCAAAAAAGTGACCGTTAAGAAAGAATGTAGGTCACAGAGGGGATATCAACAGATGTTGGTACTTAGTAACCTCAGGTCGCCGGACACCGGAAGGGGAGGGAGAGAGAAGCCAAATGATTGGCTGGGACCCCAAAACGGAAGTGGGGCTCCTTCCCGTCAGCGGAAATAGATAGTAAGAAAGGTTAGTTATTAGAAGGGGCTCGTGGCAGACAGACCCATAGCCATTTACTCCGGGTGAAGAAGACAAAAACATATCTTGGACACGAGGGACCCCAGGTTCTTCAAGCCAGTGTAAAAAAAATAGCATAAAGTCTATTAGCCAGTGAAAGAACAAAGATTCTCCAGTGGAACCACGTCGAAAAATAAGATAAGTAACTTTGGGGCTATTTCTCCTTTATACCCAAATTTTATATACCACTCTCTCTCTCTCTTTCAATTTGAAGAAAAACAAAAGTTAAGAAAGGACATTTATATTCGTGGACTGTCCATTTATTATATATTTGACACTTTGAAAGTGTATCTCTTTGTATAGTAAAGGATTCATATATTTTTATGTTACCACGTGGTCTAAGTTGTTCTTTGCAGTTCTGCTACGAATTTGTTGTGTCACATTTCCTTTTCAGTTCTATTCGTCTTATGTTATCTTGCTTAGAATTGTCCTATTAATTCCTTTAAAATATCACACGGGAAACCGGAGTTGCCGACTACTACAATATAATATTATTACGACTAAAACCTATAGGTCTATATCTTCTGTTGTCTAGGGGAGGAAGTTTAGTGGCCTTGGTGGGTGTGTGGATAGTGTGAAATTTCGAACCCCTTGCCAGCGGCGGTCAGTCTGGCCCTAAATTAATCCCTCACGTAATATGCCAGGTCTTATATGCCTGAGAGAAAAACTCTGAACGAGGACTTATTCTATAGGGGATCTAGTGCCAACCTGCGCCGTCTTCACACGTGCAAAAATAAAGTCCCGTTTTGGGATTTTAGTCAATTTGCCGTCACAGTATTCTCAAATTTTGTGATTATATCCTTCAATTCTATCGTTGTTTTCACAACTTTCCTCTTTTCCTTACCGGTAGTATTACTGCTGCCTTTCTTAGCAACCCTGTCTAAGGGCTAAAGTAGAGAATCAGTACTAACGAAGCGAGGAATTTGCACAAACTCAATATTAGACAATCGTTCAATTGGGGAACAACTTGGACTGATGGTAACTGATGCTGCTCAGATTGACTCGCTCAGCCGATCGGCCATATTCAGTTTGCTTCGTCAGTCATTCATGCGCATATATGTAATTATTTCAGCTTCGAAGTAGGTTATTTATACTTATATATATATATATATATATATATATAATGATGGTAATGATACTTTGGCCTCGAAATAATCTTGTCCTCACAGTCGTTATCTGATGAAGGCTTCGCTAGTCGCACAGCTGTAGTTTATTCCTGCAGCATGTATATATAATATATAGTATATATTTGTTTGTATAATATGTGATATGTAAAGTTGTTAGCGACCATAGTCGAGAGTAACCCGAAGGCTCCCTTTTTAATAGCTTACGACACCAAGGGAGGGCGTTACTCCATTCCATGGATTGTTCCACTTGACCCTTGATCCTTACCTTATAATGCTGAGTGTTAAGCAAGGCGGCATCAAGTACCATTTTTGAGTCTTTGGTATGACTCGACCTGGGATTGAACCCCGGTATGCATATATCTATGTATTATATATATATATATATATATATATATATATATATATATATATATATATATATGTATACTATGTGATATGTAATATATAAAATACATATTTGTTCGTGTAATATATAATATATGATATATATAATGAATATTTATTTGTATCATGATATATACTTTTTTTTCGATAGTACATGATATAGAAATATTTGTAGGATAATATATATAATAAGTAAGTCAATTTTACTTAACTTTTTTATATATAATTTATATCATACATCTTCATTGATGCATCGGGATGGGTCATCAGTGATGGTTCCTTTGGGTTCAGGTGGTTCCTTTTCGGGTCTTTCAACATCAGACCCCCTCACCCAAATGACCCAGTTGGCATTGATCTTACTCCAACTCCCATCCCGGCAGCTAACCTGCGCATCCACACAAGGAAAAAAAAATGACCACAGAAAGGGCTCTATATATAATTTTGCAACAGCCAATCAGAGCTAAGCTCTACTGATGACTTCTAAATCTTTCCTTTAAAAATCGGGAGGCCACTTTACTCTTGCTTTTCGGCCACAATGACGTTGTTATTCGGTTATTTGTTAACTCCGGTATGCATTTTTTCCTTTTTCCTCCCCCCCCGCTTTTTTTAACTTACAGAAAAAAAATAAATAAATAGATTAAAAAAAATACTTTTTTTTTCAATAGTACATGATATAGAAATATTTGTATAATAATATATATAATAAGTTAACTTTACTTCACTTTTTTTATATATAATAAATATTTATTTATATGAAAATATATATTTAATATTTATTTGGAAAATCACATATAAACTTCACACAACCCTACACCAGAGAAGATACCCAACAACTCTAATTAATAAAAGTTAATTGGCGACCTAAGTACAGGGTGACCCGAAAGCTTCCTTTTCAACAGCTACTAAACCGAGGTGAAGGGGATGGTGCTACTCCATTTCCTTGATTGTTCCACTTTACTCTTACCTTATAGTGCTGGGTGTTTAGCAAGGCGACATCAAGTACCATTTTTTAAAGATTTTGGTGTGACTCGACCTGGGATTGAACAAAAACAACCCAAAACTATTAACAGAAATAATAAAAAATCTAGAAGTAATAAAAAAACAAAGACAAAATCAAAGAAACACTTGACACAATAAAAATCATTAAAAGCCAGAAACAACCCAAAAGTCTTAAAAGAATACTCACCTCTTCTACATTCGGAGAAAACACAATACAAGGGGTTACCAAATGCAATAATAAACGATGTAAAATATGATATAATTATAGAAGGTAAATCCTCTACCTTTAAAAACCCGGAAACCAAATTCAAAAAGAATGAAGACTTAAGCTGTGACTCAAAAAAAAACGTAGTCTACATAATTGAATGTATTAAGTACAAAGAAATATACATAGGGCCAACACAGGCCCTTGATACAAAATATTAACATAACAGAAAATAGAAAATTAAATGTATCGAAACACCTATACGAATGTAGTCAACGTGAAATTTAAAATAATGTCCATATAGCAAACTAACGACAACACGCTACTTCAAATAAAGGAAAAAGATTATAGATGAATTCAAACTAAAGTTGAATAAAACATGAATCATACACACACATCAAGCACCCAATTAACAAGGCCTTGTGTCATATATGCTCTCTGACGAACGCAACAAGCTGGAAACATACACGTATATAAGAACGAAATGAATTAATAAATCCTAAAAAAACACAAATCTCTTCGTAGACCTAAGATTTTATAATATATTTATTTGTATAATAATATATAATATATAGTGGTTTGAGTGTTTGCCAATGGCCCGAGAGACCGGGTTTCAATCCCATGTCGAGTCATACCCAAGACTCAAAAAATGGTACTTGACCCCTCCACGCTTAACATTCAGCATTATAAGGTACGTATCAAGGGTAGAATGGTGCAATACAGGGAGACTAGTAATGCCTTCCTTTACACCACGGTGTAGTAGCTATTGAAAAGGGAGCCTTGGATTCGCCCCCGACTACGGTTACCAGCTTTTACTTTTTATATCCATTCATATAGTAATTTATATAATAAATATTTATTTATATGATAATATATAGTTTGTATTTATTTGTATACTAATATGTACCAGATATGAAATCATTAAACGTTTTTTGCTAATCTGTATCATTTTATTCATTTCCTAGACAAATTAGCATAATTAAAATGCAAAGAAATTTATTACTAAAAATGGAATCAGCATTTTAAAGGAGACAGGAGTGATAATTTATGCAGACCAGATGAACACTTTAACATCATCATTATAGTAATTCTTGCCAATTTTCTCATTAGCTCTAATTCTGTTTTCTTTTTACTGGAGTGTAAGTGACAGCAAGTCTCTTCATGCCTTCTGGACTTTTCTACGTTTCCAAGCTAATTTTAGCAGGGCGGTGTTATGAATGGTTTAAATTCTTCCTGTTCATCGAGTCTCTTTTCTATGTTCTTGGGAACTGTTCCAGGACCCCCTACGACTATTGGTATCACTGTCATCTTCACGTTCCACAGCTTTCTAAACGCTCCGCCAAGAACAATGTATTTGTTCAGCTTTTGCCTTTTTTTTCACTCTGGAGCGCCAACATCGAATTGATAACAAGTTATTTTCTTCTTATTAATTAAATCTAATTCTGGTCTTCTGGCTGGAATTGGGTGATCCATTTGTTTCTCAAAGTTCCAGAGAATTTTATTTTATTCTCAAAGACAGATTCTGGTTTGTGCATATACCATTTGTTAGTATGGTGAAATTTTATTTTTTTGCGTAGTTCCCTGTGGATCTCCTTTTCCATACGATTATGTCTGTCCTTGCATTCCTTTTATGATACTTTGCAGCTTTTACTTATATGATCAATAATTGAAGTAAGCATCAGATTTTCCAAACTCTCTTCTTTTACATTCAGTCTGATTTCATTCAAACTTCACTGCTCTGAATATATATATATATATATATATATATATATCTTTATTAATATAATTTTATGATTTCAGGTTCCAATGAACAGCTACAGCAGCAATTGGAATATACCCTACTAAAGCCTGATTGTCACAGCTAGTGAATTTCAAAAATTCAAACTGACACTTTAGAAGAACGATATGCAATAAAATTCTGTTTTAAACTTGGAAAAAATGCCACAGAAACTTATGGAATGCTTCAGACTGCTTTTCGACCATCTTGCATGAATCGAGCTTGAGTTTTTGAGTGGCATAAGAGATTCAAGGAAGGCAGGGAGTCTGTGAGGGATGATGAGAGGTGTGGGAGGAGTAAGGAAGTCAATACACCACAGTTGATTGGCCAAAGGGTTAGGGTTAGGGTTACTATGTTAAGGTTTTAAGGGAGTTCAGGAAGAGATTCGGTCGGAAGAGGCCAGCACTCTTGAAATCGGCTCTGTGGCATTTCCACCAGGACAATGCACCAGTCCACAACTGTATCCTTGTCACAGACTATTTGACCAAGATGGGCATTGACACAGTTCCTCACCTTCCTTACAGTCCAGACCTTACTCCCTGTGACTTTTGGTTATTCCCTAAGCTCAGAGGCTGTCGTTGTGAGACAATTGAGGAGATGAAAGAGGCTGTGACGACGGTCATTGGCATGCTGACACAGGAGGACTTCCCTGGGGCCCTCCAGAAGTTGTTGGAAAGGTACAACAAGTGCATTGCAATCGGAGGAGATTACTTCGAAGGGGACAAGAGTTTCATGTGTGTACTATCAATAAAAGTGCTCATACGAAAGAAGTCTGGAAAATTATCGTATGCACCTCGTATATATACACAAATAATGAAGGGGAATCCTCGTGGCGTTGTGGCAAACGTGCTTGATAGCAACATCGTAGTAAGCGAGTTCGATATCTAGTCGTGCAATAACTTTCACTTTTGGACAACTACCCTTTAAAAAAAGGGTCAAGACTCCTTTTTGTCTCAAGTATGAGTGAAATTGTATGATTACTGTTATTCTAGAAGGATAGCTTTGGCATTAAATAATCCATGAAGGTTGATATGCCATTAAAGAAAGTGACCAAAACAATCAAATATGACGTAAAGCGAAACAAGTGATGATGACATTTCTAGAGAATGGGCTTTTTGATATTAAAGAATTTTTCATTTTCGTCTCTATTACTAATTGCCTCACATTTGGAATAAGAGAACTCACGCGCTGTCATGTAAACAATCCCTTTGATTTCCTTGTCAAGGAAAATAGATAGGGGCTGAAGAAATTACATTTTCTTCTGTAAGTAAATCCATAGGTTCTTCTTCTTCTTCTTCTTCTTCTTCTTCTTCTTCTTCTTCTTCTTCTTCTTCTTCTTCTTCTTCTTGTGTAATTGCTTGTCTTCTTCTTCTTCTTCTTGTGTGATTGCTTGTCATCATCATCATCATCATCATCTTCTTCTTCTTCTTCTTCTTCTTCTTCTTCTTCTTCTTCTTCTTCTCGTGTAATTGCTTGTCTTCTTCTTCTTCTTGTGTGATTGCTTGTCATCATCATCATCTTCATCATCATCATCTTCTTCTTCTTCTTCTTCTTCTTCTTCTTCTCGTGTAATTGCTTGTCTTCTTCTTCTTCTTCTCCTTGTGTGATTGCTTGTCATCATCATCATCTTCTTCTTCTTCTTCTTCTTCTTCTTGTGTAATTGCTTGTCTTCTTCTTCTTCTTCTTGTGTGATTGCTTGTCATCATCATCATCATCATCATCATCTTCTTCTTCTTCTTCTTCTTCTTCTTCTTCTTCTTCTCGTGTAATTGCTTGTCTTCTTCTTCTTCTTGTGTGATTGCTTGTCATCATCATCATCATCATCATCATCATCTTCTTCTTCTTCTTCTTCTTCTTCTTCTTCTCGTGTAATTGCTTGTCTTCTTCTTCTTCTTCTCCTTGTGTGATTGCTTGTCATCATCATCATCTTCTTCTTCTTCTTCTTCTTCTTCTTCTTCTTCTTCTTCTTCTTCTTCTTGTTTTAAAGTTCAGAGTTCATCAAATGCTTTCTTTATCAACGAACTTAAAATCTCCTTTTTTTTAAAAAAAAAAATTCCCAACGCACTTCCGTCACTTACTTGCACCACCTGGATCATTAAAATAACCTTACGCAACAGTTTTATCAAATTAACAATGAAGAATCACGTCAGCAATGATTTTAATAGAATAAAATCCAAACCCTTTTTCGAAGTAATTTCTAAAGAACACAAATAGAAAAAGTAAACTTGACAGTTTTAGACTTCCCTCACATTGTGCAAAAAAAGTCGAGCCAAGAATTTACATAAATAACATAGTCACAGCTAATTTGAAACACATCCTGAACATGCTAAACAAATATCTTCTGAGTGTAGAGCTCCTTGTTATATGTTTACGATAGCAGAGATTATAAAATGGTCAGTTTAGGCGTGGCCGTCGCTATAATACCAATATTAATATTTTTAATTAATAATTTTTGCTTATTTATTGTTGCTTCTTGTTTGTTCCTAAATTCTAATGATATTATTGTTGGTTGCTTGATTGCTATATTTGAGTGATTCCGATTTTAAAATTCTTGCAATTAAAGCAAAAGTGATTGTGATTTTTCAAAATTAAATTTAAAACATGAAAATTTAAGCAGTGTTTGTTGAATTGTTTTTAAAATTTAGACGAATAAACGAAAAATTTAAAAACTGACAGTCAGTGATGTTTATGTTTATATTTTCTTATTAATTATTGTTTTTCTTAATTCTAATCAAAATTAATAAAAACCAGTATAAATCAAAACATGTGTCTTCCTTTTCTTTCTTGTTACATTTTAAAAAGTTTTAAAATCTTTATTAAAAAAAACGACTTGGTGATTATAATTCAACGTTGTCATGAAACGAGAGATTCATAGATCCACTGATGTGACGTCACATTTCATCCGGCAGGCCTTGGTATTATAGCGACGGCCATGGTTCAGGACACTTGGTTAACAAAAATATCATTTTCATTCCATGTATGGATATACCAAGTTACCATTTCAGTTTCACTCGCTTCTTTTGTGAAAAAAATTATTTTAAAAATTGAAAAAAAACATGAAATAAAATTAAGACATCCAACTTTCCTTCGCTAAAGTTTTTCTTTTGGCGTTGATCGGTCAAAACTCATTGAGAACAATTAAAAATAAAAAAAAATAAAATAAAACAAATAAAAAAATAAAAAAAAACAATTAGAAATAAAAAAAATACAATTAAAAATAAAAACAATTTAAAAAATAATTAAAAATAAAAAAGATTAAAAAATAAAAAACAAAAAAAAAATAGATAAAAGAAAAAAAAATAATGAAACAATTAAAGATAAAAAAAACAACAAACAAATATTCATACTTGTCTTATAACTTTAGTTCACAAACACACACACACACACACACATATATATATATATATATATATATCATCATCATCATCATCATGTCGTGCCGCTATCACGGATATCCCTGCTCCTCTCTCGCCACTTCTCCCTATTGTTCATCGCCTCTAGCAGGTCCTCAGGGCTACATCCCGTATCCTTACATAGCTGCTGTATGCATGTTCCAGCTGGTCGTCCTGCTTTTGCTCGGCCATATGTGGGGATCCACGGGAGTACATCACTTATGAGCTCGTCCCTGCTTCTCCAGCAGTGTCTCGCATGTCTGGTTCGTCTAACTTTGATAGTTTTCCTGATGGGAGGTAGGTGGCCGTATAGTTGGTGCTTTTTGGGGTGTTGCAGCCAGGACTTGTTCAATATTGCTCGCAGCATTCTTGTGTAATTGCCGTCTAGCTTCTTCTCCAACCATTTAGTTAGCGTCCAAGTAGTGCATCCATACAATAGTATCGATACGACCGCTGCCTGGAAGAAACTGCGTAGATAAATTCACTCACCTAGGAAGCAGTGTCTCATCAACCGAAAAAAAAACATCGACACGCGGCTAACGAAGGCATGGACAGCTATCGATAGCCTATCGATCATATGGAAATCAGACCTGACTGATATATATATATATATGTGTGTGTGTGTGTGTGTGTGTGTGTGTATGTATGTTGAAGAGTATAGGCAGCAAGTTGTTATTAAGGCAAGTTTTATTAAAGACAATGGAACGCTTGGGCAGAAGATATGGGAAATTCCTTTACCACCAGGATTCCGACACAAGAAAAATAACAAGAAAACTTGAAAAATTAATCTCTAAAAGTAATAAATTTTGTTCCATCGTCTTTATTAAAACTTGCCTATATATATATATATATATATATACATCATCATCATCATCATCATCATCAAGTAGCGCCGCTAGCACGGATTTCCATGACTCTCCCGTGCCATTCGTCTCTATCATCAATCGCTTCAGGCAGGTCTTCTAGATTACATCTTGTGTCCGTACAGAGCTGTTGTAGATAAGTTCTAGCTAGTCATCAAACACCTGCTCGTCCGTGTGAAGGGTTAATCGGAGAACGTCGCTTATGGGTTCGTTTTTCTCCACCAGTATCCCACATGTCTTGTTCGTTTGATTTGAATGATTTTAGGGATAGGAAGTCGGTGGTACAGTTGTTGTTTTGTAGGATGGTGTTTCCAGGATTTTTTCAACACGGCTAGTAGCATTCGTGTGCAATTACCATCATATAGGAATACCCACAGATTCAGAAAAAATCTACCAAGATTTCACCTAACCAGATTATCAGGATAATTCTGACTAAAGAAAGATTGAACCAAACCAAATTTTATTGGACAAACCAGCGCTGGCCGATCAGCAAAAAATTACATTCATCAGCTCTATGCGGACACTTGATGCCGATCAGAGGACTTGCCAAGTGAAAGGGTGATAGATGGTTTGGTTTGGTTATATGACATATCAGTCATTGTCAATTATTTAAAGCCAAATCCTGTTTTTACATATATATTAAATACATTATTTGTAAACACATTTTGTAGATATACAGTTAAATGATCAAACAGTTCTCTTTCAAACAATTCAGTTCAGCACAAGTCATTTGTTTGCACACATTTTTAATCCCAAACAGTTTTATTTAACCCACAGATTGGACCCTATCAGGTGCTATCACTTTGGGCTAGAGTGGACCAGGGAGCGACGACAATGAAGCGGTACTCTGCATTCCCCAAAGCTCCAGCCTTACTGGAGCCTCACCATTAGATTGTTTTGTGTCGTATATCCTGGACACTCGTTGGTGAGATGTAGAGATGCAGTTAGTGTAATTCTACTGCCCCAGACGACTGGGCTACAATATCAGGATTGTAGAACAAACTATTTTAAGGAAAAGACAAAATACACCAGAAAAGTAAAGGTTGCTTATCATCAAGTTGATCCTCTGGAATATCAACCTTCGCGGCTTATTTAATAATAAAGCCATCCTTGTAAAACAGGTTGGTTGGTTGGTTTGTTGTGTTTTATGGCATATCAACCTTTGTAGGTTATTTAACGCCAAATCCATTTTTATGTAAATCATCATCATCATCATCAAGTCCTGGCGGCAATACCCCACAAAGCACCAACTATACGGCCACCTGCCTCCCATCACGAAAACTATCCAAGTTAGAAATACACAAGAATGCTGCGAGCAATATTGAACAAGTTTATGTAAATAATCAGTTCTATTTCAAACAATTCATGTTAGCATGAGTACACCGCTTAATTGGCAAAAACATTTCCATTTCAAATTATTCAAGCAGTTATATATAACAATTCAGTTTAGTGTAAGTACAGTTTCAATGTCAAAAACAGTTCAATTTCAAACATTTCAGGGTAGCATAAGCACGCATTTTAAATGTAAGTAGAGTTTAATTGCGAAAAACATTTCTATTTCGAGCTATTCAGTTTAGTCAAGCAGTTCTAATTCAGCTTATTCAGTTTAGTATAAGTATAGATTTTGTTTACACACAGTTAATATTCAAAACAGTTCTATGTTAAACAATTCTGTTTAGTGTGTAATACAGGAATTATACTATTAAACTCATAGCCAGAAGGATAAGGGGTTTATACCGTTCTAAAGGATCTTATTTTGAAAATAAGCATAATAACAAGAATTGAGTTCGAACACGCTTACGATGTCACATTTTAGATAGTACGCCAAGGGAAATCCTTTCATTACTCCTAGTATCATAACTGGAGTCTCACCATCAGACTGTTTAATGTCATATCCAGGATACTTGTTGGTAGGGAGGGGATCTTACCACTCTGCAGAGATGCAGTCAGTGTCTTCTATGGCCCCAGCCGACTGCAGTAATTTTTAAAATATTTATAAATAAAGAGTGTTCAATATCGGTTATGAAGAAACTGGCAGTCACCTTGCACCGTTGAATCCGTCGACGCTATTCAAATATCTATCTATTCTGTCTGTAGTTTCACTCTCTCTCTCTCTCTCTCTCTCTCTCTCAATATATATATACATATATATATATATAGGGTCATACACAGACAGACTATTTCGTTCTATCAGAACTCTTCAGTGTGGCTAGACACGCAGGACGCTCGAAGCCGGTATCGAAACCCATCCAACTTTACGTTAGACTAAGTATCAGACCGCTCGGCCAACAAGCGTACCACGTTTGGCTAAGCGAATCTTAAGGTATTATGTAGTATATATATATATATATATATATACAAATTGGACACTCCTATATATATATATATATATATATATACATATATATATAGGAGTGTCCAATTTGTGTGTATATAATTTGTGTGTATATAATTTGTGTGTATACATCATCATCATCATCATGTCGCGCCGCCTGCGCGGATATCCCTGACCGTCTCTCGCCATTTCTCCCTATCATTCATCGCCTCCGGCAGGTCTTCAGGATTACAACCCGTGTCCTCACATAGCTGCTGTATGTAAGTTCGTGCTGGTCGTCCCACTCTTGCACATCCATGAGTGGGGGTCCACAGGAGTACATCGCTTATGAGCTCGTCCTTGCTTCTCCAGCAGTGTCCTGCGTGTCTGGTTCGTCGAAATTGTATAGTTTTTGTGATGGGGGGCAAGTGTCCGTATAGTTGGAGTCTCGTGGGGTGTTGTCGCCAGGACTTGTTTAATACTGCTCTCAACATTCTTGTGTAATTTCCGTCCAGCCTCCTCTCCAGCCGCTTCGTAAGCGTCCATGTGGTGCATCCATATAGCAGTATCGACACAACCGCTGCCTGGAAGAAACTGCGTTTCATTTTATCTGTTAGGTCCGACTTCCATATGATCGAGAGCCTATCGATAGCTGTCCATGCCTTCGTCAGTCGTGTGTCGATGTCCTTCTCGGTTGATGAGACGCTGCTTCCTAGGTAGGTGAATTTGTCGACTAGTTTCAGAGAGGCTCCGTCTAGTGTGGCAATGTTGCCTGTTTGGTTGTAACACATATATTCGGTTTTGTTTGCATTGACATGTAGGCCAATGCCAGCTGCAGCTCGTTCCAGACTATGTAGTAGTGTCTCTGCTTGATTAGGCGTATTCGCTAGTAACGCCAAGTCATCAGCGTAGTCGGCGTCCGTGATTGTTTTTGCGGGGTACCTTTTGCTTCTTCTCTTAGTCAGCTCAAAGCCATTTTCTCTGATTTTGTCGATCGAAGTCCTAAGCACATAGTCTAGACAGATGATAAAGAGGTACGGGGCTAGTGTGTCTCCTTGTAGTACTCCTGCAACAATGTCAAAGTATTCCGTGTCTCCATCTGGTGAACGTACTTTTACTTTGGTGTTTCTGTAGAGAATCATTATCGCTGCTACGGTTTCTTTTGGTAGGCCGTAAGCTAGTAGGATTTGCTCCATCTTCCCTCTGTGTATGGAATCGAAGGCCTTGGTAAAGTCGACAAATAGTAATGTCGCCTGTAAGTTTTTTGCCTGAACGCCTTCCAGGATTCTACGGATGGTCAGTATTTGTGAGGTTGTGGATCTATTTCTCCGGAAGCCATTTTGGTTTTTCCTAAGGATGTTTTCCATTTTGGGTTCTATGCGGTTTCGTAGTAGGGCATTGTAGATTTTGGCTGCTATGGATGTAAGTGTTATCCCTCGGTAGTTCTTGGCTAGTCCGAGGTCGCCTTTTTTAGGGAATGGAAGGATGCATCCCTTCGTCCATCGTTCTATCCTATTTTGACTATAGACTGCGTTGCATTGCCGGAGCAGTATATCGTCGAATTGTCTCGTCTTCCACACTTCTGGGGGGATCTCGTCTAGCCCCGCCGCTTTCCTATTTTTAATTCTTCTGAGAACCGTGTCGAGTTCTTCTTTGGTGAAAGGACCTAGTTTTACGTCTAATTGCTTACTAATAATTCTGGTGATCGGTTCATCCGTTATTTCCGGTGGGTTTCCTAGTAGATTTTTGAAATGCTGTTCCCACAGTTTTACTCTTTCTTGTTGGCTTGGAGCTTTCAATTTTGCTTTGGCTGTGCTCTTCCTTCCACTTACTTCGTTTATTGTTTGCCAGGCTATCCTGGATTGCCTATCTTCCACCGAGTCTCTAATCTTATCTATCTGATTTTGTACGTATTCTGCCTGTTCTTTTAGGTATATTCCTGTTAATTGATGTTGCGCCTTTTCTAGTTCTCGTGCATTTGTATTTGTTGGGTTCTGTTGATAGTTTTTGGAGGCAGTCTTCACAAGTGCACGTTTTTCTCTAGCCGCTAGCGTTTCCCAAGGGACTCTATATTTAGTTCTAGGTTTTGTTGGAATACACTTTTCTGCCGCCTCCAGGTGTGCTTCTACAAAATTTTCATATTCGTCATTTGGGGTGCCTATTTCTACCTTCTCTTGTAGTGCTTCGAATCTGTTTCTTAATTCTAATGCATATTTATCTCTAATATCTCTGTTGTTGAGTAGGGCCCAGTCATAGTGCTTGGTCGTCGCTTTACGTGTGGCGTTTTTTCTTAGGCTTAGTCGTACTTTGGCCGTAACTATTCGATGATCGGAGGACACACCCTCGAAGGAGGAGTATGCCTCGCAATTCATCGCACTGTTTTTCCATTTCCTGTTTATAAGGACGTAGTCTATCTGTGCTTTACTCTTATTCGCGTATGTGTAGGTCCATAATTTCCCCTCCCTTTTTTGAAAGTTTGTATTGAGGCAGGTTAATCTATTTTCTATCATGAAATCTATTAAATGCTGTCCATTCCTGTTAGACGCGTAGTGTAGGCTGTATTTGTTGTGTCTGTTTTTCCCGATTTGTGCATTCATATCTCCGCCAATGACTAGCAGGTTGTGTTTCGGAATGCTACGTACTAGGGAGGATAGATCTTCGTAGAAGGTGGCTATTTCGTTTTCTTCGCTCCAATTTGTGTGTTCAATACTAATAGCTATTGATGTATAATTAATTTGGGATTAAAAATACATCAACACTCAACGTGTGGAGCTAAAAAATCCTTTTATATAAAGACAAAAAGAAAAAAAAAATCGCTTTCTTGGTGTCATTTTAATTTTAAGAATCGAACATTACATCTTTTATATTACAAATTATTAGTTACATTAATACAATATCTATTATAGATTAATTCTGTACTTATTATGATTACTTAACATTCAAGATGTGAATTAATTACATATTAATTATTTCTTTGTTACGATTGACTTAACATTCGATGTTCTAAATTATTTTTAATATAAATAAAATGAATTTTTACGATAATTTGAATAATTGAAACTAATTTTTTGTAAATTAAGGAAGAATTTAATAATTTTCCATGATAACACGAATTATATTTTTTTAATATTGATAAAACATTATATGATTTACTGTTTCTGGGATTACGTTTTTTAATTTTCATTTGTATGTAAATTAGGGGTAATGGGTTTTATTTGTTTTTTTTTTTATTGGATTGTGTAAACATTATGTAAATGAAAAATAATAATGGATATAATATCTTCAACTTTTATAATTTTTTCTTGATTAAAAATATGACAATTATTAAAAATTGTTTTAATTAAAAATTATTTTAATTTTAAAAACAAAAATAAAGAATTTTTTCAAATCCCATTCATCTGAGGAAGGTTTTTAAAAAAAACTGAAATGAATTTATAATGATACCAAGAAAATGAATTTTTTCTTTTATCTCTCTTTCTCTCTCTCTCTCTCTCTCTATATATATATATATATATAAGTGTTGGTTGTCGTCATCTTATTTCGTGAGTTTGTTGCAGACCAAATGCGATATGATATGGAGAGTGCTCAATATCTGTGATAGAGCAATTATATGATAATAATAATAAGTAAATATACATTAGTTTTGAATATGTTTAATAGCATGGAAGCTTGTCTGCGACCACAGGTTTCATGATATCATGAAACCTGTGGTCGCAGACAAGAAGTACGTTCACCGGATGGAGACACAGAATATTTCGACATTGTAGCAGGAGTACTACAAGGGGACACACTAGCCCCATACCTTTTTATCATCTATCTAGACAACGTGCTTAGAATATCGATCGATAAAATCAGAGAAAACGGCTTCGAGCTGACAAAGAAGAGAAGCAGAAGGTACCCCGCAAAAAGAATTACCTACGCCGACTACGCCGATGACATAGCGATACTGGCAAATACACCCAACCAAGCCGAAACACTACTGCACAGTCTGAATAGAGCCGCCGCAGACATTGGCCTCCATGTCAATGCACACAAAACTGAATATAGGTGCTTTAATCAAGCAGGCGACATTTCCACACAAGACGGAACCTCTCTGAAACTGGTAGACAAATGCACATACTTGGGAAGCAGTGTCTCATCAACCGAAAAAGACATCGACACGCGGCTAACGAAGGCATGGACAGCTATCGATCAGCTATCGATCATATGGAAATCAGACCTGACCGATAAAATGAAACGCAGTTTCTTCCAAGCAGCGGTCGTGTTGATACTGCTGTATTGATGTACCACTTGGAAGCTAACAAAACGGCTGGAGAAGAAACTAGACGGCAATTACACAAGAATGTTGCGAGCAATATTGAATAAGTCCTGGCAGCAACACCCCACAAAGCACCAACTATATGGCCACCTGCCTCCCATCACGAAAAATATCCAAGTTAGACGAACCAGATATGCAGGACATTGCTGGAGAAGCAGGGACGAGCTCATAAGTGATGTACTCCTGTGGACCCCCACATATGGCCAAGCAAGGACAGGACGACCAGCTCGAACATACATACAGCAGCTATGCGAGGATCCGGGTATAGCCCTGAGGACCTGCCAGAGGCGATGAACGATAGGGAGAAGTGGCGAGAGAGGGTCAAGGATATCCGTGCTAGCGACAAGACACGATGATGATGATATATATTTATACGGGGTGAATACGATAGGTTTCCAGACGTTTTTCGTTTGGGCACTTTTATTGATAGTACACACATGAAACTCTAGTCCCCTTTGATGTAATCTCCTCCAGCTGCTATGCACTTGTTGTACCGTCCCAACAACTTCTGGAAGATCCCATCGAAGTCCTCTTGTGTGAGCGTGTCAATGGCCTTCGTCACAGCCTCTTTCATCTCCTCAATTGTCTCATAACGACAGCCTCTAAGGTTTTCCTTGAGCTTAGGGAATAACTAAAAGTCACAGGGAGCAAGGTCTGATCTAAAGGGAGGGTGAGGAATTGTCTTGATGCCCATCTTGGTCAAATAGTCTGTGACAAGAATGGAGTTGTGGACTGGTGCATTGTCCTGGTGGAAATGCCACTGACCAGATTTGAAGAGTGCTGGCCTCTTCCGACCGAATCTCTTCCTGAACTCCCTTAAAACCTCAACATAGTATTCCTTATTGACTGTCTATTCAGTGGGAACCCAGTGCATGTAGATCATGCCAGTGCTGTCAAAAAAAGTGATCATCAAAAGTTTGAGGGTGGATTTGCTCTGTCTGGCATTCTTGGGTCTGGGAGAGCCATCAAACTGAGAACTTATTGTCTCTGTAGATACACAACGGTCCTTATCCATGAAATTCTTTATTTGGCCAATCAACTCTGGTGTTCTGATGTCCTTACGTCCCCCACACCTCTCATCATCCCTCACAGACTCATTGCCTTCCTTGAATCTCTTATGCCACTCAAAAACTCGTGCTCGATTCATGCAAGATGGTCGAAAAGCAGTCTGAAGCATTCCATACGTTTCTGTGGCATTTTTCCAAGTTTAAAACAGAATTTTTTGCATATCGTTCTTTTAAAGTGTCGTCACGTCCAGATTGAATTTTTGAAATTCACCAGCTGTGACAATCAGACTTTAGTAGGGTGTATTCCAATTGCTGCTGCAGCTGCTCATTAGAACTTGAAATCATAAAAACTGGTCAGTCATCTCATAAGATGTATAGCAATAACATTGTGAATTTTCAAGAGTCTACAACAATTTTAAATGCCTGTACAAAAAAAAGTCTGGAAACCTATTGAAGGCCTCTCGTATATATATATATATATATATATATATATATATATATATATACACATAAGAAAAACCTCTAGAAATTACCTATATCTTTTATAATAATTCTTATTCCAGTAGAACCAATATTTTTTTAAATGTTAGAAATGCATCGTCAGACAAAGAAATAATGAGAAATTTTTTATGAAGATTTAGAAAAACCTACAAAACTTCGGCCATCTTATTTTCCAAACACAAATTTCGTTTTTTTTTTGTGGATATATATATATATACATATATATATTCTTCAGTCCAGTCAAACCGGATTCGGAAATAATTCCATCAGAACAATTAAATTATTCCAACTTCGAACATCTAAATCTTCCTGGTAAAGAGCTCAATGTAACTGACATCACAGAGCAACAATTTCTTTAAGAAAAACAAAATCTGGTCACTTTAAGATTATAAATTTATTTCCCACCCGCTATGAGATTTGATTGAATTTATGAACCTAAAGTGACCGGATTTTGATTTTTTTTAAAGATATATATATATATATATATATATATATATATATATATATATATATATTTCTACGTACTCTAATTCTAAAAATAAATAAATTGATTAACAAATATAAGATGAGTGAAATTCTGTAATTGACACGTTGTTTACTTAGCGCAGCAATTGTTCACGTGTAATAATTTGCATAGTATACACCTCAATTAAAAAAAAAAACAAATCTTAATTTTAAAAAAAAACAAAAAAAAAACCTTAATTTTAAAAAAATCTTAAAAGAAATCAGATATTTATTCAATTTTATTAACATTATCTGTATTAATTCATTTATAAGCAAATGCATCTGTAAATTGAGGATTTAATATATATATATATATATATATATATATATATATATATATATATATATATATATATATATATATATATAATAAGAAAATCTTTTAAAATCTATTTTCGAATTTTCTCCTTGGTTATTTGCCCAACCCCCGACACACACATTTTGTTTTAGATTTTTTCGGATTTCTTCAGATATATTGCGGCCCCTTCTGAACTCCAGCCCCCTCTCATAGCTACAGAGTCTAAGGGTCCAAAATAATTTGTATCGACTACAAAACAACCTCATAACATGCTGTGTTCCCTGTTTCAGTAGGCCATGAATATACTGGTGTATCTTTTTTGGAAGGAGTGGAGATTATTATTAGGCTCCACATTAGACCAAAATTTGACACAAGGTCAGTT
>OY757911.1:2568407-2585907 GCA_963585895.1 Sepioteuthis lessoniana
AATAAATTATGGAACATGAAAGTGACGATTGTGCCAATTGTGATTGGTGCTTTTGGCATAATAACAAAAGGATTATTAAAAGGCCTGGAGGACTTGGAAGTTGGCGGACGGGTAGAGACTACCCAAATAACAGCAATGATGAGAATGGCCAGAATATTGAGAAGAGTCCTGGAGACTTGCTGTCACTCAATCTCCAGTAAGAATTTATCAGCTGACGCTGGTGTGAAAAACCATCACAAGAGTAAATAATCATAATGGAACATGAAGGTGACAGTGATACCAATTGTAATTGGTGCACTCGGAACAACCTCCAAAGTATTGGTAAAGCGACTCGAAGACTTGGAAATAAGAGGACAAGTAGAGACCATCCAGAGTACAGAATTATCAAGATCAGGCAGAATACCGAGAAGAGTCCTGGAGACTTGAATAGACTTGCTGTAATATATTGACTATAATAATAATCCTAACTAAATGACTGAACCCTTCTATTTGACCAATGGATGGCACAACTCCGAATCAGAGTGGATCAAAGTGTAATGACAAAGAGAATCTCTACACTGCACAGATCTTCAGTACTGGAGCCTCACCATCAGATGCAGTTTAGAGGTATACCCAGGAAAATCATTATATATAGGGTTCTTACGCGTCTGCAGAAGTACAGTGGCCGTATTGTACAGTCCTAGCTGACTGGATGGGTTTAACATTCAGAAATTATCCTTCTTTTTATTTCTCTTACGTTAGAGTCGATTTAAGACTGCCAAAGAATGTTACGTGGATCATTAAATAAGTTTCCAGACTTTTTTCGTATTGGCGCTTTTATTGATAGTACACACATGAAACTCTAGTCCCCTTCGAACTAATCTCCTCCAGCTGCAAGGCACTTATTGTTCCGTTCGAACAACGTCTGGAAGGCTCCATGGAAGTCCTCTTGTGTGAGCGTCTCAATGACCTTCGTCACAGCCTCTTTCATCCCCTCAATTGTCTCATAGCTTAGGGAATAACCAAAAGTCACAGGGAGCAACGTCTGGACTATACGGAAGGTGAGGAACTGTCTTGATGCCCATCAGGGTCAAAGAGTCTGTGACAAGGATGGAGTTGTTGACTGGTGTATTGTCCTGGTGGAAATGCCACTGACCCAATTTGAAGAGTGCTGGCCTCTTCCGACCGAATCTCTTCCTGAACTCCCTTAAAACCTCAAAATAGTAACCCTAATCCTAACCCTTTGGCCCATAAACTGTGGAGTATTGACTTCCTTACTCCTCCCACACCTCTCATCATCCCTCATAAAATCCCTACCTTCCTTGAATCTCTTATGCCACTCAAGAACTGATGCTTGATTCATGCAAGATGGTCGAAAATCAGTCTGAAGCATTCCATACGTTTTTGTGACATTTTTTTAAAGTTTGCAACATAATTTTATTGCATATAGTTCTTCTAAAGTGTTCTCATGTCCAGATTGCATTTTTGAAATTCACCAGCTGTGACAATCAGGCTTTAGTAGGGTGTTAGTTGCTGCTGTTTATGTTCATTTAAACCCGAAATCATAAAAATTGATCCGTCATCTCATAAGATGTACAGCAATAACATAGTGAATTTTCAAGTGTCTACAACTGCCTGTACAAAAAAAGTCAGGAAACCTATTGAAGGCACCACGTATATTGTTAACTAAATTAGAACACCGTATTAATAGATTGTAGAATCACCTATTTGTTGATCACCAAAACTTATTTTTGTTTGGCTTGGTTGAGTTTTATGGCATATCAATCATTGTAGGTTATTTAATGCCAAATCCTTTTTATACATATATTAGATATCATTTCAAAATACATTTTGCTGGTAAAATCTTAAAACAAGCCACATTTTTTACACACATTTTCTCCTAATTTCAAACAGTTTAGTTTAACATAAGTACAGTTTTTGTTTACACACAATTAAAAGTGAAAATAGTTCTATTTCAAGCATTCAATTTAACATAAGTACAATTTAAATATCTTCAGTTCTATTTGAAAAAAATTCAGTTTAGCATAAGTACAGTTTTTTATTTACACACAGTTACTCATTTGTTTAAATACAGTTTTTTGTTTACAAACAGTTAAGAGTAAAAATAGTTCTATTCCAAACAATTCAATTTACCATAAGTATAATTTAAATGTTAACAGCTCTATTTCAAACAATTCAGTTTAGCATAAATACAGTTTTTTGTTTACATACAGTTAAACGATCGAATACTTCTATTTCAAACAATTCAATTTAGCATGTCAACAAAGTTAGATGGTTCCAAGTATTGCTATGTATCTGTAACAGTTCAATTAAACTTCAGACATTTATTTACAAACAATTAAATGATCAAACAGTTTTATTTCAAGCAATTCAGTTTAGCATAAGTACATAGTTTTTGTTTACACAAATGTAAAAACATTTGTTTACGCACATGTAAAAACATTTGTTTACACATTTGTTTACACAAATGTAAAAACATTTGTTTACACATTTGTTTACACAAATGTAAAAACATTTGTTTACACAAATGTAAAAACAGATAATTTCAAACAATTCAGTTTAGCGTAATTACACAGTTTACTTCTATTTGACAGATAGGACCCTATAAAGTGCTACAACTCCAAGCCGGAGGAGACCTGGGAGCGATGGCAATGAAGGGATACTATGCGTCCCCTTGAAGCCTCACCATCGGATTGTTTAGTGTCATATCTAGGACAGTCGTTGGGAGAGTCTTATCCCTCTGCAGAGATGCAGTCGGTGTATTCTGCATGTCTTTTTGTATTCAGTTGAGACGTGTTAATCCCAGGAGAGAGGTGACACGTGTTATCAGTAGTAGTATGTGTAGTTTACGCTGCTTGATCTGGAGAAACAGTATTGACCAAATAAAAGAATATGAGACAGAGACAGAGAGAAACAGAGAGAAAGAGAGAGACACAGACAGACAGACAGACGAAACACAAGACTTTTTCTTATCGATTATTAATCCGTTACGTATAATTGAAAATACTGAAAAGGAATCTTAACAAATATGTGTGTGTGTGTATGTGTGTGTGGTGTGTGTGTGTGTGTGTGTGTGTGTGAGAGAGAGAGAGAGAGAGAGAAAATGAAAGAGAAAATGATTGTTTAAATGAGTGTCAGGAAGGAGAGTAAATTAAGAAGCCCACATGAGAGAGAGGGGGTAGGGGCAATAAAACACAAAATATGAGCTATAATTAAAGTGTGTGTATGAGAGAAAAAGAGTCAGAGAGCGAGAGAAAGAGAGAGAGAGAGAGAGAGAGAGAGAGAGGGACAACAAAATGAGGGCTTAGTTGGATGGAAGATATAGTGAAAGAATAAAGAAGAGAAAGAGAGAAAGAGAGAGTGTGTGTATGTGTGTGAAAGAAAGAGTAAGAAGGAAAGAGTGCTATAGGATATATATATATATATATATATATATATATATATATATATATATATATATATATGTTTCAAAGCATAATTGTGCATTTTTTATCATTTCAAAATCTTAATGCTTTATCGTCTAAAAATCTTAATTCGTTTTCATCGACGATTTTAACAGATTTTTTAATAATAAAATAATATATATATATATATATATATATATATATATATATATATATAATATATATTTTAATAATAAATATGTCGATTGCCTTATTTTTTGTGTGTGTGTGCTTTCAACTATCTATAGTCATTGTGAAGGATATAATTATGATGTTTTTAATTGTGCGCTTAAAAAAAACAAAAAAAAACGCCCATTGTATAAAGTGTATATCTACATACAAATACAATATATTGTACATACACGTATAAATACAATAGTATGAATTATCAAAAGCACATTTTGTGCCAGGAAGGAATCCCTGAAGTGTAGTGGGTAACGTTCTGGACTGTGACACCGTAGTGTGCGAGTTCGAATTCTTGTCACACTCTTACATTCACTTACGGACTGGGAAAAATTTGAACCCTTACATCATGCTCCCAGCTATGGGTTATATAGCCTCCCTACTATTCTTCTACAAAGATGGTTTTGACATTATATAATTCACCTTTAAACAAAGAAACGAAAACCAAAGATTTTGTGCATGCCCAGAAAAACTGAATATCAAAAAGTTGAGTGCATGTATTTATTAACCTATCTGAAAAATTGGAATTATTAGACAAAATCTTTTAAAAATTATTATGAATTTTTATAGCCCTGTCGGTAGGGTTTTGAATAGGCTGAGATTGTCCTACTGTAAGCCTTCTCCAAAGGGGTGCTTTAGGTATTACACTAAACTACATTTGATGGTGAGGCTCCAATTCTAGAGGTCTTGGGAAAATGGAATATCGCTTAATTTCAATTACTTCCAGGTCCACTCTGACTCTTAAGTGGTATTACCTGTTATGTCCCCATTTATAGGTCAAATAGATCTATTTAAAAATCATACGTATCCAATTGGACCATGAGAAAAAAAGAAAAATAATCTTTACAATAATGGAATTATGAATACAATTCTTTATTTTCTCGGCTTAAAATAAACCAAGACGGATTGACATGCCATTAAAGTCAATCAGTCAATCAAGCATATGACTTTTTATGTCGGTGAAGAAAGTGAATTGGTTAGATCAGCGTATTGTGGAGTGCAACCAAACACATTTACAAACACACACACACACTCACTTCCGTGCCCACGTACATACATACATACATATGCGTCACTTACATACGCACCCACATACACACACATCACAACACATACACACAGAGATAGTTGAAGATCAAACGAAAACAGATGAATAGATACATAGATGCTCAGACAGATCAATCAATCAAAAAAGCAATAATCTAGAACTATGTGCCCGTGGTGTAATGGTTATTGTCGCAGGAATTGGACACGGCGACACGAGTTCAAATCCTGGACTGATTGCATTTCACATAGCACTAATACCATTGGGAAAGGTATGAATCCAATTATTCTCCCTCCAGCTATGGGTAAATAGTAGGCCTTGGTGAGGCAACTAGTCTAGGAGAAGGAAAACTCTGAATTCAAACTTGTTAAACTCCGCTTAAAATTGACCTTGTGTTATATCCTGCCCGAGCGAAGGGGTTGGGTAAATATGATAATCCGCAGTTTGACCAGCTTGGAACATTTTTTTTCAAATTTCTCTAACTTTTCCCAAATATAAAATGTGAGCGCGATTTCTTTCTTGATGGGGCCGAGAACTTTTTAGTTTCTCCTCATGGGTATAAACAAATTGAGACAGTCAACTCTACATAAATGAAAATATTGTGACAGGTGTATTGATAGGAGTTAGAGAGAGAAACCGATTAGTCGGTAATGTCCTGTTGAAGCAGCTGCCGCAGATGCTTTAATTCTTGCACAATACTGACTAGTGATCTTAATAATCTAACAATGAGCACCCTACCGTTGATATCCTTGTGTCAGGCTAAGCTGAAGAGAATCTCTACTTGTCGGCAGAAGTGTTGAAGAGACAGAGGTAGAGAATGGAACGTTTGTTAAATAGACAGTCGACGGAAAGAGGGCGAGACCAGACCGTCGCAAACAAAGGAATGGAGTAATAAAACAGGAATTAAATGAAAATAAAAGATTTCTAAAATGAAGCAAATGAAAGACACGTGTCTGCGGTGAGCAACTAGATACGTAATGAATTAATCTCCGACGCAAATTCGCAAAATGTATCACCCGGTGTTGAAACGCTTATCGGCCTCCATCTTGTCTGGTGACAAGTCACTTGGAGAGAAAAAAAAAAAAGCTTCAACAGGAGAACCACTACCCACCTCCACACCCACAAAACGGGCTAGGGTTCGGGGAAGTCCTTAATGAAAAAAAAAAAAAGAAGGAAAATAGAAAAAATAGAAAAGCCGTAACAAAACGAGAAAAGAGGTACCAAATTTAAAAAATAAAGAGTAAAAAAAAAAGTCTTTTTATTGCTCTCTCTCTCACTCTTTCTCTCTCTCTCTCTTTCTCTGTCTTTCTCTCTGTCTTTCTCTCTCTTTCTCTCTCCTCTCTTTCTTTCTCTCTCTCTGTCTTTCTCTCTCTTTCTCTCTCTCTCCTCTCTCTCTCTGTTCTGTGTTGTTTTTTTTTGTTTTGTTTTTTACTCGCTTTTTAAAAAAAATTTGAACTCTATTCTCGTTTAGTTTCGTCTTTTCAATTTTTTCTCTCTTTTAATTGAAGGACTCCCCAGAGCCCGTTTTTTCTTGATTTTTTTTTTGTTTTGTTATGTAAGTGTTTCTTTGTTGTGTCCAGTATCCCTTAAAAACAACAACAAAAAACACTACTATATTTTTGTTCTCTGTTTTATTTTTGTTCTTTTTTGAATAAAATTTTGTACCTCTTTTATCGTTTTGTTTCGTCTTTTTTATTTTCCCATTTTTTTTTCTAATGAAGGACCCCCCCCATATCCCAGTTCGTTTTATTTAAAGATTTTTTTTTTGTGTGTTTCTTTGATGTCACCAATATTCCCTAAAAAACAAACAAAACAAAAACTTTTTTTGCTCTCTGTTTTTGTTGAGACTGTTTTTTTAACTCTATTTTTTTATGCTTTTTATTTTTTTACTCTTTTTTATAAAAAAAATATATCTCTTTTTTCGTTTAGTTTCGTCGTTTCTATTTTTTTTTTATTTATCTTTCTCTTTTCTTAATGAAGGACTCCACACCCCAACCCGTTCTTATATATGTCTTTCTTTGTTGTAGCCATTATTCCCTTAGAAAAAAAAAACTTAATATTTGCTTTACTTTCATTTTTCAATTAAGAGTTTTCCTTTCGAATTTGCTTATTTTTTGTAGATGACGTTTAGTTGTCTCTTTCTTTCTTCGCAAAACGTCTTCTTTCTTTCTTTTTCTGTTTTCTTCTCTTTCTTTTTTTTTTTTGTCGACTTCTTTCTTTTTTGTTGTTCACTTCTTTCTTTCTTTCTTTCTTTCTTTCTTTCTTTTCGAATCGTTTCATGGCCATCGCTCACATAGGTCCTACCTATGAGTCTAATAGAACTGTTTGGCATTTAAAATGAGTACAAAAATATGACATGCCTAACTTAATTGTTAGAAATAGAACTGTTTGACCATTTAGCTATGAGTAAACAAATGACTGATGTTTAATTGTATAGTTAGTGATACATACCAATACTATAGAACTATTTGACTTTGTTGTTTTGTGCTAAATTGAATTGTTAGAAATAGAACTGTTCGATCATTTAAATGTGTGTATCAACAAAAAATATTTACAAATCATATATTTATTATATATGTAGAAACAGGATTTGGCATTAAATAATTAACAATGGTTGATATTCCATAAACGCAACGAAACCAAAATTCTTTTTATTGATTATTAGTCATCCTTAACGAGTTGAATATTTCTCAGAGGAGACAGTGGTCGGTTTTCGAGCCCAAGGAGGATTTCGAATGCTGATTTTCGAGACCTTTTGAAGATTGGCACTGTCTTATTTCTCTTTGTGTTACAATCTTTTATTTTTTCTATTGCATTTCTCCTGTTATGTCTGTATTCACCTGGATCAACTTAGTATATCACAAAGCCAATTAGGGAAAGCTGAATATATGAAGACTGTGTTGTGCTACGCAGACAAAGTTGGAGAACCTACCTATTTCTGAAATTACCATTCAAAATCCTGTAAATTCGAGAACAAATTTCTTGAGTTAGTAAAAAGTTAAAAATGGGTCTGTCACAAGATACTCCATCGCTTACTACTTTGTAAATTAAAACTAATTTGTGATAAATTTGTTTCGGTTACACACACACATACACACACACACACACACACACACACACACACATATATATTCAGGTTTGTTTGCTTTTAATTTTTTACCTTATAAACTACAGTGACATTTTCTTATTCATTTTATCTTTTTATTAAGTGTATCATCATTTTTCTCAAATTTCCTGCGTTTATTTGCTGCCTTTCTTACTTAACCACAAATTCTTTTCTTTTGTTTTAAATTCTTTGTTTCTTTGTTTCTTTCAACGTTTATTCGTCTCTTTTATTTAAAGCTTTTTCTTTGTTTGTTTGTTTGTTTGTTTCTTTGTTTGTTTGTTTCTTTCTTTCAACGTTTATTCGTCTTTTTTATTTAAAGCTTTTTCTTTCTTTGTTTCTTTGTTTCTTTGTTTCTTTGTTTCTTTGTTTGTTTGTTTCTTTCTTTCAACGTTTATTCGTCTCTATTGATTTAAGCTTTTTCTTTCTTTCTTTCTTTCTTTCTTTCTTTCTTTCTTTCAACGTTTATTCGTCTCTATTGTTTTAAGCTTTTTCTTTCTTTCTTTCTTTCTTTCAACGTTTATTTGTCTCTATTGTTTTAAGCTTTTTCTTTCTTTCTTTCTTTCTTTCTTTCTTTCTTTCAACGTTTAGTTGTCACTATTGTTTTAAGCTTTTTCTTTCTTTCTTTCTTTCTTTCTTTCTTTCTTTCTTTCTTTCTTTCAACGTTTATTCGTCTCTATTGTTTTAAGCTTTTTCTTCTTTCTTTCTTTCTTTCAACGTTTATTCGTCTCTATTGTTTTAAGCTTTTTCTTCTTTCTTTCTTTCTTTCTTTCTTTCTTTCAACGTTTATTCGTCTCTATTGTTTTAAGCTTTTTCTTCTTTCTTTCTTTCGTTCTTTCTTTCTTTCTTTCTTTCTTTATTAATAAATCAATCTTAACTTTTTTAACATCTTGATATTTCTTCTTTCTTTTTTTACTTGTTTGTTATTTCCTTTTATTTCATATTTTTATTTGTTTTCTTTTTCTTTCTTTTAATTTTTCTATTTGCTTTCAACTTTTTTTTTCATTTACTTTCACCTTCACGTTCTTCAGTATCTCTTTCAGTCTACCCTTCTGTCTGTCTATCTGTCTGTCTGTCTGTCTGTCTCTCTTTCACACACACACACACACACACACACACACACACACACACACACACACACACACACACACACACACACACACACACACACATATATATATATATATATATATGCCTCACTCTTGTATCCTCGGAGAATCGTAATACAAAGATAAAGATCCGGCATGAGAATACGTCATCAAACATCACGAAATCCTCCACACACACACACAAAGAAAGAAAGAAAGAAAGAAAGAAAGAAAGAAACTAAACAAAAATGTTTCCAGTTTTATTTGATACCCTGAAAGTAACAAACGTATCCAACGAAGCATTTCGGTTTTTATCTTTCATTGTCTCTATCAGTTTTTGAATCAGCCCCAGCGCAAGAGAGAACAAGAAGAAATAGAAAAAAAAAAGAAAAGAAAAAGAAAAGGGGGGACAAGGGAGGTAACTTAACTACGTTGCTTTCTGTCAGCTTCAAACGTCATCAGTTTTACTGGCACGTGTACACTTGAGCAGTTTTTGTCATTGATACGAAGATTTGCGGCATCTTTTTTTTTCTTTTCTCACAAAGTATTTAAATATTTTTTCGATGAAATCACTAATGAATCACACCCTGTTAAAAAAGATGCCAAAAGATATCTTTCGACTGTCGATTGAACACGAATGTAAACGGCTTTTAAACCTGGTTGATGTAAGTGCAATTTTGACAAAAACAGAATATTTACCTTCATTTTGTTCGTTTTTGTTTGTTTGTTTGTTTATTTGTTTGTTAGTGTGTTTAGTTTGATTTCTTGGTTTAAAGGTATATCGACCTCCGTTGGCTATTTAATGTTAAAGCCATTGTTGGAATTATTTTATTGAAATTAGAACATCTTGGAAGGGACTTTTATGGTTGTCACCGCTGGAAGGAAATGACAGGATTTTTTGGAACTGACATCACCTGCTGAGAGTATAACCCTTTTTAGGCTTAAGCCACGGTGCAGAGAAGACGTGAATTAAGTAGTCCAGTGAATTTTCGTAGAATGTACTGGTTTTTAAACATTGCTGTTCCCAACAGTTAATAGAAAATAGTGAATAGGGAGTAAATCCTTCTGAGAATTTTGATGCTGTGCTGGACCTCTCCGAGAGAAATATGCTGTTGCCTATTTCAGAGAATTTGTGCAGTCTTGACTCAGAGCATAAGATGTACAATTAAATTTTCTATCCTATGCAAGTGCTGAAAGAATTGTTGAATGAACCCCATGTGTCTGCATTATTCGCTGTATTCTGGACGGAAAAGTGAACAGGTTTTCCCAAAAGATATTTTTCGCCTCTTCCAAATCTTTTTCCATTCATACAACACCCCTTTTTGAGTTGTAAATACCAGCACCTTTCTTTGTTGAAGACATATCAGTTCCTCGTAATTCATGATTGACCCAGTGTTTTTTCGAAACAATTTGTATCATTGTTACTTGATTCAATTTTTTCTTCTGGTTACTAAAATAGCAATTAATTTTAGCAACTAGTGTTTTTCTTCAAAACTTTGTAACTCCTTTTTATTTATTTTTATTTACTTGGTAATAAATAGTTCTTAGTTGGACGCAGGAGATACGTTTGTCTTTTTATTTTTTCCTTTCTTTTTCTTTTTATTTTTTTTCAAAGCGCTGTTTTATTTTCCGTGATAAGATTCGATTTTTAATAAAAAAATCAACAATTTAACCATCCTTCTAGAACAGTACTTTTACTATTTAATCTGAAGAGACAAGATGTTCGTAAGCGACATTCTCTCAATGACTCCAGCACAAATACGTGCCAGTATTGGCCGATCAGCATAGACTTACATCAGCTCTGTGTGAACATAGGATGCAAACTTAGAAAACCCTCCAGGAGTGATGCAATATGGGGATGGATAGTGAGAGTGAGTTAGGGTAATCTGTGCTGTCAGTTCGACTTGAAGATGATGATGATGATGACTTTTTCCAAGTGTATTAGTCCGAAAGTGATTGTTCGAACCCGTTTACAATAATGTCTAACTTGTTAGCCACTTCGTTGCGGGGGAGTCCGCCATTTTGAAATGATTCGTTTGGGTTTGGTTGCATTACTTAATGGTACATTAACCTTTGAGCATCATTCAATGCCAAAGATATCCATGTAGAAGGACAGTTTTTGGTGCTATTTAACGCTTAGTTGGTGGGAAAAAGGAGGGAAGGTTTCATGCCTTTCTTAATGTTATTTGACCGAAATGAAACGCAATGGTATGACTGGAATTCGAACTCGCTTACTAGGATGTCGCAACCCAGCACATTAGCGACGACGCCATGAGGACTTCCCCGTTGTGTGTATCGGGGGTGGGGTGTAACTTCTGATATGAAGCACGATAGCTTTTCTAACATATCTCAGTATTTTTTTTTCTTTTGCCAATGCAAAATTCAATTCTTCCTTTATCAGGGATGCTTAGAATTCTTTGATTATATCCATTGTTGACGGTTAAGAATGTGAAAGTGTCCCTTTGTTGCTTTTACCCTCATTGTTCAATCTCATTGTTCAATCATTTTCTAAGAATAGAATTAATAATATTAGATAGGGATACCCGAAACCATTTAACTGTGTGCAAACAAACGAGGTCAAAGAACTCGTTTAAAATTAAAGTTACCTACAAAATAATCGCTTACAAATCACACACACACACAGAGAGAGAGAGAGAGAGAGAGAGAGAGAGAGAGAGAGAGAGAGAGAGAGAGAGAGAGAGAGAGAAGATTGTTCTGGGTATGACACTAAACTGCATCTATTGGTGCTGCTAAAGTTCTTGCGGTCTGGGGAGTGAGGAGAACCTCTGTATTGCTATTACTCCCAGGTTCACTCTAGCTCGTTGTAAAACCTGCAAAGTTCTCATCTTTGGATCAAAAAAACAGTTTAGATGATATTTGTATTCGATAGGACCGTGAACAAAAAAAACCCTTTTAAGAAACAACTCGACAAAATAGTAATTATGAACGTAAAATGAACACGATTCCCTCACCTCTAGGCATAAAATAACCCTAGAAGGGTTGATATGCCGTTGAAGTCAATCAATCAATTAATCAATTGTTCTATTATATGAAGAGGAGTGACGTCTTGACCAGGATTTTGAAGACTGTATTGTCTTTCTCCTAGACTGTTTACTCTAACAAAGCTAGAGATCTCTGTCCTTCAATTTATCCTTGGCTGCTGGAAGAGGAAAATGGGTCTCTGATTTTTCCAAGAAGATTATCCAGGAGTGAACGTGTTACAAGCTACCTGGATTTAGAAAATTGTACATAACGATTTTGTGACGAAAGGTTGCTTATTATTGTAGCAGGGAAGTCTTCCAGGCACTATGATGAAAGATTAATGTTAAAATGAATTACAAATAATACAAGTAAATATAAAACAAATAACAAGAGGTTGAGTTGCTGTTTGCAGCTCGTAATATGGTTTCTAGTATTCCTATCTAATACAAATAATTTGCACAGTTATAGGGTTTCAAGTATTCCTATCTAATACAAATAATTTGTTCACAGTTATATGGTTTCAAGTATTCTTATCTAATAATATTAATTTATACAGAATTACATTGTTTAATATACTATTTCTATTTAACAGTCATTTGCTGGCACACAGATGATATATTGCGTAGTCCTATTAAACAACAATGAGTTGCATCTTGTAATATGGTCTCAAGGAATTAATCATCATAATCCTTAGAAAACAATTGTAGCCTAAATTAATTAATCTTAAGTATTCATATCGAACTGGAATAATCTTTAAACAGATGTATATGTATTTATCCCGTAGATTGGACCTTTACAGATACTACCACTGTGGGTCGGAGTGGACCTGGGAGTAATAGCAATGAACACGTATTGTATACCCAACAGAAATCCAGAACTGAAGCTTCACCATCAGATGAAGTTTAATGTCATACCCTGGACATCCTTTCATCTTTTTTTTTTTTTTGACAGTGGTGTTTTACTCCTCTGCTGGGGAAATTGCCAGCATATTTTAAACCCCATCGAGAGAAATGGCACCATTTGAATCAGACAATCTTGGAAGTGAGGCATCACATTTTGTTCTGAGAATTTTTGGACATAAAATGACAACAAATTTGTTTTGCTGCTTTTGCTTGTAGTATTTATAATTCATTTCAACATTAACCTTTTATCAGTAACCCCAAAAGATTCCTCTGTTACATGATTAAACTATATTGTCAAGTATGTCTATCGGGAAAATTCATTAAGAAAAAAACCCTGAAAGATCACTGGGGAATTTTGTCAAAGACAAGATTTAAAGAATAAAAATCTGGCTTAGTTAAGTACTATTACTGTGGAGGCTTTTAGTTATATTAATAAGATGTTGATATCATTATTTACTCCTTTAGAGTTTTTCACATCGTTGTTAGCTGATGGTTTTTCACTGGAGTTTGAGTGACAGCAAGTCTCCTCAAGTCTCCAGGACTCGTCCCAGAATTCTGGCCATTCTCAGCAAAGCTGTCATTTGGATAGTCTCTACCCGTCCGCTAACTTCCAAGTCCTCCAGGCCTTTTAATAATCCTTTTGTTATTATGCCAAAAGCACCAATCACAATTGGTACAATCGTCACATTCATGTTCCACTGCTTTTTCAATTCTTCTTCTTCTTCTTCTTCTTCTTATTATTATTTTGACCGGCTCATTGGTCAAGTGGTAAAGTGTTCGCCAATGACCTGGGAGATTACGGTTTAATCTCAGATCGAGTCATACCAAAGACTCAAAAAATGGTACTTTATACTTCCTTGCTTTCGGGTTAACCCTTGATTACGGTCGCCAACAACAATTATTATTAAGATATTATTATTGAGTTTAAATTAAGGTAAACGAACATTGCTATTTTGCAAAATGTAAGTCTAGTTGACCTGGGAGTAATGGCAATATTAGGGCGATTTCATGCTTCAGAAGTGGACCCTCATCACCAGATGCTGGTTAGTCTCATACCCAGGTTGCCCAGTTGGCTGGGACTGTAGAATACACCGACTGTACCTCTACAGAGGGGTAAGACCCTACAACGAGTGTTCTGGATATGACATTAAACAATCCGATGGTCAAGTTCCAGTGAGGCTGGGGCTTTGGGGAATGCAGAGCACCCCTTCATTGCCATTGCTCCATGGTCTACTCAGGCCCAGAGTGGTAGCCCCTGATAGGGCCCTATCAACGGTTTAAATAGAACTAATATGCGTACTTATGCTAAACTGAATTGCTTGAAATAGAACTGTTTTGACCTGTAGACTGCGTACTTATGCTAAACTGAATTGTCTGAAATAGAACTGATTTTGACATTAAAACTGTGCAACGCTAAATTGAATTATTCGAAAGAGAACTGTTTTGACATTTAACTGTGTGTAAACAAAAACTATACTTATTCTACACTGAATTGTGTGAACTAGAACTGTTTGACTAAACTGAATAGCTTGAAATAGAAATGTTCTTGACAATTAAACTGTGTACTCATGCTAAACTAAATTGTTTGAAATAGAACTGATTATTTGTTTAAAATGGATTTGGCATTAAATAACCTACAAGGGTTGATATGCTATAAAACCCAAACAACCAGCTCATACCCAGGATCCTCCTTTAGGTGGGGGTCTTACCTATCTGCAGTGGGTGTATTTTAACAATTGACGATGAAGGTGTGTCGTTTTCGGCTATTTAGCCAGGATAGTTTTTTTCTTCTTTGTCTACTTTGTCCTCGCTGACCTTTGAGGTCTACAAGTGATGAATGTCAAGACTAGAATCCGACTAAATTTCGAACCTTTTCTGAGTTGCTAATCATTACACTGCTCAGCCTCTGTATTCTGTATTGTTCGTCGAATCATTTTCCTCTTTTCACTTATCTTTTATCTGTTTACTGGATTGTTTGGTTTTTATGTAACTTTCAAACGCCCATCGCATCAGCAGAAAAGAGAATAGTGGCATTGCGATCTGCAATACTGAAAGTAGTCAGACGATTTGAATTAGGAAACCTTCTTTCTTCAACGTCTTTTTATCTCTCCGTTCTATGTCCAACATTCCGAAAAGAGCAAGGGTTATCAATCACCGAACGGCAAGTTGTGTCGTATCTTTCTACTAACCATTAAACAACAAGTGCTCGCTTCATCTAACTCTGTTTTGTAATGGCTGATATGTTGGACTGAGTCCTCAAAATTAGCAATTTCGAACTCTTGTCACTTTCAGACTAATACCCTTTAGAAAAGTAAAAACCCCGTTATTCCTCGGGATATTGTTTTATATTCTCAATATTATCATTCACTTTCAGACTAATACCCTTTAGAAAAGTAAAAACCCCGTTATTCCTCTGGATATTGTTTTATATTCTCAATATTATCATTCACTTTCAGACTAATACCCTTCAGAAAAGTAAAAACCCCGTTATTCCTCTGGATATTGTTTTATATTCTCAATATTATCATTCACTTTCAGACTAATACCCTTTAGAAAAGTAAAAACCCCGTTATTCCTCTGGATATTGTTGTATATTCTCAATATCATCATTCACTTTCAGACTAATACCCTTCAGAAAAGTAAAAACCCCGTTATTCCTCTGGATATTGTTTTATAGTCTCAATATTATCATTCACTTTCAGACTAATACCCTTCAGAAAAGTAAAAACCCCGTTATTCCTCTGGATATTGTTTTATATTCTCAATATTATTCACTTTCAGACTAATACCCTTTAGAAAAGTAAAAACCCCGTTATTCCTCTGGATATTGTTGTATATTCTCAATATCATCATTCACTTTCAGACTAATACCCTTTGGAAAAGTAAAAACCCCATTATTCCTCTGGATATTGTTTTATAGTCTCAATATTATCATTCACTTTCAGACTAATACCCTTCAGAAAAGTAAAAACCCAGTTATTCCTCTGGATATTGTTTTATAGTCTCAATATTATCATTCACTTTCAGACTAATACCCTTCAGAAAAGTAAAAACCCCGTTATTCCTCTGGATATTGTTTTATATTCTCAATATTATCATTTACTTTCAGACTAATACCCTTTGGAAAAGTAAAAACCCCATTATTCCTCTGGATATTGTTTTATAGTCTCAATATTATCATTAATGTTGTTTTGCAACAAGGATGAATTTGATATTTATTACACACAACGGTTGATAACATAAAGAAACTAAACCAAACCAAACCAAACTGCCACTGGCAAGTTTCGACATAAAGACAATTTTTAAGTGGAGTACAGCAGATTTTTTCTTCTTGATTGGTTCTTTTGCCAAAGCGAAAGATTCCAGTCTATCCTACTATTTACTAAAACTTTAAGATAGATTCATGCCTTTAACACAAAGTGAAGTGACTCTGTCAAAATTTTATAACGTGAACTTCATCATCTATTAGCGAAATTTCAAGTTATATATACACGATGTGTAAACGAATAATTTGTAAAAACATTTTTAAATGTGCCAGAGCTCATTTGTTTGCACACAGTTAAATAATTTCAAGTATTTCTATGTAACACAAACAATTTAACATCAGTAATTTTTTTGCACACAGTAAAATGGTTATACATACGATTTGTTAGTGAATAGTTCGTAGATAATTTTATTCTTAAACGATTTAGAGCTAAATTGTTTGAACACAAGCGTTGCTATTTTTTGCTGGCAGATAAATGATTTCAAGTATTCCTATCAAACACAAATAATTCTATTTAGTATTAATCATTTGTTTTCAAAGAATGAAGTGGTTTTAAATATTGCACACTCTAATAATTTTATTTGCACATAGTTAAATAGTTTCAAGTATTGCTACTCAATACTAACAATTCAGTTCAACACCATTCATTTGCACACTGTACAATGGTTTCAAATATTGCTATGTGATATCAGTAATTCAATTTTTGCACAAAGTTAAATGGTTTCAAGTATTCCTATCGAACACAAATAATTCTATTTAGTATAAATCATTTTTTTGCACATAGTTGAATGGTTTCAAGTTTTGCTATGTAACACAAACAATTCAATTTGACATTAGTCATTTGTTTGCACTCATTTAAATGGTTAAACAGTTCTTGGTCAAACGGTTCTATTTAGATCCGACCCTTACAGGTTCTTCTACCTCGGGTCAGAGTGGACCTGGGAATGAGAGTAATGAAGGGATACTCCACTTTCTCTCAAAGCTTCTGAATTGGAGCTTCACCATCGGATGGTTAAATGTCATGACAGGACATTCGTTTGGGGGGGGGGTCTTACTCCTCTGCAAAGATGCGGTTCGTGTATTCTACAGTCCCAATCGACGGGGCTGCATTTAACCTTTTATAAACATAATACCAATGCTATTAAGGTGAAAGAACGCATAAACGTATCCCAACAGCAAGAAATATACACATACTGTTCCATGAACAAGCAATATGTCGAAGGGGTTCAAAAATGGAGAAAGACTTACTTGATGAGAAAAAGTAAAATAACCATGTGGCTTTACTATTCTCTGGCAATGTCCTAGACACGTCTCAAAAAAGAGATCGAGAATGGGTCTTTGAGACTGTCATATGACACCCTATGAGATATTCAATGGACACACTCCTTCTTTATGAAAGATAATTACTTATTATCTCCCTACATTTGCAATATTAAGCCCTAGTGATATTTCGAAAAAGATCTACCTTTTAAAACATATTTTTGATTAA
>OY757911.1:2590907-2696771 GCA_963585895.1 Sepioteuthis lessoniana
TTCACCTTGTCCCATATCATAAGCCTTAATCCGCCCACGTGATCTCTTTCGATTACTGGCCATTGGAATGTGTCACTTCCTTCCGGTGTATCACCTTGGAATAATATTTTTGGGCCGGGTCGAAGGTCAAAATATAACACATTATTTTGCTCGACAGGCGATCTGAAAGGCTCTATTCGATCAATCGGCCGGTCATGTCGAGCCCTAACACCAATATGATTTTTCCAATCGTATTCTTCAAATTGCTCTTGTGGCAAATTAATACTGAGGCCAATTACATCTTAAGAGTGCTAGAAGGATCTGACTGAGGTCAAATGCACTGAGATAGCAACGATTGAAACCATTTAAACTGTGTGCAAACAAGTGATTAGCATCAATAAGTGATACGTAGCAATAATGGAAACAATTTAACTGTTTGCAAGTAAGTTGGCGACCGTTGTCGATGGCTCCCTTTTCGATAGCTACAACACCGAGGCATAGGAGAGGGCGCTACTCCTTTCCCTGGATTGCTCTACTTTACCCTTGATCCCTACCTTATATTGCTGAGTGTTAAGCAAGGTAGCATAAAGTACCTTTTTTTGAGTCTTTGGTATGACTCGACCTGGGATAGAACCCAGGTCTCCCGGGCCATTGGCGAACACTCTAACCACCATGCCAATGTCCGGTTGAAAAGATTCATATTAAGTAGAATTATCTGTTTGAGAGCTGTACTTGGAAGCGTATCCTGGGTATGACACTAAACTGCATCACATAGTAAGATTTCAGTCCTATAATTTCGGAGAATGTGGACTACCCCTTCGTTATCCTTACTCTAAGGTCCACTCTGACTCGGAGTCGTAGTACCTGTTAGGGTCACATTTATAGGTCAAAAAGAATTGTTCAATAATTTACTAAGGATATTCAATAATATTTGTTATTTTAATCCATACAGAGCTGTGCGTAAATTGTTTGTATTTGATAAGAATACTTGATAAACCGAATTACTACAGTTAAATAACAAAACTTGGAACCAATTAACTATGCGCAACTAAATGATTTATATCAAATAGAACTGTTAGTGTTAGATGGAAATACTGTAAACCATTTAACAGTGTCCAAACAAATGATTAATACTAAACAGAATTATTATTGTTAGACGGAAATACTTGAAACCATTTATTTGAGAGTAAATAGAACGATAAGTTATAGAGAGCAATAGTTGAAACCATTTAACAGTGGGCAAAAAAATGATTAATATTAAATAGAATTATTTGCACTAGATAGCAATACTTGAAACTATTTAACTGTGTGCAAACAACTATAGTCATGCTCGTTTGAAAATAATGTTATCTACAACCTCTTCATATAAACAGGATTTGGCATTGAATGACCCACAAGGATTGATATGCTGTAAAACACAACCAAAATAAAATCATACAAATAAAACCAGCATGTATCATGTATATAACATCGTACGGAAATTTTTGTGGGAATGATGCAAGAATATTTTGATAATAAAACAATTTCCAATGTAATTCGCATATGAAAATAATTTTGAGGGATCAAAATTTGCTTAGAATGTCATTTTCAGATAATTCAAGCCCTCGATATAATAGTGATAACATTAATTAGAAGGCACTCCTCCTTTCTAGAAATGAGCATCCTTATCACCATGGACCACTGTTGTAACGGAAATTGAACAAGGTCATTTAGTACGCATGCATGCGCGCGCGCGCACACACACACACACACACTTATATATATATATATATGGATATATTATTTGGCCGACAATAGTCGAGGGCGACTTAAAGGCTTCCTTTTCTATAGCTACTACACCGAGGTGTAGAAGAGAGCGCTACTTCTTTTCGTAGATTGCTTCACTTTACCTTTGATCCGTACATTGTAATGCCGAGTGTTAAGCAAGGAATCACCAAATACCATTTTTTGAGTCTTTGGTATGACTCGAGCTGGGATAAAACCTAGGTCTCCGGGGCCATTGGTGAACACTCTAATCATTATACCAATGGGATTCATCGGACACCCAGCATTTCGAAAAAAAAACATTTAAATTAGATATTCTTGTATTTTTTAAGTAAAAATAAAATTTCAGTTACTAAAGTGCATTTCGTTTTATTTTTTCAATCTTTCTTCAGGTTTTCCTCTAACAAAAAACCCTCTACTTATAATCAAAAACTTAATGTTGACGTGTCTGTTAGTCAGAAGAAATATTTTGCTACTACAATAGTAATTAGGTTATTAACAGTAATATGTCATTCAATTTTTAATTAAAAAATTTTTTTTTTGAAGTTTCACCAAAGGGTCAAATCAAAGCAGCTAAGCATTGAAATTTTCTTAAAAAAGACTCAAAGACAAATTGCTAAGGACTTGAAATTTTATTAACAGAGTGCAATATTCGTTAAAAATATAGTTAGAAACTGGCACAAGTGTTGACGGAAAAATACCTCCCGCACCAAAATGACAACTGCTGCCGTTGATTAATGCTTGTTTATTGAGAGCAGAAGACATAAAAAGAAAACTGCTCCAGAGTTGACAGATGAACTTAATTCCTTTCGACAGCATCCAGTATCATTCTCTACAGTGAAAACTCAACTCAGGGCTCAGAGGGTGCATAACCATTAAAAAAAACCCTGTCAAAGAAACTGAATCACAAGAAAAGATTATCATAGTCATAACTGGACATTAAAAGTGTGGCAAAACGTATCATGGACTGATGAGTCGAAATTTGTCCGCTTGAGAAGAAAACTTGGAGAAAGATTAGATAATGCACATGTGGTTCTAACAGTCATGTAATGTGGTGAGTCGTTTGTAATGTGGAGATGTTTTGGGAGAAGAGAGAACCGAAGATTTGATTTAGGTCAAATGAAAAGCGAAAAAGAACTATATAATTGGTTTTTGCAAAGATATGTTAGACAATCATAAGATGGATATTTCCTGTAAGCTAACTGCATATTAAATGACTGTCATGGGTTTTCTAACAGCGATTAGACTTATTTTCCCAGAATGCGACATAAAATTTCGATATATTTCAAACAGAAAACTATCTATACCAAAAAGGAAATCCAACATAGAACAAGACCAACCAGCAGTTCTGGCTTTTTGACTATGAGGGCCAATTATGTCAAAATTATGTCAAATTACCTTGAGTCAAAAAAAAAAAAAAAATTTGGAAATTATGACTTGGCTAATTCAATCTCATAACCTCTCTCTTATTGAACAAAGATGAATTGGATAGGAGAGTTCAAAGAGAATACCTAAAGAATGAGAGTGAGCTTTTTTAGTCCTTGAAGAATGCTTGGGAAAGTCTGCCAAGTGCTTTTTGTCAAAAGCTAAGAATTTGAAAGACAATGCAAGTGTTGGTTTTATTGTATGAAAATGAATGTTGTATGAGAATTGTTTAAAGTTAAGTGCTTATTTATTGTCAAAATGAAAGCAAATACACTGTTGTTACTTAAATATTATCGTTTACTTTAGAAATTACAAAAAAAATCTCATTTTACAACGTATTTTTTAAGAAATGAAGGGCAAGTTGACCGACCATTGTCGAGGGTGACCCGAAGGCTCCCTTTTTAATAGCTACTACACCGAGGTGTAGAGGAGGATTCTACTCCATTCCCTAGACTGCTCGACTTACCCTTGATCCATACTTTATAATGCTGAGTGTTAAGCAAGGAGGCATCAAGTATCATTCTTTGAGTCTTTGGTATAGCTTGTCCTGGAATTGAGTCCCTGTCCCCCGGACTATGCCATGGGCCAGACTAGCGCCCTACCCAACTTATATATATATATATATATATATATATTTATACACATACACACACACTGATATATATATATATATATATATATATATAGATAGAGGGAGAGAGAGAGAGGGAGAGAGAAAGAGTATGTGTATGTTATCTAAAAGACATCTATACGTATAAGTAACTAGATGACCAGTGAACTTATTGGGTTTCGTTGCAACATCAGTCGATGATGATATTGATGCATGCTTCTAATTAGGACAGTATGGAGGATTCTAATTAGCATTTCATAGTTAGATTCGTCATATCGAAAATTTTGCTGAAGAAAAAAAAGCGTTCAGCGCGAAGATCCCGCACAATTATTATCCTGTTGCAAATCGAACTGGAAAATGTTCTATTCCCTATGTCAGGGAATTTTAAGAATATTTGTCCAATAAAAATTTAGTTTGTGTCTTATTTTGTTCTGAGTTACAAAAATAACTGGTTGAAAATGAGGAGCGTCCCGGGAGCCCCCTCCCTCCCCCACAGCAGAAATGCTGAGATGTACAGTTAGTTGAAGATAGATCAAAGATTGACAATTGGAGAGCTTTGTGATGAGCTGGGCATTTCTTTTTGGATATATCAAGCGATTCTTACAAAAGATTTGCTGCCAGGTTTGTGCCACAGCTTCTGTCAGTAGAGCACAGGAAATTTCGGATAATTAGAGCTACTGATTTGCTTCAATATGTAATGTAATGGAGGAGGGATTTCGTTTTATATATCTTGCCTTTCGGTTTAGTTAGGCTGAGAACCTTTCGTTTAGCGCATGGGTTAGGTAGGAGCAACATTAACGCAGGTGTTCACGCGCACGCGGAGAGGATGTGTCATTCAGAGATGTCAAAATAAAAAATTCCAGATAGAAATTTAGACCATGGGGTGTGAATAACGTCATGCACCGGAAGTGTTGGTTTTGAGATTTGGAAAAAGTCAGAGAGTTGATTTCCTGCCTCCGAACGTGGGGGTCGAGATTCAGAGCTGGGTGAGGCCAGACGAATTTGTGCGCTACAGTCAGCAAAGAAAGATTGTGTCTTTCTCTCCTCATGTCGAAAAACCTTTAAACTCAAAAACGTGAATAAAAGTTTCGTACCTAAACCAATTTCGTGTTTTCGGATTCCTATATATGTTTATGAACATTTTGTGAACATTATGTCATTTCACATATCCGTATCATGGGTCTGTTACAAATATACAGAAACCAATTCAGACTTTATAAAAATCATCATAAAAGGTGACGAATCATGATCCTGAAAACAAAGTTCAGTCATCTGTGCAGAAGTTTCCGTCATCACCAATCCCAATAATAACTCACCAAGTATGGAGTATTAGAATGGCCCATAAGTTGATTGGAGGTTTGACATATTGAACGTCAACACAAAGAAATCTTGCAAACTCACAAATGGTTGGTATCTGATCTTTAGATGCAGGCACGAGGCTTAACGGTTATCGTCATAGAAAATGAACACGGCGGCGCAAGTTCAAGTCTTGGACAAGGGTGTTTCTGTTTCACTTTCGCGCTAATGCCCTCGAAAAAGTATGAATCTATCTATATATACTCCCTCCAGCTATGGATAAATTGTAGGGCAAGCCAGGATATTTAACCTCGGTATGACAACCAGTCAAAGAGTTTGGTCTGGTTGATTTTTAAGCTATATTGTTGCATATTGATCCTTGACCGAGCTGTCAATCAGAGATATACCTGTGTAAATAAGCGGAAGATCAGGTGACCTAATCGGAAGTTGTATTCATTATGAAATAATATATGCAGATGCCTGCTGAGTTGGGTTCTGTGAGGGCCGAGTCAGAGCCAGCTTGCAGTCACTGAGAGAGCCCTCTCCGGTAGAGCATCCCCGGTCAAGAAGCAGAAGTGCTAAGTGGAGTCTTGAAGATAACACAGCATGGTATGGTCAAGAGAAGAAGGATTTATGGGTCAAGAGAAGAAGACGTTAGGGGTCAAGAGAAGAAGAATTTATGGGTCAATATATTAATCTGTCTTGTCTCCCTCCGTCCATCTGTCTCACACATCACAGAATCTTCAACCATTTACAATAGAATAAAAAGACTTCTTATAAAGAAGTGTTGTGGTACTTCCCTCATCACGGTATACAACAATATCAATCATTGTAGATCATTTAATGCCAAATCGTTTTCATACATATATATCAAATATATATGATTTGTAAATACATTTTGTTGATAACATTTTAAAACAAGCCTGAGCTCCTTTTTTGCACAGTTAAAAATAGTTCCATTTAATTTCAAACAATTCAGTTTAGCATAAATACAGTTTTTTGTTTACACACATTAAGAAGTAAAAATAGTTATATTCCAAATAATCCAATTTAGCATATATACAATTTAAATTTTAACAATTCAGTTTAGCATAAGTGCACAGTCTTTTTGTTTGCACACAGTTAAACCCTCAAATAGTTTTATTTCAAACAATTCAGTTTAGCTTAAGTAGTTTTTTTAATTACACTCAGTTAAATGTAAACAGTTTTTTTACACAGTTCAATATAAAAGCAATTCTATTCTTATCAATTCAGTTGAGCATAAGTACAGTTTAAATATCAAACAGTTCTATTTGACCCATAGATAGGACTCTATCAGGTGCTACCATTCCGGGCCTGAATGGACCTGGGATCAATGGCAATGAAAGATTACTCCGCATTCCTCAAATCTCTAGCTTAACTGGAGCTTCACCATTAGATTACTCAGTGTCATAGCAGGAAACTCGTTGTGAGGGGGAGCCTTACCCCTCTGAAGATATGCAATCAGTATATTTTGCTGTCCCTGCTGACTGGGCCATCTAGTCAAAGAAAAAAAAACTCTGAATTCAAATTCGTTTGTGGCTGGGAACCAAATTCGAACACCGAGCCCCTAGAGACTCCAGATGTGTATTCACGAGCGGAGTCGGCTTATCTTGCAACTGGTGAATGCCGTTTAAGAGAAGAGAAGAGAAGAGAAGAGATCTGGTCCCAAGTCAATAAAGGTTTCTCAAATTCAAATTAAAAAAAATTTCCCGATGATCACAAGATAAAATGATTATAAGATGGATCGTTCAAGAAGACTAACTGCAAATTAAATGGCTGTTAGAGGTCAGCCATTTTATAGCAGTTAGACTTGTTTTTCCCAGAATGCAACATTAAGATTCCATATATTTCAGGCAGAAAACTGTATATACCGAGAAGGTCATCCAACATAGATCAATACCAACCAGCTGTTCAGGTGTAGCTCACAATGAATGTTACTGAAGGTCAAACTGGTGGAATTTTCGAGTCATTTCCATGATGCTGAATCTAACTGACATCCTACCTTGTCAGGATATGGCACAAGGCCGTTTCATAGTGGAAGACACGCTCGAATCGAGATTCATATGCAACAGGTGCCAAAATTCTTGAACCGTCGTCATTCGTTTTTGGGACGCCTCAGGCACCAAGCAATAGACATAGTCCTGCAAGCTGAGGGATGCCCCCTACTGAGGTCAAGCTTTAGTTGGAGGAATATAACCATCTGGTAAGAATGCCAGATCGACGGCCCGATCATAGTTGGCGGCCGTAGTGGAGGGCGAACAGAAGGCTCCTTTTTCAATAGCTTCTACACCGAGGTGTTGGGGAGGGCGCTACTCCTTTCCCTGGATTGCTCCACTACCCTTGATACGTACCTTATATTGCTGAATGTTAGGCAAGGAGGTATCAAGTACCATTTTTTGGTATGACGTGACCTGGAATTGAACCCAGGTCTCTCGGATCATTGGTGAACATTCTACCTACCCACTAGGCCAAAACTACCAGAAATGTCGTCAATAGGGCGCTGGCTGGTTTAGTTTAGTTTCTTTTTCTAATGTCAAATCAGTCTTGGATTATTTTCTAATGGCAAATCAGTCTTCTTGGATTATTTAATACCAAAGCGATCCATGAAGAAAAACTATTTATCTTATAGCTGGAGGGGATAAAGAGGTTCTGCTAAACTTTTCCGGCATTTTTGACAAAAAACTGGATTGTACAAGTGCACTACTCTTTATATCTACAAAAACCAGATCGAGTAACTTTATTTTTGTTTCCTAAACTGAAAATTTATCTCATGGATAAGTTTTGTGGACGTGAAGGGCATTTAAACAAATGGGACGGTTTAGCTGCTCACCGAATGATTCCAGCGAGTTTTCAGAGGGAGGTGCTTCGATCAGCAAAAAACTCGCTGAAGTAAATGTACTGAATGCCGAAGGGACTGTTTGTAAGAAAATTAAAGTTTCATTCAGCGTTCATTTCTGCCTTGGTAAATACAGCTTCAATCTCAATACTTTTTTGAACACATGTCGTTTATGACAAGAACGGCGGATAATTACTTACATCACTCGAGACACACACACGCATATATATATATATATATATATAAGTATATACATGCATACATAAACACATACACACACACGTTGACACACATAAAACCGAACACACATGCATACAGAAGCACACACATGCATAGACTTACACGTTGATGCACACAACTTGCATACACTCACACACACACACGCACACTAGTACACACACAAAGCACACACGTAAGCACACACATTAATGCGCACAATACACACACACACACACACACACACACACGCGCACGCGCGCGCATTGACACACAAAATATGAGCACACAGTAGCACACACATTAACACACACAACACACGAAATAACACCCACACACACACATAAGAATACACATACACCCATAGTCACACAAACATACACATATTGATCATACAACATGTGCACACACATATGAACACAGATGCGTATACACAAGCACACACATAAGCATACACACATACACACGTTGGCGCACACACACTTACACATAAACATACAAATGCACACACACATACATACAGAGACGCACGCAATACACGCACACACATGCGTACACATATACGCGTCCACATACACACGCACATACACATGAACGCACACGCATGCATACATAAACGCATACACACATGGAAACACACATGGAAACACACACATACGGATAGACACGTAGGCACACATCCGTAGACGTACAGAGACGCGCACACACTTTCGCATGCACACTTATACACACACACACACACACACATACACACAAGGACAAACACACATGCATGCGTACATGAATATGCACAGCACATACATACACAACTATACATACACATACACACCCACAGCAGAGAAGTACATACATACACAAACACATATGCATGTATATATAAATCGACACACACGCACACACCCATGCACTAATGATTATACACACACAAAAATGTTGAACACACACACACACACACACTTGTCCAGTCGGCTGGGTCTGTAGAATACTTCGACTGCTCCACTACAGAGGGGTAAGCCCCCCCTATCTACATTGCACATAAGTGATGCCAAAACGACTAGTCACGGTAACTGCGCGACAATTAACCTGAATGTGTCTTGCAAGTTACATCCGTACTCATTAAAGAGGACACGGTCACCTCCAGGGCTACGTCTTCACAGGAGGATTGGAAATACGCATCTGCGTAATTATTAAAACCTCAAGGGTAAAGACACACACACACACACACACACACACACACACACATTCTGCATTCTCTGGTCTCAGGTTCGATCTCCAGTTGAGCAGATCCCGTTATACACTGATGATGAGACCTAATAAGGTCGAAAAAGCTGTCCAGTGTTTCCGTATGTCGCGCGCATGTGTTCGCCGGGTTTTCTGGTCATGATGATTCAATTCACAATAAATTCCTCTAATTAATTAAGAAAAATGTACATCAATAGTAATACTAGTATGCAAACAAATTAGCTCATTTAAAAATGAAATTACCGACAAACTGTGCGCTAACAAATGACTGATGTTAAATTGTGACTGTTATATAGCAATACTAGAAAACATTTTACCGTGTTTAAAAATAATGAGGTCAGGCTCGTTTGAAAGTGTTGTCTAAAAAATGTGTTACAAAATCATATATGCTTAATATATAAGTATAAAGAGGATTTGGCATTAAATAACCTACAATGGTTGATATGCCATAAAACCCAATCAAACCAAGTCATATATATTTAATATGTTTATAAAGACAGGATATGGCATTAAATAACCAAAAATGGTTGATATGTCTTAAAACCCAACCAAACTAAACTTCTCAACAGCTAGACTTCCGTTAAAGATTGAGAAGAGCACACACCGTTTACAGTTGCAAGTTTTAAGATAAATTAGTAACACTGGGTTCTTTTATGTCTAGAAGAGAGTCCACATCACCTTCTTTAGTGACTGCTGTGCCCGGTACTCAGTATTTTCAGGAGAGTCAGTGTTTTTCTACTCAATAGACTATCTTTGCATCTTAGGGTTGTCGTAACAAACCGGTGTATAGCACGTTTGTAAACATTTTTTTTAACAAAAACTGACGTCTCTGAACATACCACAAATTCTTCTGTAAAATGTTACATTGTTTGCCCTTCTTAGTCACAAGAAAATGATGACTGACCCATGTTCATGCATGAAGCAATCTGTTTGATTCTGTCGCCATTTGGAATAACCTCAGAACAAATGTTTTTACGAAACATTTGTCTTAATCTCTTTTGAAGTTGTTCAGTTAACAATATGAGTAGCAATATACATGTCTACTTTTGGCGGGAAAATTATTTCATATCAATACAGACCTAGATGCGTGAATGATAGTTGCTGTAGTTGGTTTGGTTTTATGGAATATCAACTAATGTAGGTTATTTAATGCCAAATCCATTTTATACATATGAACAATTCTATTTCAAACCATTCAATTCAGCACAAGTTCACTGTTCAGTTCTATTTGACCCATAGATCGGACACAATCAGGTGCTACCACTCCGGGACAGAGTATCCGTGAGCGATGGCAATAAAAGGAAACTGTGCTTTCCCTAAAGCTCCAGCATTACTAGCCTCACCATTAGATTATTTTGTGTCATATCCAGGACACTCGTTAGCGGGCGGGGCGGTCTTAGCTCTCTTCAGATATGCAGTCGGTGTATTCTGCAGCCCCAACCGACCGGGCCAGACACGTCTGAATGTAAGTAGATAAAATAGATTTCGGCTAATCACACACTTATTATTAAATCTTATGAATGAATATATACGTCTGTAGTTTATTAACATTTTAATTATCAAAATGCATACATCAATAAACATAAATCTCTCTTTCACTCTTTCTGTCTGTCACTACACACACACACACACACACACACATATATATATATAATGGGATAGAAGAGGCTGCAGACTAACGACAAAGCGTTGGTGAAGGCGACCTTTCGAAGAGAAGTTAACTCCAAAATTAAAACTGTTAAACGAAACACCCACACCAAATTTCTGCTGACTTGTAGGTATCTCTTAAGGGGAAAAATCTTTGAGAACATACTCTGAACTAAAACCAGCAGTTTACATACTCACCAGATATCTTGCTATGTTTGTCACTGGTTTGTAGCTATGTAGGCCGAGAGAGAGAGAAGCATAAGTGTCGTACAATCTATGTTACTAAAATCCTATGAGGTAGTCGCGTCTTACTACCTTATTATCTTCTGTATTTTTCACATGTTGAAATAGTTATTAATCATGATATTTGAGTTATAACATTGGCGGTAAAGACAGTTACCATCCGTCAAAATGAGGCAGTTTTCAGCTTATATATATATATATATATATATATATATACACAGTCATCCACAGACAGACTGTTTCGTTCTATCAGAACTCTTCAGTGTGGCTAGACACGCAGGACGCTCGGAGCCGGGATCGAAATCCGTCCAACTTTACGTTAGACTGTGCTTCAGACCACTCGTCCACCAAGCGGACCACGTTGGCTAAGGGAATTTTAACGTATTTTTATTTTTGGAAACAGCAGCAGCAGCCTTTGTTTACATTTTTTATACCCTATCGACAACCAGAGTGCTCAATTCTTTCGAAGAGCTTTGCATTACGCTATCGGCGGCCGGCAATTCCTTCGCCAGAGAGCTCAACCCCCCCATGGGGGAGCATATATATATTTATATATATACCCACAAGTTTGGAATAAATTCTGGCAATATGTGACAAGGCTGTTTTGAAAATCTGACTGATATGTTTTAATATAGAAATACATTGACCCTATGCGCTATTTCTGTAGCTAAATATGGAAATCTGGTTTTTCATACTGTCTTACTTTTTACACACACACACACACATACACACTCACGCACACACATACACATTTTTTTTCTTTGCATTTTTCTTTCTTTAATTCTTTCTTTCTAAAATTACAGATCTTTTTTTATTTTACAGAATTTTCTTTCTTTATTTCTTTATTTATTTATTAACTAAAACATCTTTCCTATTTATACAATTTTCTTTTTACATTTTCTTTTAAGACGTTTACAGTCGCACTCTTTCCGAGAAATCAATTGCACCGGGTTCTTTTATATCCAAGAAGACTGTAACATCACTTTCTTTCACGACTGCTGCCCCCGGAACTCAATATTTTCCGAAAAGTCAATGTTTTTCAATTCTGTGGATTACCTTTGTGACTTAACCTCGTTGTAGCAAACCAATGTATAACACATTTGTGACAATCTTTTTACTAAAAGTAACGTCTCCGAACATACAACAAATTCTTTTGTAAATAGTACATGGTTTGCACTTCTCAGCCACAAAAAACATTTATGACAGACCTTTGTTCATATATGAAGCAATCTGTTTGTTCAGCCTCCATTTGGAATAGCCCCAGAAAATTTTTTTTACGAAAATGAAATAATATTTTCTATAAACCAATGCAATAGGTGCAAAAATTCTTGAACCGTCGTCATTCGTTTTTGGGGCACCTCAGGCACCAAGCAATAGACATAGTCCTGCAAGCTGGGGGATGCAGAATTTACATTTATGGACAAAAATTCTGAAGAAAAAATTGTTTTGCTTTTTTAAATAACTTTATTTATTGAATGAATTTGGCATTATTATTTCACTTCTTGCGAAATTTTCATTCCAGCGTCTGAGAGAAAAAAAAACTGTCTTCAGATTTCCAGGATTCTATTCTAGCCAATCTTAACAATGCTAAGATCTGAATGGGCTCGATTCTTCCTCTGATTTCAAGTTCCTCCTGTCTTTAAAGAACTTCTTTGGGACCGTTCCTAGGGCATCAATCACAATTGGTACTACCATCACTCTTATGTCTTACAACTTTGTTTTTCAGTTCTCAAGAAAGATCCAAGTATTTGTCAATCTTTTCGCTTTCTTTCATTTTCACTCTGTGTTCTGCTAGAATAGCAAAGTTCACGAAAAGACAAGGTCCTTTTTCTACCATCGGATTATAAAAGGCAAGTTCTTTTTTTTCTCTCATCGGATTATAAAGGAAAGTTCTTTTTTTCTGTCATAGGATTATAATAACATATTTGTACGACACTCTCTGGGCCTACATAGCTACAAACCATTGGCGAGTATAGCAAGATAACCGGTGACTATGAAAACTGTAGGTTTTATTTCAGAGTCGACGGTTTTTCCCCTTAAAGGATACCTACAAATCAGCAGAAATCTGGTCTTTTGGCCGAGATCAGACGATCCGTTTGAATCTTAAGATCTCAGAGAATCTTATAGCTCTCATTCTCTCAGACGGATTCTGGTTTGTGCACATACCACTTGATAGTATGGGTAAATTTTTATCTCTTGCATAATTCCAAGTGAATCACCTTTCCTACCCAGTCGTGTATAGTCTTGTACTTCTGTGCTAGTTGGCTGCATTCGTTTATTATATGATTAACTAAGTTATCTATGTACTCTATATAAAAGCAATTCTAACAGTTTTCTAGTTTGTAAGTGCTCATGTCACTAAAAAAAATGACAGACCCCCTGACTACAAAACTGCTAAATAGGATAAACACCCAAACTGTGAATAAGGACATAATCTTCTGCGAGGTCACAGGCCATATCGGTATCCATGGGAACGACAGAGCTGATAAAGCAGCAAAGGAGTCGTTACAACTAAACCCTTCAACAGGAAAAATTCCTTACACGGACCAATAACCAAAAATGAATACATATATCCTCAGAAAGTGGCCGGAGTTATGAAGCTCCTGTATGGACAACAAATTACACCGGGTGACACAAACCATCGGAGTAAAAAGTCCCAAGAGAAGAATGTCAAGAAGGGAAGAAATGGTAATGGCTACTCACACATAACTTCTGAAAGGTGAAAAAGCACCAATGCCATGCCAAGTTGGTTGTTTGGTTGTTTGGGTTTTATGGTATATCAACCTTTGTAGGTTATTTAATACCAAATCAACTTTTATGCAAGTAGTCAGTTTTATTTCAAACAATTCAGTTTAGCATGAGTACACAGTTTGTTAAAAGCATTTCTATTTTAAGCTTTTCAGTTTATTGAAACAGTTCTAATTCAGTTTAGTAAAAGTAGAGGTTTTGTTTACACTCAGTTAAATGTCAAAAACAGTTCCATTTCAAACAATTCACTTTAGAATTAGCATGCAGTTTAAATGTAAGTACAGTTTGATTGTCAAAAACATTTCTATTTCAAGCTTTTCAGTTTAGTCAAACAGTTCTAATTCAAACAATTCAATTTAGCATAAGCGCGCAGTTTACTTCTATTTGACCCATAGATAGGGCCCTATCAGGAGCAACCATTCCAGGCTAGAGTGGACCTGGGAGCAATGGCAATGAAGGGGTACTCCGCATTCCCTAAAGTTCCAATATCACTAGAACCTCACCATCAGAATGTTTAATGTCATATCCAGGACACTTATTGTGTGGGGGGCGGGTCTTACCCCTCTGCAGTGGTACAGTCGGAGTATTCTACAGCCCCAGCCGACTGGGCAAACCATGCCAAGAGCCCTACATAATGAACCATATACTGAAAAGTTATATAGACCTTAAACAGAGCCGATTGAGACACTACCAGAAGAGTAATTTGAAGAAGAACTTTGACAATGTTAACCCAGATAAGGTTTTTGGTTTCCTAAATGCAACGAAATTATACAATCAGATATAATTGAAAACATTCTTCTGAATCATTAATAGAATATAAATACGTACAAATTCTTATTGGAGGGATAATACTCCCACATATTTTTAACAGATCGAAAACAATTAATAATTATATATATATATTCGTCTTCTATATTTCATTTAAATTTTATCTATCTATCTATCTATCTTATTTTATGTAGAACTTTTAAACACTATAACACATCAACTGTATTTACGTTTCGGCATTAAATAACCCACAAGGGGTTGATATACCGTAAAACCAATCAATCAATCAAGCAGATCTCCATGACTCTTCTAGCCGATCACAACAATGTTGTAATCTGGATTGTCTTTATTCTTTCTATGATTTCCAGTTCTTTCAGAATTTTTCCAAGATTTCGAGGATCATTCCAAGGGCACCAACTACAATTGATACTATAATTACTCTTATGTTCAAATGCTTTTCTTTTTTTTAGTTCTCTGTAAAGGTCCAAGTATTTGTTTATCTTTTGTTTTCTTTCATCTTCGCTTTCTTTTATTTTTCATTTACTTGTTTTATGCTTTTTACAAAAAAATTACCCTTATTTATTGAATGATCCTCGTACTTGGTTGAAATATTGAGTGAAAAAAAAACCCTACTTAAAAACCAATCCTGGAGAGTGCACATATGAAATGGATGTAGTATCGGCCGGTGATATAATTTAAGTGGTTGGACAAGTTATCGGACTGATATATAAGACAGATGTTTGGACTAATGGATTCTTTTTCTGAGTACGTTATCACACTTTTAAAATGCCGTCTGACTGTTTAGCTATCTGGAACCCTTAAGCTTATATTTGTCACTGTTTCCTTTTCTTTTTCTTTTTTTGAAATTAATAGATTTTATAAATGAATATAAACAAACAACATCAAAAAGGGTAAAAAAAATAGCATTAAAAATATGTGTTGAAATTAATTTGGGGTTATTTTCTAGTCACGATTTTTATTCTATTTGATTCGATTATTGCATTTTTACTTCTTATCTCAAGTGCCTTTGCTCATGAACAAAATCAGTAACAACACTTTCTTAAATGAATATTCATTAACTACTTGCATGCTTTCGGTACGTACACACATAAAGGTGTACGCAAAGCCACACACACTCACACACACACACACATATATATATATATATATATATATATATATATATATATAAGCGTTTGTGTGTGTGTTTACTCAACTCCTTTCCAACTGGCATGTCACAATTCTAATTTCACGCGGAGTACAGCTGTTTTGAACTCCTTCTGTACTAGTTGGCTTACCAAGGGGAAAGAACCAAGTTTATTCAACTCTTTCTCCATTGCTGGATATATATATATATATATATATATATATATATATATATTGCTGGATTTATTTGTTTAATGGCATGTCAACCTTTGTGGGTAATCTAATGGCATGGTCATCTTTGTAGTTATACTATTTAACCCGTCACTCGGGAGATTAGGGCATCATACCTTTCCCAATGATATTAGTCCCAAAGTGAACGTAATACCGTGATATATATATATATATATATATATATATATATATATAGATAGATAGATAGATAGATAGATAGATTATTAGTGTTCGCCAATGATCAGGGAGATCGCGGTTTAATCCCGAGTCGAGTCATAACAAAGACTAAAAAAATAGAAAATTGATACTTCCTTGTTTAACACTCAGGATTATAAGGCACATATCAAAGGTAAAGTGGTGCAATCCAGGGAAAGGAGTAGCGCCCTCCCCTACACTTCGGTGTAGTAGCTATTGCCAAAGCGACCCAAAGGCTCCCTTTTCAATAGCTACTACACCTTGCTGTATGGGAGGGCGCTACTCCTTTTCCTGGATTGCTCCATTTTACCCTTGGTCCTTAATACACTCTACTCATTAGGCTAGTGACCTGGTGATACATATATACATACATACACATTCCCGACTCCGGTTTACCGTGACTGAATAATACACACACACACACACACACACACATATATATATTCATATTTTTATGGCATATCAACCTTTGTATATTATTTAATACCAAATCCATTTTTATACAAATAAAAATTCAATTTCAAATAATTCAGTTTAGCATAAGTACACAGTATAATTGTCAAAAGCATTTCTATTGCAAGGTATTCAGTTTAGTCAAACAGTCCTAATTCAAACAATTCTGTAAAGTCTTAGTATAGTTTATGTCCACACACAATTAAATATCAAAACAGTTCTATTTCAAATAATTCAGTTTTGCGTAAGTACGCATTTTAGTTCTATTTGACCCATAGATAGAGCTCTATCAGGTGGTACGACTCAGGGCCACGGTGGACCTGGGAGCAATATCAATGAAGGAGTATTCCGCATTCCCCCAAAACCCAGCATTACTTGAACCTCAGCATCAGATTGTGTAGTCATATCAGGACACTCGTTAGTAGAGGGGTCTTACCCCTCTGCGGGGGTGCAATTGGTGTTTTCTACTGACCCAGCCGCCTGGGCAACTAGATTTATGTATTTTCATATATATATATATATATATAGCAAGAATGAGAATGATATTTAAAACGTTTAAAAGTAAAATTAAAAATTTAAAAAGACAACTCTCTTTTCGTTGTTCGTTGATGCATTGCTTAATGCAAAGATGGAGCCGTTTATACGTTGTAAAACTTAAAATCCCGATTAAAACGAGGCTTCTTTGTTTAATTGCACATAAACTTTTGCGAGAGCCTTTCTTGCGGAAGAATAGTTGTGGCATTATTTTATTCATAGCTGCGGGAGAATAGGTTTTTTTTACATTTCTCAAGCATACCTTTCCCGAAAGTGAACGAAATAGCGCGACTGGAATTCGAACTCGCTTACTAGAATGTCGCACTCCCTTACGTTAACCACCACGCCTCGGTAACTCCCAACTTGCATCTGCAGTATTCGTATTATTACATATGGAGGTTGAAAAGTATGATTGAATGATAATCTTATCAATTGACAATGATCATAATTTACTGAATTATACATTGAATTTTGAGAAGGCATCTCAAAATCAAGAACTAAAAAGGGTCGTTATGTCATGGGGGTGGGGTAGGGGTGCATAGAGGACAAAAATAAGATTAAGGTTTTGGGTCAGGATTTCCGCGAGGTAATAATTTTAATCTCTAACTCAGCTGCTATTTTTCTTTTTCATCAAAAGCGAGAAACTTTTTAGAAAATTCATGAAATCTTCTTATTTTTGTTTTGTTTTTGTACGACGCTATACTATATCACATGATGATATGCAGTATAGTTTGGTTTGGTTTGGTTTGGTTTGGTTTTATGGCATATCAACCTATATAGGTTATTTAACGCCAAATCCATTTTTATGTAAATAATCTGTTCTATTGAAAACAGTTCAGTTTAGCGTAAGTACACAGTTTAATTGTCAAAAACATTTCCATTTCAAACTATTCAAGCAGTTATATGTAATAATTCAGTTAAGTGTAAATACAGTTTTAATGTCGAAAAACAGTTCTATTTGAAATAATTCAGTTAAGCATAAGCACGCAATTTAAGTGTAAGTACGGTTTAATTGTTAAAAACGTTTCTATTTCAAGCTATTCAGTTTACTCAATTCATTTTAGCATAAGTATGCTGTTAGTTCTATTTAACCCATAGATAGGGCCCTATCAGGTGCTACCACTCCGGGCCAGAGTGGGCCTGGGAGCGATGGCAATGAAGGGGTACTCCGCATTCCCCAAAGCTCCAGCACTGCTGGAACCTCCCCATCAGATTGCTTAGTGTCATATCCAGGACACTCGTTAGAGGGGTCTTACCTCTCTGCAGAGGTGCAGTCAGTGTATTCTACAGCCCCAGCTGACTGGGCAAGTATAGTGTCGTACCCTGGAGCTTTGGGGAACGTTGAATACTTCTTCTTTGCCATTGCTTTCAGGTCCACTCTGACCCAGAGTGGTAATATCTGTTAGGGTATTATCTATGAATCAATTGCAACTATCTAATCATTTACTATGTTATATAATAGTCGAGGGATTTCGGTTCATGCCTTTGAGTTTAGTTAGGCTGAGAACCTTTCGGCTCAGCACATGGGTTAGTTGGGTGCAACATTGAGGCAGGTGTTAACGCGGGCGCGCTGGCGGATGGAGGTGTCACTCAGATGTCATAATAGTCCGAGACGAAACGGGGTCACAGGGTGCGGGTGACGTCACGCACCAGAAGCGCACGGAGGTTTTGCGAGATTTGAAGAAAGTTAGAGTTGAGATTAGACACTGGACGAAGACGGTCGACTTTTGGAGCTCGCAGACGCGAGGCGAACTTGCGCCCTATGGGGGCCGCTCGAGTTGGGGGCCAAATGAATAAGACAGCATAGAAGATTGTGTCTCTCCTCCTTACGTCGAAACCTTTAACTCAAAGTTAATAAAAAGGTTTCGCACCTGAACAAGAAGTCGTTACATGTTTTCGAATTCCGAGATTCCTATGTTCTTTATATGTTCTATCGTAATGAACATTACATGTCTATTTCACCCATTTCGTCATATTCGTGTATATGGCTATGTAACAACTGTACTTAGACTATTTAAATGAATGCAATCAAATGGTTTATATTGAATGGAATTATTAGTATTTATAATAATTGGAACCATTCAATTGCGTGAAAACGAATGGATAGTGTTGAATTGAATCTTTAGCATTAGATTGCAATACTTAAAACCATTTACTGTCCTGGATATAACATTAAACGGCGTTTGGAGAATTTGGAGCACCTCTTCATTAACATTATTCTCGGGTCCACTCTGATCCGGAGCAGTTGTACCTGTTAGGGTCCCATCTATGAGTCTCGTTGCATGCCTCATTTCTATGGCCACATCTAACCAAAAAGGCTAAGTAAATTACCAATAATGACTGTAAGGACAAACGTGAACAACAGAAAGGCTTGAGAAAGCTTTATTCTGCTTAGAATAACTGATACACGTGTTGTGAGGTTTTATTTTTAGGTACTTAACTAAAGAGTTCCCCAGGAAGGGAGTCAATCATAAAACAAGGGAAGTTACTCTGGATTACTTATTAAAATGAGTCAAATAAAACTGTTCAATCTTTAACTAGTATTACTAGTATTATTATTATTAGTTATTTAAAACTATGCAGCTGTGTTATTTGTATCAGATAGGAATACTTAGATAGATTGAATTATTAATGTTGAATAGCAATGCTCAAAATCATTTAACTGTGCGCAAACGAATAATTAATATCAAAAAGAGTTTTTAGTCAGACAACAATAATTGAAATCATTCAACTGTTGGCAAACAAATGAGCTCTGACTCTGTAAAAAATGTTACCCACAAACTAGTCACTCATGTAAAGAAATATACGTAAAAATTCCTTCATTATCACTGAGAAAGACGATGGCTCTGGGGTAAGATATCCAACTGACATAAATCGCTTGGTTTTGATCCCATTTTGAAGCATTTCTCGTGCCTGGCCGCAATAAAGTCTTTGATACAAGGAAACAGGCTGTTTTTGGATTATTGTAAATATATATATATATATATATATATATATAATATCAAACCCTCTTGATATATATATATATATATATATATATATATATATATATATATATATATATATATATTAAGAGGGTTTGACATTAGATAACTCATAAGGGTCAATATAGCATAAAATACAAACCTGCTAACTGTAAAATTGTATTATTTCTACTTTTCACCTTTTGATCTTGAAGTGAAAGCAAAAAAAAAAAAATCAAATTATATCAAATTATATCAAATTATATTCTACTCTTCTTAAAGGAAAACAGGACCTGAGGTGTGGGAGAAACTACCAAATTTTAGGAAAGAGTTAGTCATGTAAATTGTTTTTCCTGCGTGCCATAGAAAAGTTGTTGGCAGAGGCCGTATTTTTTAGAGCACGAAGATACAAATCTACACTGAATTGAAAGTGTTCTGTCACACAATAGATCAGCGACATCTAATTCTGACACATAGAGTAGGATTCAAATTTAGTCTTTAGCCATTAAACACGGGGGAAAATACAGTAATTTCAAACAGTATGATTGACAGCCGTTGAACTCGAAGTCAATCTGCGACCACAACTTTCAGTGGTTAGCTTCAGTCAGATGATCAAGACGCTTCAAGAGATAGTTTGTAAGAAACACCCGATCTGAGCGGTCGAAACGCTCCAACATCACTCTTATCACTAGCTCCCCGTTTGAGCTGAGCAGTTTATGATGGAAAAGTTATCGAGAAATAAAAAGTAAAATGTGGACATGAAATGGTGGTCGCCAAGTCAACAAAGAACTGTAAACAACAGGGAATGCCTGCAGAAGATAACGAAATGGAATTTAGTACGTTTGAATTCAGAGTTTTCCTCCTCTTTCACTGGTTACCCTGCCATGGTTAAAGAGCCCAGTCTGCCCTTCTATTTACGCATAACTGGAGAGAGAATAGTTGGATTCATACTTTTCCTTAGAGTATTAGCACTATATGAAATACAAACAGCCACTTTCAGGATTTGTACTGGGGTTGTCATCAGCCCACTTGGTTGGGGCTATAGAATACCGTTTGATTGCGTCCAAATAAATAGTGTTGGATAGAATATTTAGTATTAAACAGCCATAGTTTAAACCATTTAATGGCGTGCAAACAAATGAGATCTGACACATTTCAAAAGGTTTCCTACAAACTTTTCGTGGATAAGTTATAGATATATAATATAAGTATATGATGTGGCATTAAGTAACTTACAATGGTTAATATGCCACTAAAATCAACCAACCAACCAACCAACCAACCAATGAACTCATTGTTGAATATAAAACGAAAATACCTTTGATACACCCAAATGTTATTCATATCTATCTTTTAGCATCTTTGTGAGCAATTGCCTGTGTATAAGTATTTGTGTAGTTTGAGATTCATGTGTGTTTGTTCGTAAGATTATTTCTTGGCATTATTTATTCAAAAATGATAATGCTTTGTTTACATGTTTATATGTGTTTAAAAACCCGGAAAAAATCAACAAGCAAGTGCATCTCGAGTTGCAGTTTGCAACGGAAGTATATTTTTTTATATCTTCAATTTGCAGCACTTGATTTTCGCGTGGGTGTAAAATGTTTTAAGGATAATGAGTTAGATAACCATTATTTGAGTATCAGATCAGTAGTAAAAATAAGGTTATAGTAATTATTGGATTTTCTAAGCTAACTTTAGTCTGCCATAGGATCGCTTTTTCTGAGCGACTTTCTTGCCTATTAGCCATTGCACTTCACATAGCACTAATACCCTTGGGAAAGGTATGAATCCAATTATTCTCCCTCCAGCTATAGGTAAATAGTAGGGCAGACTAGGTTCTTCAGCCTTGGTGAGGCAACTAGTCTAGGAGAAGGAAAACTCTGAATTCAAAAACCTGTTAAACTCCGCTTAAAAATTGACCTTGTGTCATACTCTGCCCGAGCGGAGGGGTTGGGTAAATATGATTTGCCATTGCACTTCTATATATTTACTGAATAATCATAAAAAGTAACCAATCACGACATAAAAAAAGCTATAATAATCACATGTACGAGGGAGGGGGTGCTGAAAAGTTCTCGACCAGAACCAGAAGGTTTAGGGCTTCTCAAAATTTTTACTTGACCTGCCGAAGCGTAAGACTCGCCCAACGAGTGTCCTAGATATGATACTAGGTCCAGGAATACTGGAGCTTTGGGAAATGTAAAGTATCCCTTCATTGCCATTGCTCACAGCTCCACTCTGGCCCGGAGTAGTAGAAACAAATAGGGTCCTTTCCATGGGTCAAATATAACTGTTTGACATTTAAGCTGTGTAATTATGCTAAACTGAATTGTTTAAAACAAACCTGTTTGATCATTCAACTATTAACAAATGATTGATGTTTAATTGAATTGTTAGGGATGCATAGAAATACTTGAAACCATTTAACCTTGGCATGCAAAACTGAATTGTTTGAAATAGAATTGTTGACATTTAAACTATACTTATGTTAAACTGAATTGTTTGAAAAGAATTTTTATATTTAGCTATATATTCGTATTAGAAATAAGAGGAACCATTTGATTGTGCGAAAAAAATGTGCTCGGGTCCTATCTATGGGTCAAATAGAAATATTTGACATTTAAACTGTACCAATTCTAAACTGAATTGTTTGAAATAGACCTGTTTGTATGTATAAAAATGAATTTGACATTAAATAACCTATAATGGTTGATATGCCATAAAACCCAACCAAACTAAATCTTATATATGTTTAAAGAGGATTTGGCATTAAATAACCTACAATGGTTGAAATGCCATAAAACCCAACCAGACTAAATCTTATATATGTATAAAGAGAATTTGGCATTAAATAACGTACAATGGTTAATATGCTATAAAACCCGACCAAACTAAATCTTATATATATATATATATATATATATATATATATATATATATATATATATATATATATATATAAAGAGGATTTGGCATCAAATAACTACAATGGTTGATATGCCATAAAACCCAACCAAACCAAACCCTATATATTTAATATATATGCATAAAGAGGATTTGGCATTAAATAACCTTCTATGGTTGATATGCCATAAAACCCAACCAAACCAAACCCTATATATTTGATATATATGTATAAAGAAGATTTGGCATTAAATAACCTACAATGGTTGATATGCCATAAAACCCAACCCAACCAAACCAAACCCTATATATTTAATATATATGTATAAAGAGGATTTGGCATGAAATAACATACAATGGTTGATATGCTATAAAACCCAACGAAACTAAATGAAAGTTTTTACTTCATGTACTCGTTGTAACCAATTCGATTTCAATTCGTTTACAAATAATTTGATTGAATATTGAATTATAAAATAACTACAGGTTTACATGAGGAAAGAATCTGTAAACTATAAACTAACTAATTCTTGAATTACTTTTTAATGAGAAAGAAGATCGGTTTAGAGGGCATTGAAGAGATTACGAATATTAAATTGGAGTTTAGTCTGTTTGAGCTGCGAATCACTTTCTACATTCAAAATGGTTTTCTATTTGATCAGTAAATAATGCTTATAGTTAAATCCATATTCAATCATGAACGAACTTAGAAAAATAGGCTCATTTGGTTTGGTAGTGTGTTATGGCATATCAGCCCTTTTAGGTTATTTAATGCCAAATTCCGTTTATATATATATGATATATATGAGTGTGTGTGGGATATGTATGTGTGTATGATATATATATGTGTGTGTGTTTGTAATATATATGTGTGTGTTTGTAATATAGTGTGTGTGTGTGATATATATATATATACATATATATATATATATGTGTGTGTGTGTGTGTGTGTATGTGTGTGATAGTATATATATATATGTGAGTGTGTGTGTATATGATATATATATGCATGTGTGTGTGACATATATATATAGTATATATATATAATATATATATATATATATATATATATGTCTCTGTATGTGTGTGTGATTTGTGAGCAAACAGTTTGTAGGTAAATTTTTTAATGAGATAGATCTCATTGTTTACAGTTAAACGGTTTCAAGTATTGTAATCCAACACTATTAGTTCTATTTGCACACAATCAAATGGCTTCAAGTATTGTTATTTATTGTCTGCACACAGTTAAAAGGTTTCAAATATTGCTGGTTCAACACAAATAATTCGAATCAACATCATTCCTTCGCGTGCGCACTGTTAAATGGTATTTAAGAATTGCTATCTAATAATAATTTGATTCTTATATTAATCATTTATTTGCACACAGTTAAATAGTTTTAAGTAGAATAAATGATTAAATAGTTCTATTTAACCCATAGATGCGACCCTAATGGGTACTACCACTCCGGGTCAGAGTGGGTCCTAGAGTCATGCAATGAAGTGATACTCCACATTCCCCAAAGCTCCAGGACTGGAACTTCATTATCAGATACTGTTTTGCGTCATATACAGGTACCATTACTCCGAGTCAGAGTGAAACTGGGAGTAATGGCAATGAAGGGGTACTCAACACTCGAAAAATCTCCAGAACTAGAGCCTAAAATGAGATGAACAGTCGCGTAAAGACAGGGATATTTTGTGACAGTTTTTTTCCGTCATTCTGAATAAACTCGAAATTCCATCATCATCATCATCATCATCATGTCGTGCCGCCAGCACGGATATCCCTGACCCTCCCTCGCCACTTCTCCCTATCATTCATCGCTTCTGGCAGGTCTTCAGGGCTACCTCCCGTATCCTCACAGATCTGCTGAATGTATGTTCGAGCTGGTCGACCTGCTTTTGCTCGGCCATATGTGGGGGCCCATAGGAGTACATCCCTTATGAACTCGTCTCTGCTTCTCCAGCAGTGTCCTGCATGTCTGGTTCGTATAACTTGGATAGTTTTCGTGATGGGAAGTAGGTGGCCGTATAGTTGATTCTTTGTGGGGTGTATCGACAAGCGGTTAACGAAGGCATGGACAGCTATCGATAAGCTATCGATCAAATAAAATGAAACGCAGTTTCTTCCAAGCAGCGGTCGTATCGATACTGTTATATGGATGCACTACTTGGACGCTGACAAAATGGCCGGAGGAAAAGCTAGACGGCAATTACACAGGAATGAAATTCAATAAACAAGTAATGGTGTAATGGTTATCGTCGTAGGAATTGGACACGACGATACGAGTTCAAATCCTAGACGATACTGATTGCATTTCACATAGCACTAATACCCTTGGGAAAGGTATGAATCCAATTATTCTCCCTCCAGCTATGGGTAAATAGTAGAGCAGACTAGGTTCTTCAGCCTTGGTTAGGCAACTAGTCTACGAGAAGGAAAACTCTGAATTCAAACCTGTTAAACTCCGCTTAAAAAATGACATTGTGTCATATCATGCCCGAGCGGAGGGGTTGGGTAAATATGATAAACAAGTAAATTCATCCCAGTGGGGACCACTTTGCTTTTGTTCACCCTATTAAAATTTTATTCATATTCAGTGTTAAGTACTCCTTGTTATTTTTCTTTGTTGTCGGGATTGAACCTGTAACCTTCACTTCGAAGTATTTTCCAACTCGGACGCTTTATCCATTGTGTCATGTGTCATTACTCTACTTACTCCTTGTACCCAGTCATGGTTAACAGAATTGAAACAGTCTCCCCCCTGTTAATCGAATAAAGGGTTCAGTTCGAGATCCTCTATGGGCTCCGAGTTCGACATGAAACACCTGAAGATGCCCGATGGACATATTGATAGAAACGTTTTGATTATAACAATAAAGATGATGGCTTGGTTTGGTTTGTTGGGTTTTATGGCATATCAACCTTTGTAGGTTATTTAACGCCAAATCCATTTTTATGTAACTAATCTGTTCTTTTTAAAACAATTTAGTTTAGCATAAGTACAGTTTAATTGTCAAAAACATTTATTTCAAAGTATTCAAGAAGTTATATGTAACAATTCAGTTAAGTGTAAATACAATTTTAATGTTTAAAAACAGTTCTATTTGAAATAATTCAGTTAAGCATAAGCACGCAGTTTAAATGTAAGTCCGGTTTAATTGTCAAAAACATTTCTATTTCAAGCTATTCAGTTTACTCAAACAATTCAGTTTAGCATAAGAATGCTGTTAGTTCTATTTAACCCATAGATAGGGCCTTATCAGGTGCTACCGGGAGCGATGGTAATGAAGTGGTACTCCGCATTCCCCAAAGCTCCAGCATTGCTGGAACCTCACCATCAGATTGTTTAGTGTCATATCCAGGACACTCGTTAGGGGGGGTCTTACCCCTCTGCAGAGAAGCAGTCGGTGTATTCTACAGCCCCAGCCGACTGGGCAATACACAGAGTTAAATGTCAGACAGTTTTATTTCAGATAATTCAGTTCAGCATAAATACACAGTTTAGACGTCAAAACAGTTCTATTTCGAGCAAATCAGTGAAGCATTAGTACGCAGTCTCAATGACAAAACAGTTCTATTTAAAACAATTCAGTTTAGCATAAATACGCAGTTTAAATGCAAAAATCAGTAAAGTGAAAAAAGCACGGTATATAGTTCTATTTAACCCATAGATAGGACCCTTATCAGGTGCTACCACTCCGGGCCAGAGTGGACCTGGGAGCAATGGCAATGAAGAGGTAATAAAGATGAGGTCAATCATTATCATCATTATCATGTCAAACCGCCCGCGCGGATCTCCCTGACTCTCTCCTGCCACCCTTCTCTATCGTTTATCGCTCCCGGTAGGTCTTCAAGGCTCCATCCTGTATCGGCACCGAGCTGTTGTATGTAGGTTCGAGCTGGTCGTCCTTCCTTTGCTCGTCCATGTGAAGTGGTCTTCATCTCAGAAATTTACACAAATACAATTTTTATACTTTCTTATCTTCTATTTCTTTTATATTCTCGGTTTCCACATTTTCTCTCGAATAAATTGTTTAACCCTTATTTCTTTACCAAGTTAAGTCAAAGGTTTTTTCGCATTTTAGGCTATTTTGTATTACAAGTATTTCTGCATCTATTCGCAAAGGTCGAGCTTATGGAGGCGTCGATTGATAGTGATTTGTGTAAGAGCAAGTTCTGCCGACAGTATACAAGTACTTTGTACTTGGCTGTAGTTCAAGTATTTCAAGGGAGGCTTCGTCTTCCACAACAGAAGCTTTCTCTGACCTTCGTTTGTCTTCGAGACTGGTGTCACTTTCCTTGAAACGTGTGAACCAGTTTTGTGGCACACGTTTATTGACAGTTTCTGAGCCCTCCACTTCATCAATTCCTTTAGTCAATGTCCTTGTACTCAGTTTTTTCTTATTTAGCTCAAAACGGCTCTAATTGCAATTTTTTCACTGTTCATTATTAAAGTTGTAAAATAAAGAATAAACGGTTGATATTTATATTTTTTATTACTCATTAGTGTTTTTCACATCAGCGTAAGCTGATGGTCTTTCACTGGTGATTGAGTGACAGCAAGTCTCCTCATGTGTCCAGGACTCTTCTCAGTATTCTGGCCGTTTTCAATAATGCTGTTGTTTGGATGGTCTCCACTCGGCCGCTAACTTCCAACTCTTCCAGGCCTTTTAATAATCCTTTAGTTACCGTACCAAAAGCACTAATCACAATTGGTATTATTGTCACCTTCATATTCCATAGTTTTTTCAATTCTCTAGCAAGATCGAGGTACTTATCTCTCTTTTCACATTCTTTCAGTTTTATTCTGTGGTCAGCAGGAACAGTAAAGTCGATAATTTTGCAGATTTTCTTTTTCTTGTTGATTATCATAAGGTCTGGTCTTCTGGCCGAGATTAGGTGATCCGTTTGTATATCAAAGTCCCATAGGACTGTGTGTGTTATTTTCTTGGACAGGTGCTGAGTTGTGCATATACCATTTGTTGGCATGGTCAAATTCAAATTTCTTGCACATTTCCCAGTGGATCACCTTTCCCTCCCAGTCATGTCTAGCCTTGTACTCCTTCTGTGCCAATTTATTATTATTATTATTATTACTTCAAATGGCGAGCTCATAGGCAATGTTCTCCAGTGAACTCCTTCACACGGACGAGCAGGTGTTGGACATCCGACTTGAACTTATCTACAACAGCTCTGTAAAGACACAGGATGTTGTCTAGAGAACCTGCTGAATGCGATGGACGATAGAAACGAATGGAGTGGGAGAGTCAAGGAAATACATTCTCGCGCCACGACACGATGATTATGATTATTACTTAGAATATTCGGACTATTGACCTCAACTTTATTGTTATAATCAAAACGTTTCGGTCAATATATCCTTCGTCCTACTTCTGGTATTTCATATCGAGATCTGAAGTCCACACAGAATCTTGAACTGAACCCTTTATTTGAACTACAGTGGTAGACTTTTCCAATTCTGTCAACCATGACCGGGTACAGGTATTAAGTTATCGTAATTATTCCTTGTAAGTCGTACCTGCTGTTGGGATTGAACCTGAAACCTCCAGATGATTTCACTAAGAAGCACCTTCCAACCAAACACCTTATCCACTGCGTCATGTGTCCTTGACGGACTTAAAATAACTTAGCACTTGTACCGGGTCGTGGTTAACAAAAATGGAACGGTCTACCCCTGCGGAGTCAATTCGAGATTCTGTGTGGACTCCCAAGTTCGAAACGAAGAAGGCCGAATGACATATTGGTCGAAATTTGCCTAATAAGTAGAGTGTTCGCTAATGGTTCGGGAGACCGGGGTTCAATCCCAGCTCGAGTCATACCAAAGACTCAAAAAATGGTACTTGATATCTCCTTGCTTAGCTCTCAGCACTATAAGATAAGAATCCAGGGTAAAGTGGAGCAATCCAGGGAATGGAGTGTCGCCCTCCCCTACACCTCGGTGCAGTAGCTATTGAAAAGGAAGCCTTCGGGTCACCCTCGACTGTGGTCGCCAACTTTGCTTTTACTTATGATAATAATTATCGAGCTTTAACTTAGAAATTTAGATTAGTAATATTTGTATGAAAATAAAGAATAAATTATTCAGTCTCGATTGGACAACAAGTTGTTTCTAATTGCCAAAAAATCATCAGTGAAAATCCGAAAAAACTTTTGATTCAACCCAGTATATTGTTTAAATGTTTTTATCTGTCAATTCTTTCTTTTATTTTTAAAAAAATCTCCCTCTACCCTGTCCATCAGTTCTTTCTACATAGTCCCCACTCCCCATATCATCACATTAATGAAAATAAAAGACTACAAGTTCACCTTCTTTTAACCTAACAGTGTTTCGTGAAAAAGAAGGCAAGATAACTGAGAGTTTCACTGAGATAACTATCAAGGACTTTCACCGTCGAGCCATTATGAAGGAAGTAAAAAATCGTGTTAAGTGTTGCAAATGAGAAACGAGTAAATAAGTAAAAAGAAATAGATTAAAAAAACTAAGAAAAAACAACTATATAACAGCAAAAAAAGGCTTTACACATCGAGTTCCTTTAATGGAGGTGTTGATGTTTTCATGTTTTTACGATGAGGCCATAACCCTGGACTCTGCTTCCACTTCTACAGTAAATCAAGCTTCATCTTCACTCCCGTCTTTCATGTAAGCCAAAATAAAGCAAAGTAGCTATTAACCATACGTGGGCATCGAGAATTTTACAAGCAAATGATGAATCAATTCCGCAAAAACAAACCTGCTCTATACGCCGAGATACCCTATTTTCACACGTGGGCATACATATACGTATTTCCCCAATCACAATGTCACGTGCTGGAGGAGACACGAGGTCAGTTTTCGTGCGGAGTACAGCTATTTTGCATTATAAAGTTTTCTTTCTCCTGGACTGGTTGCCTTACCAAGGCTAGAGAACATAGTCTGTACGCGGGTATCTGTATATTTGTGTCTATGTAGTTGTGTGTGTTTGCGCGTGTGTGCGTGAAGAGAGAGAGAGAGAGAGAGAGAGAGAGAGAAGAGAGAGAGAGAGAGAGAGAGAGAGAGAGAGAGAGTATATGTGTGTATAAGTGAAAGATAGGGACAGCAACAGATGCAAATATAAAATTTTAATTGTCTAGTCTAAGCAAGTAGACGAGGTGGGTTAAAATGAGTTGAGATGGAAACTGTATTTGTCAAGTCAGGAATGAACAATGAATGAATCATTCATTTTCTTGGAAATAGTCTCTTAGACGTTTAGTGTATTCATTCCAGTGAGTTTCCGATAAGTCGAAGCACTAATGAAACTTTTCTTTTGATGTAATGTGGAGCTGGGCTGCCGTATTTCTTTTAACATCCTCAACTGTTACCCATGAAATGAATTTTAAGCTTCGGAAACAGCAAAAAGTCGTGCAGTGTTTGGCCTGATGAGTATGGAGAGTACTTCACTTGCACAATCCTGTTTTTCACCGAAGACATTTTGTTAAGTAAAAGTATTTTAGCCTCACATTTTTTTAGCTATCTAGGCATCTAGACAGCAGTCAAAATTTAGAATTTAAAAAATTTATGATAAACAGCCAAGTCGGCTGGGACTGTAGAATACACCGACTGCATCCCTGCAGAGTAGTAAGACCTCCGCGCCAAAACGATTGTCCTAGATATGACACAAAGCTATTTGATACTATTTACCAACCCCTCCGCTCGGGCAGGATATGACACAAGGTCAATTTTTAAGTGAAGTTTAACAGGTTTGAATTCAGAGTTTTCCTTCTCCTAGACTAGTTGCCTAACCAAGGCTGAAAAACCTAGTCTGTCCTACTATTTACCCATCGCTGGAGGGAGAATAATTGGATTCATACCTTTCCTAAGGGTATTAGTGCTATGTGAAATGCAATCAGTATCGTCCAGGATTTCAACTCGGATCGCTGTGTTCATTTCCTACGGCGATAACGACTACACCACGGGCACCTCCAAGCTATTTGATGGGGAGGTTCATGACTTAAAGCTTAGTGGAATATGGAATACCCCTTTACTGCCATTACTCCTGGGTCCACTCTGATCCCGGAGTTGTAGTACTTGACAGAATCCCATTAATAGGGCAGCAGAATTGTTTGAGCCAATAACTGTTGAATAGAATTGTTAGTGTTACATAGCAATATTTCAACCATTTGTGTGCAAAAGAATGTCTAATGTCGAATACAATTACTAGTGTTGAATAGCAATACTTGAAACTCTGTGTGCCTAAATTAACCTATTGGTATTACATAGCCATACTTGGAACCTTTTAACGGGGTGCAAATAAAACGATTAGGGTAGAATACTTGAAATCGTTTAACTCAGAGTCTAAATTGAATTATTGTAATTACATAGCAATACTTGAAACCATTTGATTGTGTGCAAATGAATGAATAATACTGAATAGAATGATTTATGAAAAAAAAACAAAAAAAACAAACAAACAAAACTTTTAACCACTTCACCGTGTGCAATTAAATGATTGATATTAAATAGAATTATAACTGTTTGATAGCAATACTTAGATATGTGGAAACAAATTAGCTGTAACTTAAAAAAGAAATAGAATTATTTACAAACTATTCCCTTACAAATAATATGTATATCCATTTAACTGTGTGCCAACAAATGACTGATGTTAAAATAGTGTTACATTGCAATACTTGAAACCATTCAACTATGTGCAAACGAATGATTAAGAGTAAATAGAAATATTCGAGTTCGATGGGAATACGTGAATTCATTTAACTGTGTGCAAACAAATAAATTCTGGCCTGATTAAAGATATTACCTATAAAATATTTGATATATATACGGAGTGAAACAATAAATTGTCGTCCTACAGAAAACAACACTACAGCTTTATTTTTAAACTTTTATTGAAAAAATCAATCCAGCTAACTTGATTATGTAGTAGAGCTGACATCTACAGGATGGAACGATAAAATTGTCGTCCTAAAGAAAACAACACTACAGCTTTATTTTTAAACTTTTATTGAAAAAATCAATTCAGCTAACCTGATTATGTAGTAGAACTGACATCTATTCAATGTAGCCGCCTTCAGCCTCAATCACCGCCTCGATACGGATCCGGAACTGGGACCATGCCTTTTTCCACAAGCGCCGGCGGGAGCACGACGAATACTCGGCGGATGGCAGTGATCAGGCTGGCTTTGGTGTTGTGGGAGGTCATGTTGGTGATGTTATCGACGTATGACCAAACGAAGTAGTCCAGCGGGTTCAGGTCAGGGGAGGAGGGGGGCCTAACGGACTTGATTAGCCTGAGGTTCTTTGTCTTCTCAGTCAAGATCTGGCTTGTCTGGCGCCTATAGGACCTACATTTCAAGTCCTCCTTCCCACATGCATTCACAGTTGTGTGTGAGACGACTAAGTCTCTGGCAATCTGACGAATAGGCCGCTGGGGAGTTTCATCAATGATTGCCTGGACCTTTTCGATGAACTCGTTGGTCCGGGTTTTCCTGGCTGTGTACTTCCGCTCCACCATCTCCAAAGGGTCGTCCGATGCGTTGAGCTGTGCCCTCAAGCGTTGAACCGTCCGGATTTGCATTTTGAGGGTGCTGGCAATGGTCCTGTTGTCATAACTTGGATCGGTAGAGACCATGAGTTGTACAGCGGCGCATCTCCGATCTCGCTCGTTGAACATTGTGTCACTTTCAGACATGATAGAAGGCTCCTAACGCTCTTGGGATTTGTACACAACTGGCCAACGAGTACATAGTCTGCAATAAAAAAAGAAAACCGGTTTTCATTAAACGGAAATGGAATCATATCGTCTTTTCTAGGGCGACAATTTTATCGTTCCACCCTGTATTTACAGGATTTAGCATGAAATAACCTAAAGCCATGAAAACAAACTAAACTAATTTAAGATAAAATAAATTCCTGTGACACGATATTTTTTCCATCAATCCACGTACTCATGTTTTGATGAGTGTGTGTGTGTGTGAGTACAGGCATGGAAATACATGTTTTTAACGTATTATTCAATGTGCGTACGCGTGGGTTTGGTTGAATATAGCCCTGGTCATTGCGACTACTATCAAGTAAGCATCAGATTACGCTCGGCCATAGCACCCTAGTGCAATGGAAAGGTGGTTCGAAAATTGCTGAGGGAAAACTCAAACGAGAATTCCATTTCGGCTTGATTGTGGACATATATATATATATATATATATATATATATATATATATATATGTGTGTGTGTGTGTGTGTGTGTGTGATTTAATATTGCATTGGAACAGATATTTATTCAGATAAATTCAGTTGAATTAAACGGATATCAGACATGTCGATACAGGCTCATATGAAGATTGATTTCGTAAAATTCAAAGTCTTTACTTTCTTTTAATCTGTTCAATCGTTCAAATATCGCTCTGCTTCCAAAACAATTTTAGTTTTTAGTTTATATATATATATATATATATAGTCATCCACAGACAAAGTGAATCGTTGTATCACAACTCTTCGGTGTTGATACTTGAAGCTGGGATCGAAACACGATAGACTTAGTATCATACCGCTCAGTCATCAAGCGAGCCACCTTAGCACGTGAATTATAAGACATTATGTAGTAGCTTTCGTTTGTTTACATTTTTGCCTTACCGTATTGCGTATATGCATTTCAACCACTTCCCTGTGTGCAATTAAAGGATTGATATTAAATAGAACTATTACTGTTTGATAGCAATACTTAAATGTGTGGAAACAAATTAGCTGTAACTTAAAAAAAAAGAAATAAAATTATTTACAAGCTATTCACTTCTAGATCATATGTATATCCATTTAACCATGTGCCAATAAATGACTGATGTTAAAATAAAGAGTTAGTGTAAGTCTAACGTAAACTTGAGTGGTTTACATTTTTGCCTTATCGTATTGCATATATATATATATATATATATATATATATAGTCATCCACAGACAGATCTGTTTCGTTCTCTCAGAACTCATCAGTGTGGCTAGACAGTATCTTCCCGTCGCTGGGATCAAAACCTGGTTGACTCAAACGCCAAGCCAAAGCTTCTAACCATTCAGCCACGAGGAGATATTGGCTGCGAAGTTAATTTTAAACGGTTATGAATCACAATTACTATTGTTTACATACATCCGTTCAACGGTTGCCGAGACCTCAATTCATCTACGAAGAGGCTTGCAATAGACGCTAATGGCAACACGATTACTTCTTCGCCAGAGAACTCAACGCGACGGGGGTAGGGGAGTATATATCTCTATAGTCATCCACAGACAGATCTGTTTCGTTCTATCAGAACTCATCAGTGTGGCTAGACAGTATCTTCCATCTGGGATGGAAACCCGGTTGACTCAAACGCCAAGCCATATATATATGCAATACGAACACGAATATTTCCGTACTTTGTGTCCACGAGTGAAACGTGAATTTTTTCAACGGCTGTTTTATATGACACATAAATTCGTTTTTATTTTTGTTTTTTTCGTTCTGTTAAACAAACCCCCACCCCCACACAAATATTCACTTAGTAAGTGTGTATATCTATATATCATTCAGGTTCTCAGTAAGTTTGCGTTTATATAACTGTGACCCAGCAAAAGCAACACATCGTTGTGAGGTTTCTTTTAGACCAATATATTTAAATTGCTCTAACTTAGAGAATAATGTAATTTCCAGTTCAATTCACAACTTGATAATAATTTCAGAGAAATCTGCATTCACGCTGAACATCATTTTTCCTCACTTTCACTGCAATTCTCACAATGCTTATATATATGTGTGTGTGTGTACGAGTACATTATTGTAATAAATGATAAAATCTTGATATCTTTGGTAAAGAAGAAAATTGACTTTTATTTATAAACTAAACGAATCGTGAACTCGTTGAGCTTCCATTTTATCATCGATCAGTGATGATGTTGATGCTTAAATTGACATTAATTATCAATATTAATCATTAATATTCATTATTAATTATTGATTATTGATTATTATTATTGAAGATTAAAAATTGACATCGTACCAACAAAATTATCAGTTATTTCCAAATTGGACAAGAAAATTATTCATTCTCTAAGTTGGATCGTTTTAAGTGCATTGGGGAAATAAAAATTTCACTTTGATGTGCTATTTTTGTTGGGCTACCTTACACTAATGCACTCGTATATATATATATATATATATATATATATATATATATATATATCTTACAATAATGCATACCTATATATATATATACGAGTGCATGTGTGTTAGGTAGCCCAATAAAAATTGCACATCAAAGCGAAATTTTTATATGAGCAATGCACTTAAAACGATCCAACTTAGAAAGTAAATAATTTTCTTGTCCAATTTGGAAATTTACCCTTTTCTTTTATTTTTTACTACGGTTATTCCTCCGTAACATCAAAGCCGTTAAAAGATTCCATCAACCTTGTCTTTGGAGAATCCTGAATATCAAACAGTAGTCTCTAACTAACGACATCACAATTTTCCAGCGAGCCGATATATCCAGAATTGAGATGTTTAACCTAATACGCTGGACTGGGCATCTTATCAGGATGGAAGACGTTAGGCTACCAAAAGTGCTGCTTTATGAAGAATCGCAACACGGTAGATGTCTGAGACATAAACCTATGAAACGTTTTAAAGATGTTAACAAAAACAATCCTAGGATGCCCAGTACAAAAGACTGAGAAGAAACTGAGACTGGGGGCAGAAGATGTCAACTTTGAAAAAAATGATCAACGAAAGCTTTAAAGCATTTCAAGATTGGAGAATCGAAAACTCCCGCACTTTGTAATCAAAACTTGACCTCGTTCACTGGCACTTTACCTCCTGAACGTGTTTTCGACATCTCTCTGTTTGTCCGAAGCCAGATTTGCCAGTCATTTGAGATATCATGACAGCAAACTCTCGAAGACTCCATTTACAAAAGTCTTTCAGCAGCAATCTACTGGGAACTTGTGTCAATTCTGTGATAAAGCATGTGAGTTTGAAGCAGATTCGAGAAGTTATATAAGGGAGTACAGTTGCAATATCAACAGAAAAGACAACTAATTCATTTATCACACATGAAATAGAACTTTCATAGATATACTTAGCATGGCGAGTCACAGGCACTCCCAAAGATTGTTTACTTTATAGCTTTACAGAACAACTGTCTATGGGTTTGCCTTCTTTATCCAATGCCACCCAGTGGCTTTTTTTTCTGCCGACTTCATATTGATTCTAACACTTCCTCTAAGCAGCTCCTTTTATGCCAATTCTGGTTCAGAAACTCTCAAAAGCTAACTACTATTGATTTGTATAGGCAATACCAGACGAGACTTACGCTTTTTTTCCCATTAGATGCTCCTCTCAGAGCATCTGTAAATTCCAACTTGATTTCTTTTTTGGTTGCTTTCGAGAAGATGATCATGTCTGGATGGAATGATATTTGTCAGATATGATTAGAGAATTTCCAATATATATTCTCAGTCGCCAATCCGAGTCTAAGGAAAGTAAGCATACGCTTATCCATATTTACCAACCCCTCCGCACGGGCAGGATATGACACAAGGTCAATTTTTTAAGCGGAGTTTAACAGGTTTGAATTCAGAGTTTTCCTTCTCCTAGACTAGTTGCCTCACTGAAGAACCTAGTCTGCCCTGTCTGAGAGTAATTAGATTCATACCTTTCCCAAGGGTATTAGTGAAATGTGAAATGCAATTAGTCTCGTCCAGGATTTGAACTCATGTCGCCGTATCCATTTTCTACGATAACCATTACACCACGGGCACTTCTTAAGTGAGCATACGCTTATCTGTGTTATTGAATGAGTCTCCGATTGATCATGGAGAGAGTAATTTGCTTTCCTCTAGGGGTGGTTTTTGCTAGATTTTATGGTTGTATCAATAACCAGCAATATATATATATTGTTGGCACTTCCGTCGATCTTGATGTAGGGAGGCCCAACAGCTCACTTAAGGATGTAAAGCGTTGGATTACCAACACAGGTGATTTGTTATTGTGGGGAAGATTTGTGCAGAACCAATCACACTTTTTGGAATGGGCTGATAACAGAAGAATCCTTCAAAAATGTACAACAGAGTTTTCATTCTCTTTGAATGGCTGCCTATCTAAAACTAAAGTGCCCAGGCTGTCCAACAATTTTACCCATAGCTGGCGAAAGAACAGAGGGATTATATAATCCCCTAGGCAAACTGCATCTTTCAGGATATGAACTTTGGTAGTGGAGCCCATTTCCTTACGACGATAAGCGTTAACAAACTATATATAAAAAAACACAAACATACACTTACCCAGCCGGCTGGAGCGGTAGAATACACCGACTAGTAAGACCCCCCCACCAACGAGTATCCTGGGGAATGTGGAGTACTCCTTCATTGCCATCGCTCCCAGGTCCACTCTGACCTGGTGTGGTAGCACCTGATAGGGTCCTATCTATGGGTCAAATAGAACTAAACTGCGTACTTATGCAAAACTGAATTACTTGAAATAGAACTGTTTTGACATGCAAATTGCGTACTTATGCGGAACTGAATTGTCTGAAATAGAACTGTACAACAAGTGCATTGCAGCCGGAGGAGATTACTTCGAAAGAGACTAGAGTTTCATGTTTGTACTATCAATAAAACTGGCCATACGAAAAAAATCTGGAAACTTATCGTATGCATCTCGTATATATATATATATAAATGCTTAGTTGAACTCAGCTTGCCATTTCTATTATACAGGTTGAAAACCACAACACCACTCACACATCCTTTATCACACACGCACACACACACATATATGTATACATATATATATATATATATATATACAGAATACTCGGTATTGATCTACGTTGAGACTGTTGGCTTCTTATTAGTTCCTGTCGACATCAGAGGTTGGTGTTCGAGCCTTGCGAACAACTGAGATAATTAATTTTTAGGTAATGCAGTATTTTAAGTATTGGGAAAAAATCTGTTTCCTATCGGACATACTTTGTACGTATTTCATTATGTGTGTGTGTGGGTGTGTGTGTGTGTGTGTGTGTGTGTGTAATGGGGAAGAACATGCATACACGCGTGTGTATAGAGTCACAATGGAAATGTAAAAATAGGGCAATAAGGACACGCCCAAAATATTATTGTCGAGAAAAACATAAAGATATGACGATTTATATATATATATATATATATATATATTATCAATGTTTTCCACCAAGACAAAATGTTCAAACTCCTTAAGTCCTTTTTTATTCTTTCTAATATTTTATTTTAGTAATTTATTTATTTTCTCATTTTAAACGACTTCTTCACATTTTTTTATCTTTCAGGGACGTGCCCATAGCGTAACGGTGAAATTGCGACGTTGAAGTAAGCGGGTTCAAACCCCAGTCGCGTTATTGCACTAACATTTGAACTAATTACCCAAGGAAAGGTATGAATCTTCTAATTCCACCCAGTTATAAGTTAAATTAAATAACTGCTGCTTCATTTTGAAAGAAGGTTTTGGCATTAAGTAATTCACGAAGGTTGATATGCCATTAAAAACAAAGAAACCCTTTCTTTATTTTTCATTCGTAAAAGAAGCGAATGCTTGGCGCCAATTAATTTCAATAAGCAAGAAAGAAAGAAAGAAAGAAAGCGAAAAAAACTTGCATTTATGACAAGCAGAGATCTTGAAGCCTCGTAATCAAGAAAGATTATGAATAGAGAGCCTGGCGGTATTTGATAAAGGACAAGGTAATTGCCCGCACTCATAGATAACGTACTAGCCACTTTAGTAAAACACAAATTAATTGCCAAAAAGAATATGCATATAGATAGTGCATAGAGATAATAGAGTTAATAAACTCGAGCAGTGTTTGACTTTCTCTTACATTTCAAGTATAAACCAACGTATATATTTATATACAGCTAAGTACATTACTTGAGCAAAGACTCGCCCAGTCGGATCGGAGAGTAGAATAAGTCGATTGCATTCTTGCAGAGGGTTAAAACTCCCTTCTCATCAATAAGTGTCCTGGGTGTGACACCAAACTGTATTTGATGGCGAGGCTCCAGTCCTGGAGCTTTGAGGAATGTGAAGGATCGATTTACTGTCATTATTCCCAAGTGGACACTGATCCGGAGTGGTTGTTCCTGTTAGGGTAACATCTATGGGTCAAATCGAACTGTTTCAATCTGTTACTAAGGACTATTATTATATTACTCTTTGTGAACTTTTCACACTAGCATTAGTCTCTTCGGATCCCCAGTATTGTAGTCAAACTTAGTAGTTTGGATAGTTACGGTTTGTCTTCCGATTTCAAACTCTTCCAGCGCCCTCACCAAACCTTTTGGGACCTTTCCAATTGTTATCCCTGTCACTTTCATATCTTAGAGCCTTTTTAGTTCCCTGGCTACGTCTAAGTTCTTGGCTCTCTTTTCGTTTTCTTTGATTTTTATTCTGATGTCAGCCGAGACGTCAAAGTCCACTATTCAGCAAGTTCTCATTTTTTGTTGATCATCACGAGGTCTAGTCTTCTTTCCGGGATTAGGGGATCTGGTTGTATCTCAAAATCCAAGAGAACTTTATGCGTCTCATTCTCCTGGACAGATTCTGGGTTGTGAATATACCATTGTTCGTATGCTCAAATTTCAGTTTCTTGCACAATTCCCAGTGGATCACCTTCCCAGCCAAGTTTAATCTAGTCTTATACTCTTTTTGCGCAAGTTAGCTATATTTACTTATGTGAGAAATCGTTTTGTCCCTATCATCACATAACCCGTACTTGCTATTTTCGCACGAATTGGTCCTTATGGTGTTATTTTTTGTGCTGCCATTAGAAGGGATTCAGTTCCTTTCTTAAGCTTTTCCTTCAGTAGCCATGTCCAGACCTTCTTGTGTGAGATTTCGCCAGTTTGTAGTTTGGAATGTCCATACAGTTGTTTTTCTTCCCATTTCCGTTTCTCAATTTTTGTTGTTCCGTTTGTTCTTATATTATCAGTGCTGTTACTAGCCTTTGTAATTAGTCTTTCTTTGCTCTCATTATGCAGTCTTCAAGTTCTTTTATTGATGTATACACGCAATCTTCATTGTTTGTGAGTTCTCTTCATCCTTCTTTTCTTTACATTTATAGTCTGTCTATGCAATCCCTTGGATGTAAAGCCGTGTTTATCGCCATTAGCTTTTTTGTCCTTTTGTTGAAGTTCTTCTCTCATCCATTTCAAGAATGACCCCGAGTATCTAACAGAAGGAATAAGGTAGATGTTTATCCTTTTGATGAGGTTTCTGCTATATATTTTGGTTTCGAGTAGTTTTCTCGTTCTCTTGTTTTCATCTCGGCTTATGTAATGGTGGCCACTTCAACTATTCCCAAATACTTGTAATTCTCCTTTTCTGATACTGTTCTGATTTTTTCTTGGTTTGGCAGTTCTATTCCTTCCATTATTTATCTTTTACTGCTTCTTCTTATTAGCATGGTACATTTTTCTATGACAAATTCCATTCCTGAATTCTGACTGTATATTCTTATTGTTTGTATTAGACCCTCTGATTCTTTTTAATTTTTCGCAAACAACTTCATATCGTCCATGTATATAAGGTAGTTAATTAATAAATTATTATTATCATTATTATTTTTACACTCTTTTGAGAGTTTTTCTCACCAGCGTTAGCTGATGGTTTTCCCCGGGTGTTTGAGTGACAGCAACTCTCCTCAAGTCACAAGCATTCTTCTAAATATTTTGGTCGATCTTAACAATGGTGTGGTTTGGATGGTCTACACTTTTCCTATTATTTCCATTTCCTCCAATTACAGTATCAATCCTTTGGTAAATCTAACGAGACGCATCACTTATAATTGGTATCACCGTCACTTCATGTTCCATAGTTTTTTTAAAATTTATTTTTATTATTATAATTATTTTACTCGTTTGAGCGTTTTTAACACCAGCATTAACTGATAGTTTTCCACTGGAGTCTGAGTGATAGTAAGTCTCTTCGAGTCGCCAAGACTCCTCTAAGTATTTTGGTCGATCTCAACAATGCTGTAATTTGAATTATCTTCACTCATTCTCTTATTTTCAAACCCTCCAGTTCCTGCGCCAGTCCTTCGGTAACTGTACCTGGCGCGCCAATTATTATTGGTATTGCCATCACTTTCAAGTTCGGTAGTTTTTGTTTTTTTTTTCTCTTGGCATTTCTATTTTCGCTTTCTTTTACCCTGTGGTCAGCTAAGACGGCCAAGTCCACTATTTGGCAGGTTCTCTATTTGTTTTGTTTTTTTAATTGCTCTAGGTCTGGTCGTCTAGCCGAGATCTGGTGATCAGTTTGAATATCAAAACCCCAAAGAATTTTGTGTGTCTCATCTTCTAGGACGGATTCTGGATTGTGCATATATCATTTGTTTCTACGGTCAAATTTAAACTTCCTGCACAATTCCCAGTTGATCACCTTCCCCGCCCAGTCGTGTCTAGTCTTATACTCTTTTTTCACGAAGATACTGCATTCGCTTATTATGTGATTGATCGTTTCGTCCCTGTCACCACACGATTTATATCTGCTATTTTGTTACATCATGTCTATTCTTGCTTTGATATAGTTAGTCCTTATGTCGTTGTTTTGTGCTGTTATAAGAAGAGATTCAGTTTCTCTTTGAAGGTTTCCCTTTCTTTGTCATGTCCAAGTTTTCTCGTGTGAGATTTCTCTTGTTTGTCTCTTGAAACATCCATATAGTTGTTTTACTTCCCATTTTTGTTTTCTAGTTATTTTTGTTCTGATGATCATCATGTTGTCTGTATTGTTTCTGATCGTACTCCAGGTGAAATTTTCACTCTAGTGTTGGCTGATGGTCTTTCATTGGGGTCTCTGTAGGTCTCCAGGACTCTTCTCAGTATTATGGCCGATCTCAACAATTCTGTAGTCTGGTTGGTCTCAATTCTTCTAGTGATTTCCAATTCTTCCATTCTCCTTTCCAGGTTTATGAGGACTGTTCCGAGTGTACCAACAATAATCGGTATCACCATCATCCTCATGTTCCTGAGCTTTGTTAGCTCTGTGGCCAGTCGGCTGAGGCTGTAGAATACAACGACTGAATATTCACAACGGGGTAAGACACTCCTTCCCCAAACGAGTGTCCTATGTGACGCTAAACTGCCTCTGATGGTGAGGCACTGATCCTGAAGTTCTGGGGAAGGTTTATTATTCCAAGGTATACTCTGACCCGGAGGGGTCGTACATGTTAGCATCCCATCAATAGATCAAATAGACCAGTTTAACCATTTAACTGTGTGTAAACAAATGACTGAAGTTAAATTGATTTGATTTGGTTGAGCTGCGTTTTATGGCATATCAACAATTATAGGTTATTTAATACGAAATCCTCTATATTATATATGTATTGTTAACGTATAGTTTGTAGATAACACTTTTAAATGAGCCAGAGTTAATTTGTTGGCATATATTTAAATGGTGTTACATATGATTTGTAAGTCAATAGTTTGTCGTTAACTTTATTTTTAAATGAGTCGGGACTAATTAGTTTGTTCACAAGTATTACTATTGTTTTCACACAGTTAAATGGCTCCAAATATTCTAATAGAAAAAGTTCGAATCGTTTTCTGGCATTCTCTTAAATGGTTTTAAGCATCGCGATACAACATTAGCAATTAAATTTAACATCAGTTATTTGCTTGCACACGGTTTAAATGTCGAATAGTTCTATTTGACCTATAGATAGAATCCTATCAGGTGCTTCCACTCAAAATGAGAGTGGACCTAGAAGCAATAAAGGGTTACTCCATATTACCCAAAGCACCAGGATGGGGGCCTTGCCAGCAAATAGTTTAATGTCATACCCAGGACACTTTTTGCGAGGGGGTCTTACCCACGGTGCAGAAATGCAGTTGCCGTATTTAAAATCCGCAGTCAATTAGGTATATATATATATATATATATATATATTGTATACTTAGGCAGCAAGTCATTATCTAACCACTTTTGGTTGAATACTGCAGATTGTTTAATATGTTAATACCTGTGTTGGATGCTCTTTTATTCATGGTAGGTTTTTTCTATTTTTCATAGTTATTGCTTCGAGGATTTGTAAACGGATTTTATTGTTATTTTTAAATATGATTTATTGAATATTTTTTTAATTGAGATCTTTCTTATATCTAGGGATCTGAGTTTGTTAGTGTCTTTGTTATGCTTTGTCATTAGATGCTGTTTTGTGGTGCTTATGTTGGAGAGGTGGTATGTAAGGCGACGAGAGAGTGTAGTTGTTGTATGAATAATGTAGGTATTAGGGGTGGGGTTATTTTCAGAGAAATACTCTCGAAATGAGCGTATAAATTGATACACTAACACCAACCCTCGAAGATGACCAAAAAAATGATAGAAAACGGTTAGGCAGAATACTTTCTTCATCATGTTGACCGAGACATAAGAAAAATAGCAAGAAGACTCGAATGTCTTCAATTAGAGATTTTGATAAAGAAACAAACCACAGTATTCAACTAAGCATTCATATATATATATATATATACGAGGTTCAGGAACATATATATATATATATATACGAGGTTCAGGAACACCCCACAAGACACCAACTGTACGGCCACCTGCCCCCTATCACGAAATCTATTCAAGTTAGGCGAACCAGACATGCAGGACATTGCTGGAGAAGCAGAGATGAACTCATAAGAGATGTACTCTTATGGATCCCCACACACGGCCGCGCAAAAGCAGGACGACCAGCACGAACGTACATTCAGCAGCTATGTGAGGATACAGGTTGTTGTCCTGAAGACCTACCTAGGGCGATGAACGATAGGGAGGAGTGGCGAGAGAGGGTCAGGGATATCCGTGCTGCCAGCACGATATGATGATGATGATGATATATACGAGGTGCATACGATAAGTTTCCGGGTTTTTTTTGTATGGCCCTTTTTTATTGATAGTACAAACATGAAACTCTAGTCTCTTTTGAAGTAATCTCCTCCGGCTGCAATGCACCCGTTGTACCGTTCCAACAACTTCTGGAAGGCCTTATGGAAGCCCTCTTGTGTGAGCGTGTTAATGACCTTTGTTACAGCTTCTTTCATCTCCTCAATTGTCTCATAACGACAGCCTCTGAGCTTAGGGAATAACCAAAAGTCACAGGGGCCAACGTCTGGACTATAGGGACGGTGAGGAACTGTCTTGATGCCTATCTTGGTCAAATAGTCTGTGACAAGGATGGAGTTGTGGACAGGTACATTGTCCTGGGGAAAATGCCACTAACCCGATTTGAAGAGTGCTGGCCTCTTCCGACGGAATCTCTTGCTGAACTCCCAAACCCTAACTCTAACTCTTTGGCCAATCAACTCTGATGTATTGACTTCCTTACTCCTCCCACACCTCTCATCATCCCTCACAGACTCCCTGGCTTCCTTTAATCTCTTATGCCACTCAAAAACTGATGCTCGATTCTTGCTAGATGGTCAAAAAGTAGTCTGAAGCCTTCCATACGTTTTTGTGGCATTTTTCCAAGTTTAAAACAGAATTTTATTGCATATCGTTCTTCTAAAGTGTCAGATAGCATTTTTGAAATTCACCATCTGTGACAATCAGGCTTTAGAAGAGTGTATTCCAATTCCTGCTGTAACTCTTCATTTGAACCTGAAATCATAAAACTTGGTCAGTCATCTCATAAGATGTATAGCAATAACATAGTGAATTTTCAAGATTCTACGACAGTTTTAAATGCCCACACGAAAAAAGTCTGGGAACTTATCATATGCACCTCGTATATATATATATATATGGAAACTGGATTTGTCAAAAATTAACATGTAAAAGTTGATATGCCAGAAAACGCAACAAAACGAATGCAAATGAACTGGGATAAACGTTTTAAATGTAGAGACATTATTTTTGTTTTTTATTTAACTTTGTTCAGTGTGGCCTAAAAGCTTAGATTATTTCCAAATACCTTCTGTTATAAATCTGTTACCAAGCTAAGCACTGAACAGGCTAATCGTTGCTTAACTTCGATGGTCTGGCGCAAACCAGCGTTTTATATGTGACTTGTTATTTACAAACCTTTGTTTGGTCTGGCCTACTGGGCCTAGCTGCTGTTACTAAGTGGTCTCCCTTCTAAGAATTGAACTGGCTCGTTATTACTTAACTTTGATCATTTCACAGGAACCGATACTTTCAGTGTGAAACACAGTTATTTTCTAAGCTTTCATGAATCTGTCTCACACTTTGTTTTTAAGGCACCTTGGAAAGATCGAACTCGCAATATTTGATCTGCGAGACTTGTAAATTAACGGTAGCAGCATAGTAGGCATCTTAATTACTCAGCTTGGCTCAAGGCTAGAACAGTGAGCTACCTAATTTGGAGATTTTTGCTCTTGTATGCAAAACGAGCTTGCTAATAACATGAGCAGGGTCGTTGTGGCTTTATTTGTCGAAAAGATACTGTAGTAGGTTATCAAGTGCCATCTTAGCTTGTCACCTACAAAAGCTGTATTTACCATCACAGAAAATGAATGAAAGGTTAATTTCTTTTTCAAAATACGAGGCATATTTAAAAGTATTGAGACTGGAGTTGTATTTACTGATAGAGAAGGGAACAATGGATTAAATGTTAAATGTTTAAAGGTTTCAAAAATAGTCCCCTCGGTATTCAACCCACTTGTTTCTGTAATTTGGTCGAAGTATCTTTGAAAGTGCTTAACTTATGAAGAGGGTTATTAAATTAAAAAAGAATGTCTTCCACGTTTTGACAGTTCTACCAACTGTTCTACCAACAACTAATATTTTTAAGCTTCCACTACTGAGCTTCCTCCTGATGTTCCTCCAATAGGAATGTTTATTCTCACATGTTAACCAGCTTGGTTACATCTACAAAGATGCCACTGTTTGGATAGAATGTTTTTTTATGATGTGATCGGGAAATTTCTGCTTTTTTCCAAGATTCTCTCATTTTTCAGTCTAGAGCTGAGGAAATTAGGTACTCTCGTTTATCTTATGGACTTGGTCTCTTTCTCCAGTTTCGAGAAAGTTGATATTTTCTTAATAAAAATAATTGGTGTAATGTTATATGACATCAAGATTTAAATCAAGAATTACATCTTTGTTGACAATATGTACAATGGATAGCACTAAATCCGGTGTGTTTTACTGCCTCTTACCTTCGCCAATTCTTTGAATCCTCCATTTTCTTTGGCGCTGTTGTAATCTATGGAAAGGATATTCAGTCGTCAAATACAAATAATTTAGACACAATTATATGTTTTCATTTGGTTTCGTTGGTTTGATTTTATGGCATATCAACTTTGTCTTTTATTTAATGCAAAATCCTGTTTATATATATATTAAATATATATGATTTGTAAACAAATAGTTTTTTGGTAACCTTTTTGAATTAGCTAGAGCTCATTTGTTGGCACGCAGTTAAATGGTTTCAAGTATTGCTATGTAACACTGATATTTTGATTTAAAATCAGTCATTTGTTTGCATACTGTTAAATGGATTCACATACATATTTGTCAGTGAATAGTTAGTCGGTAATTTTATTTAAAAGAAGTAAGGTTAATTCATTTTTACACATTTAAGTATTGCTATCTAACAATAATAATACTATTTAATATTTATATATTTGTTTGCACACGGTGAAGTGATTTCAAGTACAGCCATTCAGACTCCAGTCAGAGCTGATGTGAAAGATTTATGAGGAGTAAAATAATTTGGAAAAGAGATTGGGTGAACTGAAGAAGGATTGAGAACATCCAGATCAGAGAAATGCCAAGATAGGCTATGATATTGACAAAAGTGCTGGAGATTTGACGAGACTTACTCCTGTAAAGGTAACCAGTTAAGACTGGTGTGAAAAATTGAATAAAGAATAATGTACCATAAAGTCAATTTTTAATCAAATCATAACTGGCGTGAATGAATAGTTTTTCCTTCTCCTTGACTGGTTGCCGTACGAAGGCTAAAGAACCCAATTTATATGTACCCTACCCTTTCACCACCAGCAAAATACAACACGAGGACAATTTGTTTTTGGAGTACACCTGATTTGAATTCAGTTTTCCTTCTACTAGACTGATTGCTGAAACAAGATGAAAGAACCCTAGACTGACCAACTATTTTATTTATACCTGGGTAGGTTTACCTTAGAAATATAAATATATATATTGTTGGTTTGAATTTCAAGTTTTCCTTCTTCTAGACTGGTTGCCGCGCTAAGATTCAAAGGGCCTAGTTTACTCTACTTTTGACTTAGAACTAGTGTGGAAGAAGAGATGGGTTCATACCTTTCCCAAGAGTATTAGCTCAAAGTGAAACGCCTAGTATTGAACTCAGATCGCTGATTGTATTTTCTACAACGATAACCGTTTCGCTATGCCCCCTCCCTCTAACGGAAATATTGAGAACCAAGTTAGAATAGAACTCACGATTGGGTCACAATTCTTCTGTGAGATGAGCCAGCTGAAATTCAAATCAGAAGGTGATATTAATAGTGTTTTTGATTTGTTGTTTATCATTCGTTTCTTACTGGGCACTCAATACTTTTAGCCTTGAGTCAAACTGAGATAACCTTAGTAAACATCTACTGTTGTTCAATTCTAACTTTCTTTTCTGTTTGCCTATTCACTCCCACAAGAAGAAGAAAACAAAGATAATTTTTTTCAGTTCTGAAGTTACAGCCTCTTGGACAGATGCTATCAGACATAAGCCCAGTTTCTGAGTACATGATTTTATTGTGCCATCTTTTACGGTCTGACCGGCACCCCTTCTTCTACACACCCTTCTTCAGATCCCCTCCTTTCGAAAAAAAATCTTTTTCTATTACTATTCAGATTTTACTTTTCTTTTTATCTTTTTTTTTTTTTCGCATTCATTTTTATTATTCATTTTTACGACTGTTCGTACTATGACAAGGGAGATAACACATATTATAATCAGGACTCCTGTGAGTTTGGACCGCTGATGGAACAGCCTAAAACTAGTGGGGATAAGAGAAGTTAGAAAACACACACACACACACATACACACACACGCACACTAGGAAGCGTAAGTACACACACACGCCCATACGTGAGCGCACACATATCACTAAGAAACTTTTAAGATAAAAAGGATGTGGGTAACTCGAGAAAAAAGCATCAATGTTTGATTAATAAGCCAGTGTCGTGTGAATATTTTGATATTTATTCATATCTTCCTGAAAACATTAAGAAAGGAACACACACACACACATATATATATATATATTTAGAGAGAGAGAGAGAGAGATCTAAGTTTGGATAGCATAGTCACAGATTCACCGGGGTTTGGTGACCATCAGTTTCTCACCTATGCAATCATAAAAATTTCTCTTGATCTGTTGATTGCATTGACGAGAAACTGACATTCACTAAGCACCGTTGAGTCTGTGTCTTCACAATCCTACATGCCCTCTATCACCAAACCACATATATATATATATATATATATATATATATATATATATATATATATATATATATAAGCATACTTATACATAAACTGAAGGTAAAGCTGAGGAAGAATTTGCAATTGGAATATTTTTTAAATTCATTTTTGTCGAGGTTTTTAATCAGAATTTTTCTTGCCCAACCGGCTGGGGCTGTAGAATACAACGACTACTTCTCTGCAGAAGGGTAAGACCCCCCACCACCACAACGAGTGTCCTGGATATGACACTAAACAATCTGATGGTGAGGTTCCAGCAGTGCTGGAGCTTTGGGGAATGCGGAGTACCCCTTCATTGCCATTGCTCCCAGGTCCGCTCTGGTTCGGAGTGGTAGCACCTGATAGGGCCCAATCTATGGGTTAGATAGAACTAACAGCATACTTATGCTAAACTGAATTGTTTGAGAAAACTGAATAGCTTGAAATGGAAATGTTTTTGACAATTAAACCGTACTTACATTTAAACTGCGTACTTATGCTAAACTGAATTATTTCAAATAGAACTGTTTTTCGACATTAAAACTGTATTTACACTTAACTGAATTGTTACATATAACTGCTTGAATAGTTTGAAATAGAAATGTTTTTGACAATTAAACTGTGTACTCATGCTAAATTGAATTGTTTTAAATAGAACTGATTATTGACATGAAAATGGATTTGGCGTTAAATAACCTACAAAGGTTGATATGCCATAAAAGCAAACCAAACCAATCATAATTTTTCAGAAGGTTTTACAACATATGAACTGCTCTGTCTTTGATATTGACCAATGAATTAAAGAAAAACAAAGTACGAGTTCTTTTAGTTACAATTTCCATCAAAACATTCTTAGTGTCCTTTTTTCTCTGTCTCTATCTCTGTCAGTTTATTTTTTGTCTTTGGTCGTGATGCCAATGAAATGGTTCAAGACCATGCATGACTGGATTAGGAAGTTGATCCACTTAGAATTGAGCCAGAGACTGGAATTCGACCTCAACAAGTTCGGATTCTGTGGTTTAAAAATTAGCATTAAGCCTAAGGTCAATATTTAAGCAGATTACAACTAGTTTTAATTTTCCTTCTAGCCGGGTTGCCAAACCAAGGTTAAAGAGTCCAGTCTGTTCTACTATTTACCCATGGTTAAAGGAAGAATAGTTAATTTCATGCCTTTCCCAAAGTTATTAGTGCTAAGTGAAATGCATAAGGCTCGTTCAGGATTTGAACTCGTGACACCGAGACCATTTCCTACGACGTCACAAGCGCTTTTATTATGCTTTTAATTGATCGATATGTTAACAAGTCATAAGAATGGTTTATTTTCTTAATGATTTATTGTTCCTTCCCATCAAATTATTTGGTTTCTTTGATTTCAATAGCATATCAAACTTCGTAGGTTATTTAAAACCAAAGAGTTCCTGGTAAAAGAACATTACTGGTAATATCTAACCAATATATAGGGGATAAAGATGTTAATTCCTTTCCTAACCGTATAAGTCCGAAAGTGAAAGAAATGGGGCTGTAGTATACACCGACTACTTTGCTGCAGAAGGCGAAGACTCTTTCCAAAGAACGTCTTGGATATGACATTGAGCCATTTAATGGTGAGGCTCCAGTCCTGAAGATTTGGGGAATACAGAGTACCCCTTCATTGCCATTCCTCCCGGGTCAACTCTGTCTCGGAGTGGTAGCACCTGATAATATCGGGGGTGTCCTCGTGGTGTAATGATTAAAGCGATAGACTGCGGAATCGTAGTAAGCGAGTTCGTACCCCATTCACGCTATTACATTCACTTTCGGGCAAATACCCTTTGGAAAGGTAAGAACCCCTTTATCCTCCCAGCTATGGGTTAAATAGCACCACTACTGTTCTTCTAGGGGAATGGCTTTGGCATTAAATAATCTACAAAGGTTGATATGCCATTAAACAAAGAAACCAAGTCAAACCTGATAATATCCTATCTATGGGTCAAATAGCATTAAGCCTTAAGTTTCACATTTGAACTGTGGACAAACAAATGACATGCAAAACTGAATCATTGGAAATAGAACTGTTTAATCATTCAACTGTGTGTCAACAAATGACTGGTGTTTAATTGAATTGCTAATGATACATAGCAATACTTAAAACAATTTAATTGTGAGCAAAAGAATAGGCTTAGGCTCGTTTAAAATGTTGTCAGCAAAATAGGTTTACAAATCTTATATATTTGATATATACATATAAAGAGGATTTGGCATTAAATAACCTACAATGGTTGATATGCCATAAAACCCAACCAAACCAAATCATAGAAATTTAATATACATGTATAGAGGATTTGGCATTAAATAACCTACAATGGTTGATATGCCATAAAACCAAACCAAACCAAATCATATATATTTTATATATATATATATATATATAAAGAGGATTTGGCATTAAATAACCTACAATGGTTGATATGCCATAAAACCCAACCAAACCAAATCATAGACATATAATATACATGTATAGAGGATTTGGCATTAAATAACATTGAGTGGTTGATATGCCATACAACCAAATCAAACTAAATTGAATGTAATTGCGCAAATTGAATTCAAACTCGCTTAATACGATGTCACATGACAGCGCGTTATCCACTACGCCACGGAGACAGGGACTCACATGTAAAAATCTGTAAGATTAATTTGCTCATCATCAGGCACCTAAAAGTGGTTTGTCACCTCAGATATGATCCTTACAAAGTGACATACATTGTTATCCTAGTACCATACTATAGGGATGTCTCGCCATCGAGGTGCTGTTAGCAAGGTGGCCATACAGACAAGTATTACTGTATGAGTTCCTTTATAAGTAATGTCCCATTAAAAGTCAAAGGCAATCCTGTTGAGAGATCCTGTTGAGAGATCATTCGTAATAAGTACAGTTGTAGGGTAAATAGTTTCTTTTGGTTTGGTATTATGGCATACCAACCATTATTGGTTATTTAATGCCATATTCATTTTTACCCATATATTAAATATATGATTTGTAAACACATTTTTGATACTCAGTTAAATGATCAGACAGCTCTATTTCGAGAAATTCAGTTTAGCATAAGTCAACAAAGTTAAATGGTTCCAAGTATTGTTATGTATCACTAACAATTCTATTAAACATGTGTCATTCATTATGGGTATATAACGTATATATATATATATATAGAGAGAGAGAGGGAGAGAGTGAGAGAATACGCAAGAGAGACAGAGAGCGAGATAGATAGATAGATAGATAGATAGATAGATAGATTTAAACAGTGTCCTCACCCGCAGAAACTAACAAATTCAAATTTAGTAATGTGATGTTTTGGAAACATTTTAATTAACTTGACATCTCTACCACAGATTAAAAAATATTCTGAATACAAGAAATTTTTTTACCGAAATATTCTGACTGTATCCCACGTGCCAGTGATAAATCCAATTTCTGGTTAAAGGAAAAAATGCTGTTGGGACAGAAAGATCTGAAGACCGCCTCGTGTGGCAGGAATTTATTTCACTCTGCCAGACCCAACTTAGGGGAGATCCAACGCCTACCAATAAGATTTTCTCCATGGGAAAAATGGTTCTGATTAAAGACAGCGTGAGGCTTAGAATTCTCTTTTGATTTGAGAAATGTTCAATCTCAGCCGTTGTAAACCTCTAAAAATAAGTAGATAGACGGAAACTATCAGAGATACACAGAAAGATGCTGCAAGCTCCGTACCATTAATCGTGCCTTTGAGAAAGAAGTTTTACATGGTGAAATTATCTATCTATCTATCTATCTATCTATCTATCTATCTTATACTTTTCCTATTCATAGAAAGCGAGCAAGCTAACCACACACACACACACACACACACACACACACACACACACACACACACACACACCGATACACAAAAAGAAAAAGCTAGAAAAATTTCTACTTTTTCTCCGCGATTTAGTCGTCTTTTCAATCGTTCCTTTCCTATCTATCTATCTATCTATCAAGCTAGCCAGCAATCCGAAACACAAATACATAGGCACACACACACACACACACACACACACACACACACACACACACACACACACACACACACACACACACACACACACAAAGAAAAAGCTAGAAAAAATTCTACTCTTTCTCCGCGATTTAGTCGTCTTTTCAATCGTTCCTTTCCTATCTATCTATCTATCTATCTATCTACCTATCTATCTATCTATCTATCAAGCTAGCCAGCGAGCCGCAACACACACACACACACACACACACACACACACACACACACACACACACATATATATATATATATATATATATATATATATGTATATATATATACATTATTTGTAAGCAAACTGTTTGTGGGTAACATAATCTTTAAACAAGGCAGAACTCATTCATTTGAGCACTGTTAAATACTTTCAAGCATTACAATCTAACACTGATAAGTCTATCAAATATTAAGTATTTTTTGTAGACAGTTAAATGATATCAAGTATTGATATCTAATCCTAATAATTCTATTGTGTGCATATATATATATATATATATACGCACACACACAATGGTGGAAATAAGTATAAGACACCCCATTAGATTGTTAATAATTTTCTTATTACAGCACAAATTCCTCTGAAAATTTGTGTGTGGTACCTAGATCCGATGGGTATTAGTATATATATTCGAAAAAGATAGTTTTGAAATTTTGTATTTAACAGCAAAATAGTACAGAATCAATTTTTTTTTTCACTTATTCCCTTTCAATTGTAATAATTTAACACATTTGTTTTGCATTGAATCAAGAAGTTTTCTAAGCGTTTCAGATGGAATTTCATTCAAATTTAATTTAAGATTTTAAAGTTTCTCTATCTTCAAATTGACTTTTATTTTTGTATACTCTTCTTGACAAAATTCCACACAAACTTTCTATTGGGTTTAAACAGGAGACTTTATGGGCCTGTCCAAAACTTCAATATTTTTTGTTTTAAACCAGTCTTTCGTGAACTTGGAAGTGTGTATGTTTGCGTTGTCCAGTTGAAAAATGGCATTATTGGTGTCTAGACGATTCATAAATAGGGAGATTTTTTTCGAACACATTGATATATCGAGCAGAGTTTTGTTTCCCTTCCATCACAACTAAATCAGCGTTTCAAGACGCTGTAAAAGCTCTCCAAACCATAACAGATCCTCCTCGAAAAGGTCTTTTTGAAAACAACTGCTTTTTTCTTAAATCATGCCAATAACACTGGGAGCCATCGGGACCGTCCAAATTAAACCTTTTCTCATCAAAAAACACCACGGTTTCCCATTTCTCCATTGTCCATGTTACTTTTTTCTTTATCCAATGTACGTGCATCTTCTTGTGTTTAGCAGTTAAAGCAGGGTCTCGATATACGAGATTTGGTGATTCATGGAGAAGTTGACGAACTCTTCTTGGAGTGATTGGTAAATTCTGAGATTTTTGCCGATCTCTTGAGCTTGATTGTCCTTTAGAAGTCGAAGTCTGTAATTTTAGATGGATGACCTGGAGGTTTTCTGGTGCCATACAATTCAGGGTCATTTCGATAATTTCTAACAACTGTTCAAGACCTCGACAGTTCTCTTGCAATGAGACTTAGAGATTTTCCTACTAGTTTATAGGCAGAAATTTGCCTTTTTTCATTTTCATTAAGTGGGAAGTTCCCAGGCATTTTACAGTAACTGTATTCAATTGTGAAATGTTTAATATTTAGACTCACATGGCTTAAAATCATGATAAGAGTCTTTTTATAATCTGCGCATGCACTTATTCTTACTTCGGCATTCTGAAGTAAACCAGATATGCAAATTTTCAAAACTGACTTTTAATTATTTCCACCCTCAAAAACGAAGTTTTGTTAATAACATATTTTTTGGACGAAAGTTGTTATAAAATCGAATATACCAATACCCATAAGATCTGGGTACCATACACAAATTTTCAGAGGAATTAGTGCAGTAATAAGAAAATGATTAACAATTTAATCGGGGTGTCTTATACTTATTTCCACCACAGTATGTTAACAGGATTAGGCATTAAATAACCCACAAGGGTTGATATACCATAAAATCAAACCAAACCAAACCTTGAATCCTGCCAAATCATTTAACGATATCTAATCGTCAAATGATTCTTCCTTGAGGTGAACAGTAAGATTTTGTAAAATTTCAAATGAACTTTAAGGAACGTATTATTTCTGTTCAGAGCGGGATCCTTCGAGCTCGTAATTCTCGTCATTTCTCGTTCTCCTTGAAATTTATTATGTTAGTATATAAAAAATTATTTCTTCTTTATGGCTGCTCTCCATAAAAAAAATGCATTCTCAAATTATATATTATATTTTTTTTTTGTAATCTTTGCCTTAAGTCCTCCTTGAAAACCTTATTTTTCTGATTTTTAATGGATTTCTATAGTAAATCAATTGACAATGCATTTCTATATTAACATGTTTAGTTAGGCATTTCCATAGAAAGACATTAGCTATGAATACACATTGTACGCAATGGCCCAGTTGGCTGGAGTTGCATCTCTACAAAGGAGTAAAACTCCCTCAACGAGTGTCCTGGATATGACACTAAACAATCTGATGGTGAGGCTCCAGTCATTCTGGAGCTTTAGGAAATGTGAATTAGCCCTTTATTGCCATCGCTCCTAGGTCCACTCTGGCTCGATGCGGTAACACCTGATAGGGTCCTATCTATGGGTAATATGGAACTAAACTGCATACCTATGCTAAACTGAATTGTTTGAAATAGAACAGTTTATATATATATATATATATATATATATATATAAATGAATTTGGCATTAAATAACCTATAATGGTTGATGCAATGTAAAACCAAACTCAACCAAACAAATGAGCTTTGAATTGTTAAAAATATTATCAACAAAATATTCGCTTGGAAATTGGCATTAAATCACCGAAAAGGGTTGATATGCCATAAACCCAACGAACCAATGAACCAACCTTGTACGTAATATAATTATGCTGTAAATTATTTATTCCTGACCATATACAATCCTTTTTTTCGAAGTCCAGAAAGCTCAAGAAAACCGAAAGTAAAAAATTGCAAAATTTTGTTCTTATTAACTCAAATTTGAACTTGCCACCAGAAATGTTTAGTTTTTTTTATGCAAAAAATGACAAGAGAAAAGCGTGAGAGTAACTGTAAAGTCAGTTGTTACCGGCTCATTGGCCAATGGTCCGGGAGACCGGGGTTCAATCATACCAAAGGCTTTAAAAATGGTACTTAATACCTCCCTGCTTAACACTCAGCAATATAAAGCACATATCAAGGGTAAAGTAGAGCAATCCAGGAAAAGAAGTAGTGCCCTCCCCTACAGCTTGATGTAGAGGCTATTGAAAAGGGAGCCTTCTAGTCGCCATCGACTACATTCGCCAACTTCACCTTACTTAGACCTTTTCCATATATGCGGGGTTCAAATGCTACCAGCAATCAAATTCACACAAGATGTATTATATAGTTTGAAAGATTAACTTGTGAACCACAGCCTAATGAACCGGTAAAACAATTGTCGTCTTTTTTTTTTGTTTTGTTTTGTTTTTGTTTTTTTTTGTTGAAATGGGGGGTTGTCTTCTTTTTTTTAGTTATTGCTCCCATTCTAATTTTTTTATAACTGTTTCTCTTTTTTCATGCAATGTCTTTCCCTCTCTCTTTTTCTTTTTTTTTACTTATTCTCATTCTTTCTTTCTTTCTTTCTTTCTTTCTTTCTTTCTTTCTTCAGTTTGTATGATCTATCCTTTTTCTTTCTTCTGATGGTGTTCTTCCTTTTCTTTCTGTGTTTTCTTCCGTAGTCTTTTTTCTTTACTCCATCTTCTTCTTCTTTCGTATCCCAACTTTGCCTTTTTCCCGCTATTTTCGTAGAAACCGGATGGTTGGCCAACACACTTGATGTCTGATTGTAGTTTGTAATAAAGAACGTTAATTGTTTATTTTTATTACTTGGCTTTCTTTTTCCCTACATCCGTTACGGTATCGCTTGACCTTGGGGTGTTTTGCACGATTACCTTAAGTATATTAATCTGTAAGAAAGAGATTACACATCGACTATATGTGACTCCGTTTATGTGTACATGTGAGGGAGTGTAAAAGAATGGGTAAAAGTACACATTTTCTTTTCCTGTGAGATTAAAAAACTATAGAAATAAAAGGCTTTAAGATAAAAGAATATAGAAATAAAACATCATTGTAGAAATAAAACACTATAGAAAAAGAAAAAAGGAATAAGAAAAAACACTATAGAAATAAAAGAATATAGAAATGAAGGATTCTTGAAATAAATGATTATAGAAATAAAAGAATATAGAAATGTAAGAAGCTAGACGCAAAAGAAAATAGAATTATATGCTATAGAAATAAGAGAATATAGAACAAAGACTATAGAAATAAAAGAATATAAAAATAAAACATTAGAGAAATACATTAATGTAGAAATAAAAGCAATAAAATGCTATAGAAATAAAACACAAGAAGAATAAAAGAAAATAGAATAGAATATAATAATACTGTATGTGATAGAATATAAGACTTCTCTTTTCCCAGAAATGATCCCGGAATATTTTTATAAGGTTTTATAAATGAAATTAAAGTATCTGGTTGGCTAACCCAAAGGTAGTATGTTAACTGTATTTTACCTCGCTTAAACCCATTTCATTTCAATGTTCTATTGATATTACTAAAATTCACTTCATGTAAATCTATCTATCTGCCTTTTCCTATCTATCTATCTATCTATCTATCTATCTATCTATCTATCTATCTATCTATCTATCTATATCTCTATCTGCCTTTTCCTATCTATCTATCTATCTATCTATCTATCTATCTATTTGCCTATTCCTATCTATCTATCTATCTATCTATCTATCTATCTATGTCTATCTATCTATCTATCTATCTATCTATCTATCTATCTATCTCTGTCTCTTCATATCTATCTATCTATCTATCTATCTATCTCTGTCTCTTCATATCTATCTATCTATCTATCTATGTCTATTGGTTTTATTTAATATTAATCATTTGTTCAGCGTCATGCAACTAATAATACTTCTTTTGAAAATGATTGAACGATTCTATTTGACCGCAAGATGAGACCTTAACCGGTACTACCAATTTGGGTCAGAGTAGACCTGGGAGTAATGGCAATGAAGAAGTACTCCACATTTCCCAAACCTCCAGGAGTGGACACTCACTATTAATAGTCATAAAAGACGCTCGTTGGTGAGGATGTCTTACTCTTCTGCAAATGAGCAGTCGGTGTTTTTTTTTAAGCCCCAGTCGAATGGACTTTGCTAGAGTTATAAAGAACGATTATTCAATATATATATATATATATATATAAACCTGATCAATACCATTGAAAGTAATCCTGCAACACGATTTCGGACGATCGTTAAAACTGTTAAGTACAAAAATCTAATTGTGGACGCAACGTATTCATTGGTCTAGTGGGTAGAGTGTTCGCCAATGGACCGGGATACATGGGTTCAGTCCCAGGTCGCGTCATACCAAAGACTTTAAAAATGGTACTTGATACCTCCTTGCTTAACACTTGGCAATTTGAGGTACCTATCAAGGGTAAAGTGGAGCAATCATGGGAAAGGAGTATCACCCTCCCCTACATCTCGGTGTAGTAGCTATTGAAAAGGGAGCCTTCTGGTCACCCTCAACTACGTTCACCAACTTTACTTTACTTACTTTATTCCTGAACCTTTAGACATAAAATAACTCCAGACGGGTTGTCATGCCATTGAAATTCATTAATCCAAAATCTATATCGGTGATAGGGCATATGTAGACTTAAGTTTTCTCGCCAATTCGATTATCAAAGTGTCTACGATGTTAAAACTTGTCTTTTGAATGCCAAGAAGACTACTTGAAAGACAATCATCGTTTCCTTCATTGTTAATATCTGTCTTAATGGATATAAATTTACCCTCAATATTTTTAAACATACCTTATACATTCATAGACACAGTCATATAGACACCTGTGTGTGAGAGTGTGTGGTCGTTACACAGCAAAACCTGCATACAGCAATCCACTTAAATGTTCGAATTTTAATGCTAGTTGCCCGCGTTCGGTTATCGTCGGATAATAAAGCAATTTTCAGTCCAATTTGTAACTAATTTAAAAACTTTAGGGATCTGCATTCAACCTGAACGTTATCTTTTTAACCATCCAAATACTCAGTTTTATGAAGATAAATATGCTATGCTAATCAGAATCCTTCACTCCTTCATAAACAGCTGAACAAATATTATTATGGACCGCTGTTATAAAAGATCTCAAACGGGTTCACGGATCTGCCTTTCTAAAAAGATTTATTGCTTAGATTTGATACAAGGCCATCAGTATGAAACACCCAGTGAGAATCGAAGTCACTTCTTAATAAAAATAGATCAGCAAGACTAGCTTGCGAACAATTACGTCACGGACGGTTATCGTCGGAAGAAATGTTATTGGCGATCTGAGTTCAATTCCTGGATTAAAGTGTTTGCGTTCACTTTGCGCTAATGCCCTTCATAAAACGTATAGATCTATCTGGGTAAATAGTGGTACAGAGGTATTTCTTTAGCACTTAAAAAGGTAACCTGTCTGGGAGAAGGAAAAGTCTAAATTTAAGCTAGCATTACAGTGCTTATGAACTAATCTTGTGACACACACTTCCCGTGGCGAAATGATTTGGTAAATATTCACATTCGACGGTGGGTCCACGTCTGTGCATGTGTGTGTGTATCTTTGTGTGTTTTTGGGTGCGTGTGTATGTATGTGTGTCTTTGTGAGTACACACGCGCTTGTCTCTGTGTGTGTGTGTCTGCCTGTCCGTGGGAAATAATTGAGTGGTAGATTATTTTATTTCATTTTTTGCATTAATTTAAGAATAGCGGGATCAATTTTATTTTAGTCCCAAACGAACCTATGGATATTTAAAAAAAGAACAGTGTCCGAAAATGTTATCATTCCACTTATGTCGAACACACAAAGTGATTATGAAGGAGACTGTTATAATATTACAATATAACCGATGCAGATAAAAAAAAGGAGAGAGAGAGAGAGAGAGAGAGAGAGAGAGAGAGAGAGAGAGAGAAGAAAAACAATCAACAGTCTGTACTCTAGCGTCTGTAGATAGACAGATATGAAAGTGCGCACACCGAGTCGACTAGAAAAGCGAGGGGCATTCATAAAATCAACATCAATAAGAACCCTAATTCGCTTTTGCAAACAGATAATAGACTTCATTTCAGAAGCACAATGAACATCATATAAGTATAAAATTACTATATACACAAAAGTTACCGTTGCATGCGTTGGGATTAGAATAAAGTCTATTTCAATGAAACATCAGTGACTCAACTTGTATTCGTGAATTTAGACACAAGTCTCTCTGGAGCATCGAAAGGAAGCCATATTTGTGATATTTTTCCTTTTAAAAAGCACAAAAAATAACTCTAAAAAGTATATCAGGACGCTTGTCGATATAATTCAGAGTGCGGTTTTGCTATTGGATCATCCAGTGGGTCCCATATTAACATCAAATATGTTGTAATTTACTAAGCGTTTTGCTTTGAAGTAGATCAAGGCGGTATGAATTGGGCACCCATTGAGACTCGAACATATTCTTGTTGGTTTGTTAGTCTTGCTTGTTAACCATTACACCATTCGAGGCGACCAAATATTAAAACATCTATTTACCCAACTAGTCCGCAACAATTCAGAGTTTTCTTTCACCTAACCCTTTACCCATCAAGTCGTGTTGCGTCTTTTACTCTTTTGGTGCAAATTTGCTACATTCGCTTATTACGTGGTGCATTCAATAAGTTTTCAGACTTTTTTGTACATGCATTTGAAATTGTCGTAGACTTTTGAAAATTCACTATGTTATTGCTATACATCTTATGAGATGACTGATTAATTTTTATGATTTCAGCTTTAAATGAACAGCTATTGGAAAACGCCCTACTAAAGCCTGATTATCATAGCTGGTGAATTTCAAAAATACAATCTTGACGTGAGAACACTTTAGAAGAACAATATGCAATAAAATTTTGTTTTAAACTTGGAAAAAATGCCACAGAAACGTATGGAATGCTTCAGACTGCTTTTCGACCATCTTGCATGAATCGAGCATGAGTTTTTGAGTGGCATAAGAGATTCAAAGAAGCCAGGGAGTCTGTAAGGGATGATGAGGGGTGTGGGAGGAGAAAAGAAGTCAATACACCGGAGTTGATTGGTAAGGGTTACTATGTTGAGGTTTTAAGGGAGTTCAGCAAGAGATTCGGTCAGAAGAAGCCCGCACTCTTCAAATCGGGTCAGTGGCATTTCCACCAGGACAATGCACCAGTCCACAACTCCATCCTTGTCACAGACTATTTGACCAAGATAGGCATCAAGACAGTTTCTCAGCCTCCCTATAATCAAGACGTTGGTCCCTGTAACTTTTGCTTATTCCCTAAGCTCAGAGGCTGTCATTATGAGACAATTGAGGAGATGAAAGAGGCTGTGACGAAAGCCATTGACACGCTCGCACAAGAGGACTTCCATGGAGCCTTCCAGAAGTTGTTGGAACGGAACAACAAGTACATTGCAGCCGGAGGAGATTACTTCGAAGGGGACTAGAGTTTCATGTGTGTACTATCAATAAAAGTGCCCATACGAAAAAGTCTGGAAACTTATTTAATGATCCTCGTAAGTGATTAATGGTTTCGTCTCAACCACCATATAATCTACACTTGCTGTTCTGTTGTATATAATCTATTTTCGCTTAAACATAGTTGGTCCTCATGGCGTTTTTTTTTTTTTTTTTTCTGCTATTAGAATATATTCAGATTCACTCTTCAATTTTCCTTTTCTTAGCCACATCGAGGTCCTCTGGTGTGAGGTTTTGCAATACCAAGGTTAAAGAGCCCAGTTTGTCCGACTACGTACGCATAACTGGAAGTAGCGTAGTCGGATTTATACTTTTCCCCAGGACATTAGCGCTATGTGAAATGGAAAAAACCTCTTCTTGGATTTGAACCTGGGTCGCCTAACCGTTACGCTAAGCGCGCTTCCGTCATGATATACATGCTAGCATAAAATGTTATTTCACCTCCGAATGTCAACCTCATAATAAAAAATTTCGTGCATTTGAAAAAAAGTCTTAACATGAAACATACCTTTTTAGTTTTTAGTTTTTTTATGTTTTATCTTTCACTACGGACCAGTATTTTAGCACTTTCTTAATTAAAGAGACAGATTATTTTTCCCCAAATATATGAACACTTTACTACTGAAGCGACTGGTGGAAAGGAAATATTTTATTTTAGGTATTATCTCTACTGGCCAGTATTTGAGTCCCTTTTTTTATTAAAGAAAATATACAGTATTTTACTCATTCGCTATATATATATATATATATATATATACTATTCGACCTGCTTTCTTATGTAACAAAAACAATTTCTCTGAACGTATTTGAGTCTTAGCAGATGGCTTGTTCTTATTTGAAAATAATCATCTGGCCCTTCCATGCATACTGACTTCTATCAGTTTATACATCTATGGGCCTTTAACTGATGGGAGATATGCAAATTAAACAAGCGATTTAGCCCCCCGTCTTAAAAGATTCGTGATATGACTATATATTGTTCTAATAATTCTAAAATCTTCAAAAGATTCCTAAATGGACCACCGCAGAGAGATAATATCGTTTGGCTCAACTGCAAAGATTCGTTAAGACCAAAATTAAAGATTAAAAACTCCTAAGTGTAATATGGCAGGTGCATAGAAAGGAAATCCTGTCGAGAGTGAAAAAAAAAAATGATAAAAAGAAAAGAAAAAAAGAAAGGTAGAAATAAAGAAAGGAAAAAAAAAATATCGAAATGTGTTATAAGGAAGAAAAAGTTTTATTTCAACTAAGGAAAAAAAAAGCCCCATTTCCCTTTTCCCTCGCTGCCAGTTACATATTCAACATTATATATCATCATTATCATCATCAAGCCGCGCTGACAGCATAGATTTCCCTGACTCTCTCTGTCTCCCTCTCTCTTTCTTTCTCTCTCTGTCTCTGTCTCCATCCGACCATATCATTCATCGCTCTCAGCAGGTCTTCCAAACTACATTCTTTGTCCGCGCAGAGCTGATTTAAATAAGTTCTTCGTGGTCGGCTAACACTGGCACGGCCATGTGTAGGGGTCCATAGAAGAACGTCACTCATGAGTGTCTTGTTCGTCTTGCTTGGATGGTTTTAGAGATGGGAGGTAGGTGACCGTACATCTGTTGTTTCGTGTGGTATTGCTTCCAGAATTTGTTCAAAATAGTTCGTAAGATTCTTGTATAGTTTTCATATATATATAGAGATATTCAAATTGTGATCTGCATTCCAGTTCAGACTCATGCCTTGGGAAAGTTATGAAGTATCCGTGTCTGCAGCTAAGGGTAAAATAGTATGGTATACTGGGGGTTTCTAACCTTGGTAGGGCAACTAGTCTGAGAGAATTCAAAACCTCTGGAGTGTTGTTTCAATATATATATATATATATATATATATATATATATACAGGGTGGAACGATAAAATTATCGCCCTAGAAAAGACGACATGATTCCATTTCCGTTTAATGAAAACCGGTTTTCTTTTTTTTTGTTGCAGACCATCTACTAGTTGGCCAGTTGTGTTCAAATCCCAAGAGCGATAGGAGCCTTCTATCATGTCTGAAAGTGACACAATGTTTAACGAGCAAGATCGGAGATGCGCCGCTGTACAACCCATGCTCTCTACCGATCCAAGTTATGACAACAGGACCATTGCCAGCACCCTCAAAATGCAAATCCGGACGGTTCAACGTGCCCAGAGTGATGAAAACAAAGTTTCCGGCTACGGTTATGGTCTTTGGTGTGGTTTCAAGTGAGGGCCACATCATGCCACCTCACATCTTCGAAGTCGGCTTGAAAGTCAACACCAAAGTGTACCTGGATGTGCTGAAGAGTGTTGTGATCCCCTGGTGCAATCAGGTGGCCGGAGGCAGACCCTGGCTGTGGCAGCAGTACTCAGCGCCGGCCCACAAGTCCAAAGAGACCCAGGCTTGGCTTCAGAAGGAGTGCTACGACTTTGTACCCTTCTCTCACTGGCCCCCTCCTCCTCCGACCTGAACCCACTGGACTACTTCGTTTGGTCATACGTCGAGAAAATCACCAACATGACCTCCCACAATACCAAGGCCAGTCTGATCGCCGCCATCCGCCGAGTATTCGTCGAGCTCCCGCCAGTGCTTGTGAAAAAGGCATGCTCCCAGTTCCGGATCCGTATCGAAGCGGTGATTGAGGCTGAAAGCGGCTACATTGAATAGATGTCAGCTCTACTACATAATCAAGTTACCTGAATTGATTTTTTCAATAAAAGTTTTAAAATAAAGCTGTAGTGTTGTTTTCTTTAGGACGACAATTTTATCCTTCCATCCTGTATATATAAGTTAGCGACCATAGTCGAGGGTGACCCGAAGGCTCCCTTTTCGATAGCTACTACACCAAGGTGTAGGGGAGGGCGCTACTCCATTCCCTGGATTGCTCCACTTTACCCTTGAACCGTACCTTATAATGCTGAGTGTTAAGCAAGGTGGTATCAAGTTCCATTTTTAAAGTCTTTGGTATGACTCGACCTGGGATTGAACCCAGGTCTCCCGGGCCATTGGCGAACACTCTAACCGCTGGGCCAATGTCCTGTATATATATATATATATATATATATTAGGACCGAATGTCCTCGGTATGCCATAAACAGTTCCTTTGGAGAAACCATCAACAAATTACAAGATTGTAACATTAAACAAACATCAGGACACTTGAAAGAAAAAATAAAAACTACAAAATAATAAGGATTCGATTTTATATAATCAACCCCGTTTGAATATATATATATATATATATAGTTACTAATCTAATATCTACCAGCATTCACGGTACCAGAAAAAACCAAAAAAAAAACCGTCAGGAACAAGAGATAAAAGTATCTCGAATCACCGCCCGGGGGAAAAAGAAAAAATTATAGGTCAAAAAGAAAGAAAAGGCCAACCTCGTCCGACCCCTTGAAAAAAATCAAGGGATATGCAGTCAGTGGTCAAAAGAAAACCAAAACCCCTCCGCGAATCCTGCAATGCTACTTTTTACAAAAGTGCTCAACACAATTGGAGCCAATTATAAAATTAACTTAAATCGCGAATCGAAAATCTTCTACTAAAGTTTCACCTTATGGGTTTTTGGTGAATAAAAAACGGCGATTTCTCCTTTAGAATTAGTCGAAGTTAGGCTTCCTGATGATCCGATAAGGTGAAACTTTAGTGGAAGATTTTCGACTCGCGATTTAAGTTAATTTTATGATTTTATATATATATATATTTATGTGTGTGTGTGTGTGTGTGTGTGTGTGTGTGTGTGTGTGTGTGTGTGTGTTTATATATATATATATATATATATATATATTTTTAAATGAACAAATTGTTCAAAAATACTTTTTCATTATACATATACAAATATATAGAGAGAACGAGCAAACGAGAAAGAGAAGCATTCGTTTACAGAAATATTACGTCAGACATTTTTGAACAGGCATACATAATTTATATATGAGTATAAATCCTGCGCGAAACTGGTTGCGTTTCACTTCACTCTAATGCCCTTAGGTAAGGCATTAGTTCATTTTCATTATTTTTAAGCATCAAAATGGATTTTCTTTCATTTAAAGTGAAACCGGTGATTTCTTTGCTTACCGTTTTATTGTTACATTTAAATAAATATCATAAAGAAAAGAAAAGATAGATTAAATATCTATCACTTTATGATTGTTTGAGACAAATAGTAGCCCTACCCGTCTCTTTGTAATCAACTAGTATGAATAACTAAACGCCCTATATTAGAGAAATATAATTAGGCACATTTAATTTTGTATATATTTTGAACGGCGTATCAACTCCTTATGGGTTATTTAGTACCAACATTTCATTCATTTGTAAATATTCAATTGTAATCATAATATTTTTGATGTTCCATCATTTTCCAAATTTTTTCTATAATTGCACTTATTTTTCTATAGTGATTTTGATATACACGCATTTATGATATCTAGTATTTCTATGTTGTATAAATAATTTTCATATTGTAGAATTGTTTCAAGTATTACAATGTAATACCAATAATTCATACACAATTACATATTTCCAGAAATTATTCCTGTTTAATAATAATAATAATAATAATAATAATAATAATAATAAGGACTAGACACATCTGTGTGGGCAAAGTGAAATTTGACCATATGAATAAATGGTATATGCTCAACCTAGCACCTATCCTGGAAAATGAGACGCACAAAATCCTCTAGGATTTTGAGATACAAACGAATCGCCTAATTTCGGCCAGACGACCAGGCCTTATGATTATCAACAAAAAAACAAAAAAAAAAAACAGGAACAGAAAACTTGCAGAATTGTGGACTTTGGTGTCCTGACTGACCACAGAGTAAAATTAAAAGAAAGCGAAAAGAAGGATAAGTACCTTGACCTTGCTAAGGAATTGAATAAATGTGGAATATGAAAGTGACGGTTACACCAATTATAATCGGAGCGCTCAGTAGTGTCACCGAAGGATTGGTACAAGGATAGGAGGACTTAGAAACAAGAGGAAGAGTAGAGACCATCCAAACTACAGCATTGCTGAGATCGGTCAGAATACTGAGAAAATCCTGGAGATTTGAGGAGACTTGTCACTCCAACTCCAGTGAAAGACCATCAGCTAACGCTATGAAAAACTCTCAAAGAGTAAAATAATAATAATTCAAACCACAGCGTTGTTAAGATCTGCTACAATACTTAGAAGAGTCCTGGGGGCCTGAAGGGTCATGCTGTCACTCAAACACTAGTAAAAGACCACCAGCTTACACTTGTAAGAATTCCGACCAAAAGACCAGACCTAGCGCTAACCAAAAAGAAAAACGAAAGAAAGAAGAGAACTTGCCATATACTGAATTTTTTCTTTCCGCCGGACCACGAAAGAAAGCGAAAAGAATTGTTTCTGGTAAATGCTTGGACCTTGGCTAAGAAGTAAAAATGCTGTGAAAAATAGAGGTGACAGTGGTACAAATTGTTGCCGGTGCGCTTACTTTGGTTCTCGAAGGCTTGAAAAGAGAACGGAAAAAGTTGGAAATCGGAGGAAAAATCGAGAACATCCAAACTACAGCATTGTCCAGAATACTGAGGAGAGTCCTGGAGACCTGAGAAGACTCGCTGTCACTTAATTTCCAGTAAAAGACCATCAGTTAACGCTGGCAGAAAAAACTCCCCTGAAGTAAAATAATAATAATCCACACTGGGGTTTAATCCCAGGTCGAGTCATACCAAAGACTCAAAAAATGGTACTTGATGCCTCCTTTCTTAACACTCAAGATTATATGGTATGGATCAAGTATAAAGTGGAGCAATCCAGGGAAAAGAGTAGCGCCCTTCCCCTACACCTCGGTGTAGTAGCTATCGAAAAGAGACCCTTCGGGTCACCCTTGACTATAGTCGCCAATTTCACTTTTTTATTCAGCAAATTCTCGTTTTTCAGTTTAATAATGATAATAATGATGATGAAAGGCTGATGGTGCTAAGGTCTACGGTATGAAGGAATCTTCTCTCCGTCTCATAACTTGTATTTGCGTACATCTGATTTTTTTTCTATTCGTTCTTCCTCGCGTTCAAATGTAATACTTTCATTTATAAAATGAGGTAAAAAATGACTTACGTAATGTCATCCAAACGTCAGTGGCGACAGGATAGTACTTGGTTATATCATGTTACCAAATATACCGCAGTCTATATTTTTTCAATTAATAACTGATTTTAAGAGATGTTCATGGTGTCAGGATTGTCGCTGTAGGAAATGGACACGGCGAACCGCGTTCAAATCCTGGATGAAGTCGTTTGCATTTCACATATCGCTGATACCCTAGGGAAAACTAGGGATTCAACGATTCTCTTTCCAGCTATGGGTAAATAGTAGAGCAGACTGGGCTCTTAAAACTAAGTATGACAACCAGTCTAGGAGAAGGAAAACTCTGAATTCAAACCTGCTAAACCCCATTTAAAATTGACCTTGTGTCACATCCTGCTTGGTCGGAGGGGTTGGATATAGGCCAAATCAGTAGAATGTTCGCCAATGGTCCGGGAGACCTGGGTTCAATTCCAGGTCGAGTCATACCAAAGACTCAAAAAATGGTACTTGATGCCGCCTTGATTAACACTCAACATTATAAGGTAAGGATCTGGAGTAAAGTGGAGCAATCCAGGGAATGGAGTAGCGCCCTCCTCGGCACCTTGGTGTAGTTACTATTGAAAAGGGAGCCTTCGGGTCACCCTCAACTAAGGTCGCCAACTTTACTTATTTCATATATATATACTTATAATTCGGTAGTATCCGTGGTTTCAGACATTCGCTGTGAATACTGTAACATTTCCCTCGCGGATAAAGAGAGGAATCGTCGTGGTGTTACTAGTAAAAGTATCAACGTTTTTATCCGATGAGCCAAGATATCTTCAGCCATTTGTTAGTCGTAGTTGTATATTTTATTTGCTTTTGTATCAGGTGTTTGATACAAGACTCCGCGAAAGCGCTGACCTTCCCATCTGGGATCAGAACTAAATCTAACAAATTAAATTACTTTCTATTTAGCAGGTCAGTCTTGATTGGGGCAATCTTAGTTCTTTCTGACCCCCGGGGAAATGTCGCTTGCTTTGTTTTTTTTTTGTTTTTGTTTTTGTTTTTTAACTTGTTCACGCTTCTTTGATCCCTTGCCTCAAACAAATGTTGGGTCCAACGACAGACGAACACTTCCGTTCAGGCGTGGTGCCCGAAAAGTTGTAGGTCGCCTTTTCATGCACATTCGGCCTTTTAGATTGGAGAATAATGGCTACCGACACCCTCAACAACAACTACAAAAATAGTTTTAGAAAAAGCTTTTAGGAAAGGGATTGTCACACACACACACACACACACGCACATATACAGACATTCAATAACACATATTCAAATACATACGTTCAAATACGTACACACACACACACATACACACTAATTAAACTCATACGCACACATGTATACACACATTTAAATACGCACAATCCCACACACACAAACACGCACCGACAAACATACATTCAAATACACGTTTAAATACGCACGCATACACATACACACAGATTAAACACATACACACATGTACACAAGCGTTGAAATACGCACACATGCATACAAACACACACACACACACAGACTTTCAAACACAACCGTTCAAATACACACACCAATTAAACACGAACGCACACATTCATGCATACACTCGTTCAAATACGCATACACACACATGCCCGAACACATACACTCACACACACACATCCACACACACACACACACAAACACGCACTAAGACACATTCAATCATGCACACACACACACATACGCAATCAGACACGTGTACTTACGTTCAAGCACCCCCTCACACACACACACACACACACACACACACACACACACACACACACACACACACACACACACACAGGTTGACGCATTTAAACCCGGCTCACACATTCTTGTATACATAAGTATTCAGAAATAAAAACACCCATGCATTCAAATACACCCACACAGGTTCAAACACAGCTCACATACGTTCATACGCCCACACATGCATGTCTGTTAAATAATGTGCACACAGGTATTATCCTATTTACCTATTTACCCAACCCCTCCGCTTGGGCAGGATATGACACAAGGTCAATCTTTTTAAGCGGAGTTTAACAGGTTTCAATTAAGAGTTTTCCTTCTCCTAGACTAGTTGCCTAACCAGGGCTGAAGAACCTAGTCTGTCCTACTATTTACCCATAGCTAGAGGGAGAATAATTGGATTCATACCTTTCCCAAGGGTATTAGTGCTATGTGAAATGCAATCACACGTATTATCAAACATGCACATATACACGTCAATGGAAAAATCACACACATACATACATACAGAGATATCAAATGTATTAACATACCGGACATTGGCATAAAGGTTAGAGTGTTCGCTAATGGCACGGGAGACCTGGGTTCAATCCCAGGTCGAGTCATACCAAAGGTTAAAAAAAATGGTACTTGATGCTACCTTGCTGAACACTCAGCATTATAAGGTAAGTATCAAGGGTAAAGTGGAGCAATCCAGGGAAAGGAGTAGCGCCCTCCTCTACACCTTAGTGTAGTAGCAATCGAAAAGGGAACCTTCGGGTCACCCACGATAACGGTCACCAACTTTACATTGATATCTGATATTAATATTAAATATCAAATATATTGATATCTGATATTAATATGGATTATTAGTAATATTGATATTTGATATTGATATTAAATATTAAGTATATTGATATCTGGTATGAACATTGAATATTAAGCATATTGATATCTGATATCAATATTAAATATTTAGTAGAGTGATAAGTGATATTGATTTCAAATATCAAATATATTTAAACACAACTCACACATTGATTCACCTACACGTACATGCATATTAAAAAAAAATTAAAGTACACATACATTAAATTAAAGTACACATACATTCAAATGCACAAACACCCACATTCAAACACAGCTCATACACATTTACACTCCCACATATATTCAAAAACGCACGCACAACCGTATACACACAAATACTTATTCACATACACACACACACACACACGTATTTACATAACCACACAACCTGATAGGTACCATACATTTTCAATCAGGAGGAGCCAGCAATGAAACGTTTACTGAAAAAGAAAGGTTACCATACAATATTGAGGGTCATTGAATTTCTGGTCCTAATGGGTCACGCAAGATTTCTTTGATTAGTAAAAGATTGATATTTTTCTTCAGTTTTTGTTTTTAATATTGTTTGTTATAATTTTCTTGTCCTTTTTTTTTTCTTTTCATTTTTTTTCTTTCTTCGAGAAAAGGTTAAACGCATCCGGCTTTTAGTTTCGACCCATCACCGATTAATGCGCCAACAAAATTGTTCTCAACAGTATCGTTTGTTTTCCCGCGTCCAAGGACACATTGGACCCTCGCTTTTAACTAGAAAACATTGGAATGGAATAAAAACTCAGGCTGGTATAATTTAATGGTCGTGATTTATAGAGGTAGAAACAAAGCGGCAGTTAACAGAAAAGGGTGAAGAAAAGAAAGAGAACGAAAAAAGGCAATAAAAAAGAAAAAAAAGAAAGCGAAAAAATAGAAAGAAAGAAAGAAAGAAAGAGGAGAATAAAAAAGGCAATAAAAAGAACAAAAAGAAAGCGAAAGAAAGAAAGAAAGAAGAGACCAGAAAAGGTAATAAAAAGAACAAAAAGAATGCGAAAAAATAGAAATAAATAAATAAATAAATAAAGAAAGAAAGAAAGAAATAAAGAAAGAAAGAAAGAGGAGAATAAAATAGGCAATAAAAAGAACAAAAAGAAAGCGAAAAAATAGAAAGAAAGAAAGAAAGAAAGAAGTGACCAGAAAAGGCAATACAAAGAACAAAAAGAAAGAAAGAAAGAAAGAAAGAAGAGACCAGAAAAGGCAATAAAAAGAACAAAAAGAAAGCAAAAAAGAAAGAAAGAAAGAAAGAAAGAAAATAAAAATTAAATAAAACAAAAAGAGAATGTATTTACCCACCTCCGCTCGAGCAGGGTGTGACACAAGGTCAATTTTTTAAGCGGAGTTTTTAACAGGTTTGAATTCAGAGTTTTCCTTCTCAAGGCTGAAAAGAACAGTCTGCCCTACTATTTACCCATAGCTGGAGGGAGAATAATTGGATTCATCCTTTTCCCAAGGGTATTAGTGCTATGTGAAATACAATCAGCCTTGTTCAGGGTTTGAACTCGTGTCACCGTGTCCATATCTAACACTTAAAACCATAACGAACACATCCAGTTGGTTGGTTGTAGATTATTCAACGCCTTTTCCCGTTTATACTCACACATCTATTCATATATATTGAATATAAATTATTTATAAACGAATAATTTGTCGGCCACATTTTAGACAAGCCAGAACTTGCTTGTTTCCATGCAGTTAAATAACTTCCCGCAATACTATTTAAACCTAAGAATTCCCTTTAATATTAATCATTTGTTTGCGCACAGTTAAATGGTTTCAAGTAATTCCATATAACACTAACAATTCATCTTCAGTTATTTGCTTGCACATGGTTAAATGGTTAAACAGTTCTATTTGGTCCATAGAATGGGATCTAAAGAGTTACTACAGTTTTGAGTCTGAGTGGACCTGAGAGTAATGGCAATGAAAAAGTTCTCCCCATTCTCCAAAGCTCCAAAATGGCAGTAGAAACGAAGAAAGGAAGAAGAGAAGATAATAAAATGAGAAGAAAAAAGAAAGAAAAAAAGAAGGGAATGAAACAAAATAAGGGAAGAAAAGAAATAAGTGATAAAATAGAGGGAAAGGAAAGAACTGAATAAAAAGAGGAGGAAAAGAAAGAGAAGAAGAAAAGATAAAGGCGGTAAAATAAAAACGAGGAACGGGGAAAGGATTAAGAGAAGAAAAGGAAGAAGGAAAAAAGGAAAAAGTGAAAAGAAAAAAAACGAGAAAAGATACAGAAAGAAAGAAATTAGGGGAAAGTGAAAATAAGAAAGAAAGATAGAAAGAAAGAAAGAAAGATTGAAAAGTAAGAGAAAAATAAAGAAAGATTTGACAAATAGAAAAAAAAGTCTGGTTTCATAAAAAGGGGTGAAATCGTTGGGTATTTTCCATAAGCTCCCGTCGCTAGTATTCGAACCAGCGTAAAAGCCACATTTTCGAATACGGGCTTTTAAGATATGCAGAGGTTCAACATTTGGCAGACCGGATCAACACAATCTTCCTATCTAGACTTTTGTAAGACTAAGATGATTTTAGTAAATACCTATTGATTATTCTTGTGAGAATTTTGTTTTATTTTATTTTTTTTATTCGATAGATTATTTTCCTTGCCTCTGAAGATTCTTTTTTTAATTTTTTTTTTTTTCACAACGTTTCAGCCGTGTATCCTTCGGCTTCTTGGCGTGCTTTCGAAGAAGATCGAAGAATACACAGCCGAAAGATTATAAACAAAAGAGAAGAAAAATGAGTATATCATTTGTGTGTGTGTGTGTGTGTGTGTGTGTTTATATTTTGCTATTTTTATCTAAAATAAATTTATTCGATTAAATCATAGAAATATTTGCTAAGAATAAACAAACATTTTAGACGCTGTGAGTCCCGCTAATGAAATGGTGTTGCAGACGAATGCATTTTAAAAGCTACTACACTTGGCAAAGTTCGTTCTCCAGGCCTTTCTATCTTTGTTTTCAAAGGGCTAGATTTTACCGACGTATTAAGCTGTCCAGGATAATTTTATACCTCGAGGTTAGGGAATCATGTTCATTGTACGTCTATAACTACGTTTCTTTTTCTGTTGTGGTTCCTAAAGAGTTTTTTTGCAATAAAGGAGCACTCCGCATTCCCCAAAAGTCCAGCATTACTGGAGACAAACCATCCAGGGCACTCGTTGTGGTGGGGGTGTCTTACCCCCACCCCAGAGATGCAGGCGGTGTATTCTACGGCTCCAGCAGAGTTGGATAAATTATCATCATCATCATCATGTCGTGCCGCCAGCATGGATATCCCTGACCCTCTCTCGCCACTTCTCCCTATCGTTCATCGCCTCTGGCAAGTCTTCAGGGCTACATCCCGTATCCTCACATAGCTGCTGTATGTATGTTCGAGCTGGTCGTCCTGCTTTTGCTCGGCCATATGTAGGGGTCCATAGGAGTACATCACTTATGAGCTCGTCCTTGCTTCTCGAGCAGTGTCCTGCATGTCTGGTTCATCTAACTTGGATAGTTTTCGTGATGGGAGGCAGGTGGCCGTATAGTTGGTGCCTTGTGGGGTGTTGCCGCCGGGACTTGTTTAATATTGCTCGCAACATTCTCGTGTAATTGCCGTTAAGTCTATTCTCCAGCCGTTTAGTTAGCGTCCAAGTTGTGCATCCATATAGCAGTATCGAGACGACCGCTGCTGGGAAGAAACTGCGTTTCATTTTATCGGTCAGGTCTGATTTCCATATGATCGAAAGCTTATTGATAGCTCACCATAAAATAAGTTCTATGGAATCAAATATTTCAACCTAATACTAATAATTTTCAAACAGCTCTATTTGACCCTTAGATGGGACCCTTGCAGATACTACCACTCCCGGTTAAAGTGGACCGGAGAATAATATCAACGAAGAGGTGATGCCACACTTCACAAAGCTCCAGAACATGAGCCTCAGCACTGGATACTGTTTCGTATTATACCCACGATACGCAATAATTAGTTGTTATAATAGGTCGGTATGTATCCGACTTCCCACCAAACCAGAATGTAGCCCTAGGCCATTTTATGGTTGGGACCATGCACGAATCGAGACTTACACGCAGTTATTATACAAGGAAGATTTTTTTCAAGTATTCCTATCCAATACGAATAATTTTCAAACAGATCTATTTTGCCAATAGCTGAGAGCCTAATATTAATAATTCTATTTGTTGTGTTCTGGTTAGTGAACGCTTGTAATATTAAATAAAGAAAAAACCACGATATGAGAGGAAATAGAGATATATTCTCAGGAAAAGGTATATACAACAGAGAGACTATTAGTAGACAAGAACATAAGATTAGTGAATACAGAATAAAGATATAGTCCAACGATAGTATTGGCTTCCGTTATTACGGTAGCAAGTAAGGTGGTAATTTACTAAGCTTTTTGCTTAGATGTGGCACAAGGCCATATGAAAGGGGCACCCAATGAGACTCGAACTCAACGGTAGCAAGTAAGGTGATCTAGTGCGATCTCCAGTCTCCAGCGCTCTAATACTATTCCTATAAGAAGCAGCTCTTCACCTTCTAGTCTGCCCCGGTATTAGTAGCTAATGCTAGAAATGGCTGATGGACTAGTTCATTGTGTGGAAAAAGTAACTATTCTTCATACAATAATTTTCTGTTATATGTCATTTAGCGTTCCTATTGAATACAAATAATTTTCTGCTATATGTCATTTAGCATTCCCATTGAATACAAATAATTTTCTGTTATATGTCATCTAGTGTTCCTATTGAATACAAATAATTTTCTGTTATATGTCATTTAGCGTTCCTATTGAATACAAATAATTTTCTGTTATATGTCATTTAGCGTTCCTATTGAATACAAATAATTTTCTGTTATATGTCATTTAGCGTTCCTATTGAATACAAATAATTTTCTGTTATATGTCATTTAGCGTTCCTATTGAATACAAATAATTTTCTGTTATATGTCATTTAGCGTTCCTATTGAATACAAATAATTTTCTGTTATATGTCATTTAGTGTTCCCATTGAATACAAATAATTTTCTGTTATATGTCATTTAGCGTTCCTATTGAATACAAATAATTTTCTGTTATATGTCATTTAGTGTTCCCATTGAATACAAATAATTTTCTGTTATATGTCATTTAGCGTTCCCATTGAATACAAATAATTTTCTGCTATATGTCATTTAGCGTTCCTATTGAATACAAATAATTTTCTGTTATATGTCATCTAGTAATCCAATGGAATACGAATAATTTTCTGCTATATGTCATTTAGTGTTCCTATTGAATACAAATAATTTTCTGTTATATGTCATTTAGTGTTCCCATTGAATACAAATAATTTTCTGTTATATGTCATTTAGCGTTCCTATTGAATACAAATAATTTTCTGCTATATGTCATTTAGCGTTTCTATTGAATACAAATAATTTTCTGTTATATGTCATCTAGTATTCCTCTGGAATACAAATAATTTTCTGCTATATGTCATTTAGTGTTCCTATTGAATACAAATAATTTTCTGTTATATGTCATCAAATATTCCTATTTAATACAAATAAGTGCTTCAGACTTAGAGCCTCACGATGAGATGCAGTTTTGTACCATACTCAGTACACCCCTTTTTTTGATGGTAAGGTCTTCCACTTCTGCAAAAGGATACAGTCAGCGTATTCTAAACCACTACGACAGGATGTTTTAAAATGGAGGGTACATATTCACACTAACCAGTGCCATAATGAACCTATATGTTTAAGTATGTTTGACACGATTACATTTTTCACAAACGCAGTACTTAGTGTTCAAGCCGAGTTAAACATTGGTAATTCGAATGCCGAAGATATGGTAGATCCTCTCCAGTAAAAAGATTAGCACCAATCAATCTTTATAATCCGTATTTTTCTACATTTGGTACAATGCCGTACTAAGTTTAGTTTGCTGGATATCAATATCAGAATGACTATGAAAAAGAAAAAAAAAATGCATAGAAAGAAAAGAAACGTGCAAAAAACGAAAGAAGTGGATAAGAATTAAAAACACCCTCAAGCGAAACACAATAAGAATGCAAGTGTACAACGTATCTGACATCTAAGAAATACATTTCGTCTTTTCCTTTCTTTCTCTGTTCTTGTGAGGAAAGCGAGGTAAAAGTGAAATGACTAAACCGGATGTTAAAAAAAAATGGCTGCGTTGTTTGTGTTCAGTTGTCTGTGCGCGCACGTGTGTTTATGTAGGAAATAAAGAGGAAATTTATGTGCGCGCGTGTGAATGAGAAAACGGAGCACGCATGCGTGTGAGATTATCCGAGCTTAAACAGAGGAATGTCTTTCTGAAGTGCCCGGGAAGATATTTGCTAAGTTTAGCTATTAAGCGGAAATTAGAGGACTAGAAAGGTTTTATTGCGCCAACCTTCTAAGTGAGTGGGTTTTTGGCTACCATTAAAATCAACATTCGAAATTTCGACTTTAACTTGAAATCGACCGCTAATCTATGATACCAGTGAATTATATATAGTTATCTTTCGAACTAAGCAAGTTTCAAAATAACAAAAAATGAAAATTTCTATTATAACATGATTTAGGTTTGATTTGGTTTGGTTTTATGGCATACCAACCATTGTAGGTTATGTTATGCCAAATCCTGTTTATGAATGTATATTAAATGTATATATGATTTGTAAACACATTTTGTAGATAAGAATCTTGAACGAGCCTGAGCTCTTTTTGTGCACACGCTTAAATTGTTTCAAGTGCCACTAAATAATAGTCACAATGTGACATCAGTCTGCTGTGGTTTGGTTTGGTTTAGTTTTATGGCATATCAACCATTATAGGTTATCTAATGGCAAATCCATTTTTATACCTACAATCAGTTCTATTTCAAACGATTCAGTTTACCATAGGTTCACGGGTTAAATGTCAAAAACAGTTCTATTTCAAACTATTCAGTTTAGTCAACAAAGTTAAATGGTTCCAAGTATTGCTATAATTCATGAACAATTCAATTAGGCATCAGTCATTTATTTACACACAGTTACATATAAAAACAGTCCAATTTAGTAAAAGTACGCAGTTTGAATGTCAAAACAGTTCCATTTCAAACATTCCAATTTAGCATAAGCAGACAGTTTCGTTTTATTTGACTCATAGATAGGACCCTATCAGGTGCTACCACTCCGGGTCAGAGTGGACCTGGGAGTGATGACAATGAAGGAGTACTCCATATTCCCTAAAGGTCCAGGGCTGTAGCCCCACTATCAGATAGTTTAGTATCATATTTAGGATACACATTGTGTGTGGGGGGGTCGTGTGGGGGGGTCGACAGAATCTCTGCAGAGATGCTGTCGGAGTATTATATATCCCCAGCTGACTTGACTGTCTATAAATCAGTACAAGACTTCTCAAACTGGTCCATGTAGATCACTGGGGTGGGGGAACAAAACTTTGGCAGGGGGAATAAAAGCATAGGAATCTACATGGGGGGGGATTTACTCGTTTACATTTATAGCATATTAACCCTAGTAGGTTATTTAATGCCAAATCCTCTTCATATATATATATATATATATATATATACGAGGTGCATTCAATAAGTTTCCAGGCTTTTTTTTGTACCGGCATTTAAAATTGTTGTAGACTCTTGAACATTCAGTATGTTATTGCTATACATCTTATGAGATGACTGACCAATTTTTATCATTTCAGGTTCAAATGAACAACTACAGCAGGAATTGGAATACACCCTACTAAAGCCTAATTGTCACTGCTGGGGAATTTCAAAAATGCAATCTGGACATGAGTACACTTTAGAAGAACGATATGCAATAAACTTGTGTTTTAAACTTGGAAAAAATGCCACAGAAACGTATGGAATGCTTCAGGCTGCTTTTCAACCATATTGCATGAATCGAGCATCGGTTTTGGAGTGGCAAAAGAGATTCAAGGAAGGCAGGGAGTCTCTGTGCGATTATGAGAGGTGTGGGAGGAGTAAGGATGTCACTACACCAGAGTTGATTGGCCCAAGGGTTAGGGTTAGGGTTACTATGTTGAGGTTTTAAGGGAGTTCAGCAAGAGAATCCGTCGGAAGAGGCCAGCACTCTTCAAATCAGGTCGGTGGAAATTCTAGCAGGACAATGCACCAGTCCACAACTCCATCCTTGTCACAGACTATTTGACCAAGATGGGCATCAAGACAGTTGCTCAGCCTCCCCATAGGCCAGACCTTGCTCCCTGTGACTTTTGGTTATTCCCTAAGCTCAGAGGCTGTCGTTATGAGACAATTGAGGAAATGAAAGAGGCTGTTTCATGTGTGTATTATCAATAAAAGTGCCCATACGAAAAAAGTCTGGAAACTTATTTAATGATCCTCGTATATATATATATATATATATATATATATAATTTGTAAACGAAATTGTTTGTAGGTAATCTCATTTTTAAACGAGCCAGAGCTCATTTATTTGCACACGATCAAATGGTTTCATGTATGGAAAATGATAGAATATATATTTCTTCCTGATTCATTGATGGAATCTTAACAGGTACTACCACACTGGCACAGCGTAATAGCAATGAAATGATACTCCACATTCCCCAAAGCTCCAAGAATAAAACCAAACCATCGGATGGTTTAATGTATCCAGAACACATACTGAAGGAGTCTTACCCCTGTGCAGAGATGCAGAGTGCCTATTCTACAGCTCCAACCGACCGGACTAATATCTCATTTGTAACTAACCTTAATTCATTGTATGCAAAAGTAATTACTGAATATGTTTGATAGTTTGATTGGTTGGTTAGTTGGATTTTATGGCATATCAACCTTTGTAGGTTATTCAACGCCAAATCCATTTTTATGTAAATAATCAGTTCTATTTCAAAAAATTCAGTTTAGCATGAGTACACAATTTAATTGTCAAAAACATTTCTATTTCAAACTATTCAGTTTATTCAAACGATTCTAATTCAGCTAATTCAGTTTAGCGTAAGTACAGATTTTGTTTACAAAGTAAAATGTCAATCTCGGTGTAGTGGCTATTGAAAAATGAGCCCTCAACAACGGTCGGCCAACTTACTATGTACATATATATATACGTACCCAAAATGCATCTTGAATATATATATATATATATATATATATATATATATATATATATATACACCGAAGAGGCATAAGTATTAGGTTGCCTCATAAAACACAGCTTTTATAGGTTGACGAACGTACATAAACATCGTTTAATTATTTTTTATTGAAAATGTTATGTAAAATTTGATCTAAGGAAGACTGGGCTCTTTAAACTTTGTATGGCCACTGGTCTAGGAGAATGAAAATGAATTCAAACCAGTTTTCTCCATGTAAAACTGACCTTGTGTCTTACCCCTGAGGGTGATGGGAGGGTTGGTTTGATACATAAAGGCATAAACAAACAGAGAGAGGATACAGATAGATAGATTGGTAGATAGATCCCATTACTATGTCCTTGTGCCTGTCTTAGCAAAGCTTAGTCAGTTGGACAAGTTGGTCTTGTAGAATTTCCCATTATTGTAGTGAGTTGAGTTCTTACAAAGAGCTTCATTATCATAACCTTGTGCCAAACTAAAGGAATTTTTTTTATAAAAGTGCAATGTTCGATGTAAGATTAGTCATATTCTGCGTTAATACGTTTATTATTCGTGAGCAAAAGTTTCCAGCGTTTTATAAACTTAAGAATAATTAGTGCATATATTTATCGATAATCAATTAATTTTTTTCTGCCTGTCTTAAGTCAATTATTCGGAATTTTTCGCGTTCCCTTTTTGATAAAACGATTCTAGCTTTTGATTTGATAAAGTTATTGAAGAAAATTCGTATACTATATAGCCGTAGGAAATGGACACGGCGACACGAGTTCAAATCCTGGACGAGACTGATAGCATTTCACATAGCACTAATACCCTTGGGAAAGGTCGGCCTCGACTACGGTCGCCAACTTTACTAACTTACGATACGCATAGGAAATTGATAATCAGAATTAAAGATTTAACATAATTTTGGCCGTTTTGATGTTTGTATGGGTTAGCAAACAGGCACAGAAATGTGCATTTATTCAGATAGTGTTATGGTTATCGTCGTAGTGTAATGGTTATCGTCGAAGGTTATCGTCGTAGTGTAATGGTTATCGTCGAAGGTTATCGTCGTAGTGTAATGGTTATCGTCGAAGGAAATGGACACGGCGACACGAGTTCAAATCCTGGGCGAAACTGATTGCATTTCACATAGCACTAATACCCTTGGGAAAGGTATGAATCCAATTGTTCTCCCTCCAGCTATGGGTAAATAGTAGGGCAGACTAGGTTCTTCAGCCTTAGTGAAGCAACTAGTGTAGGAGAAGGAAAACTCTAAATTGAAACCTGTTAAACTCCGCTTAAAAATTGACCTTGTGTCATATCCTGCCCGATTGGAGGGGTTGGTAAATATGTCTACCGGAGACTACTTTGGATTCTTTTACTTCGGTAAAGCAACCCGTCAAGAAAAACAAAACTTCTAAATTCAAAATCTAGGAATAGTTTTGATAATCTGTAGCACATTGGTACACCATTCTTCTGTCAGTCCTGCCCGCAGGGCTTAGAATACGCTGATTATATTCCCTGTCTAGGAGGGAGGGTAATATGCCTCGAAAACCCTACCCCGAAAGGTGTCTTACGTATAACACCGAAGTACATCCGGTGGTAAGGATCCTGTTCTGGAGGTCTGAGGAGTGAAAAGTGTCCCTTCATTTTCATCACTCTCATTGCTGGGTCTGTAAAATGCACCGACTATAAAAGGATAAGACCCTCTTCCAATGAGTGTTCAAGATATGACGCTAAACAATCTGATGGTGAGGTTTCAGTAATGCTAAAGCTTTGGGGAATACGGAGTATCCCTTAATTGCCATCGCTCTCAGGTCCACTCTGACCTGGAGTGGTAACACCTGATAGGGTCCTATCTATGGGTCAAATAGAACTAATCTGCGCTCTTATGCTAACTGAATGTTGTTTAAAAAAGAACGGCTTTTCACATTGAACCTATTTTTTTATGCTAAACTGATTTCTTTGAATAAGATCTCTTTTTGATATCAAAACTGCGTATTTATGCTTAAGTCATTTGTTTGAATTAGAACTGTTCTTGACATTGAATCTGTGCACTTATGCTAAACAGAATTGTTTGAATAGAACTGTTTTTGATATTGAAACTCTGTACTTATGCTAAACTGAATTGTTTGAATAGAACTGTTTTTGTTATAGAAACTGTGTACTGATGCTAAACTGAATTGTTTGAAATAGAACTATTTTTCACATTGAACCTATGTATTTATGCTAAACTGAATTGTTTGAAACAGAACTGTTTATATGTATAAAAATGGATTCGATACTAATAACCTACAATAGTTGATGTGCCATGAAATCAAACCAAATCATTACTCTCAGGCCCACTGGAACCCTGTAGAGCCCGTCAGGGTCCCATCTACGGGTCAAATTGATCTGCTTAAAATTATTAGTATTAGATAGGAATACTTACATAACCGAGCAAAAATGAATGCTATTAAATAGAATTATTGATGTTGCAAAGGAATACAAGAAACTATCTGTTGCAAATGTTACTTGTGTTAATAGTTAATTCAAGCTATAATTGTTTACTAAGGATAATAACTATTATTATTATTATTATTATATTCATTAATTGCTTGATACTACATAATCCCTTATCCCCTAGTTGTATACTAAATATTACTACAGCCGTTCTTCTACAAGGATGACTTTAGCATTAAATAATCCACGAATGTTGTTTTGCCATCAAACAAAAAATCCCTCAAAAAAACAAATCTTCACCTGCAAGTAAAGTTGGAGACTTTAGTCGAGGACAATATGAGGGTTCCCTTTTCTATAGCTACTACACCGACTTGTAGAGAAGTACAATTTTAAAAAATACAATGGCATATTGAAAATATGCCATAATTATGTATTTATAATGATGTATTTAGAAATTAATCAAATTTCTGCATTAGATAACTCCTTAGGAGTTGATATGCCGTTAAACATCCACATCAAACCGAAATGCATTGTAAATGATGTTAGAGAAATGCATTTAAAGTCAATAAGAAGTGGATTGTCATTTGAGAGGAATTAAACCAAATATTTCTGACAGAATAAAATGATTAGAGGGATCGTATTGTTTTGGACCAATTTCCTTGTCTTAATCACGACATATCTGGCCTTCCTCAATTTGAAGTCGTATTCGGTAACCATACACCAATAAAAACATGTTATGGGAAGATTTCAACTTTTTTAGACAAGATAAACAATAGCAGTAAAAGAATCGAGAACGGAAAAAAAAGAATGGCAGCGAAAGTGAGAAAGAGAGGGAGGGAGATAGATAGATAGAGAGAGAGAGAGAGAGAGGAATAAAGAACGCGAGAAAAAGAGGGAGAGGGAGAGAAAGAGAGAGTTGGAAAGAAAGAGGGTGAAATCTCAAATGAACTGCGCGTGCGCACATCTTTGCATACGTACTGACATAAAACGTTACGCAATAAGAAATGATACGCGTAAAAGCATCGCAAAGCTTGATTCATTGTTTAACATTGATATCATCGGTTTCATTTTGGCTGTAGACGTTTATGAATGGTAGGAAGAGGCTGTACGTTTTTTGTTTATTTTTCTTTTTTCTTTTTTCTTTCCCCGTTTATCTATTTATTTTATTTTTTTATCAGTGCAATGATAAAGACCAACGTTTAACAGCCTACCCCGCTGGAGTACTGTGGCATTACGATTGGAGAAACCGTCTCACTCTTTTCCGGTACTTGGTTTACATCATCATCGTCATCATCGTCACCCACAACAGTAGGAATATAATAGTAGTTCTTGAGGTACTGGTAGTATTAGTAGTCCTAGTAGTAAATGCAGAAAGCAGTAAATCAGACCAAAAGAAATGTGGGAAGATTGAGTTGCGCTTATCCATCAAATAAGGTCGGCATCAATACTTTGAAAATCGGCATTCGAAATCCTGGCTCATGGTCGATAAAAAAAGTTGGCGACCATAGTCTAGGGTGATCTGAAGGCTTCCTTTTGAGTAGCTACTACACTGAGGTGTAGAGAAGGGCGCTACTCCTTTCCCTGGGTTGCTCCACTTTACCCTTGATCCTTACCTTATAATGGTGGGGTTTTAAGCAAGGAGACATCAAGTACCTTTTTTTTTTAGTCTTTTTTATGTCTTGACCTGGGATGGAACCCGGTCTTCCGGGCCATTGGCGAACACTCTAATCGCTAGGCCAATGGACTGGTCATCCCTCACCCTTTTGAAGATAGTTTGCAACAAACAGGCAGTTTAACGAAAACTGCCCTCGTATGCACGTGTGGATAAGGACAAAAATAACCAAATCTCCGAGTCGAGAATAACAAAGGCTTCAGATAACTCCAACTTTTTCCTTTGAAAAGCGCTGTCTCAAGATAAGGATATCCAGGGTCAGCTACACCTGGGTTTTTTTCAATGTCCTGCAATAAGACAAGAACACAGGTGAAAGTCATAAATCAGGAGGCATCAAGTACCATTCTGGAGTCATTGGTATGAATCGACCAGGGATTGAACCCCGGTCTCTCAGACCATTGGAAAACACTCTACCACTATGCCAATAACAGCATAATTCTTTCAACTATAAAAAAAAGCCGAGGAAATTTCTCAAAATCCGTGAAGGACGCTGCGAAAGTAATGCCATTAATTAATTTGCACTGAAACTATAACAGAAACAGTCTTCTGGGTATGACGCTAAATTTTATCTGATGGTGAGGATTCCATTCTTGAAATTTAGGGAGTATGGAGTACTCCTTTATGGCTATCAATCCCAAACACACTCTGACCCGGAAGAATAGTACCTGTTAGGTTCCCATCTATGGGATGAATAGATCTGTTTAAAACTTATTCGCATTTGATAGGATCGTACGCAAAAAAATCTCTTGCAAATATGAAGTACAATGAACACGATTCCCTAATCTCTCAGCATACTCGATACGTGTTGAGATGCCATTAAAATTAATCCATCAGTCAATAATTCATTGAAGTGTTGACCGATTTAAATATCTAGGTATCTACTGTTATTTCTTTTAGGAATACAAATTTTAAGATTATTTCTTATTTTTTCCCTTCAACATTGGGTCATTCCCTTACATTTCATCATATTTCCTTCAGCATTGGGTTATTCCATCATGTTTCATTATATTTCCTTCAACATTAGGTCATTCCATTATATTTCCTTATATTTCCTTCAACGCTGGGTCATTCCATAATATTTCATTATATTTCCTTCAACATTGGGTCATTCCATTATATTTCATTATATTTCCTTCAACATGGGGTCATTCCATTACATTTAATCATATTTCCTTAAGCATTGGGTTATTCCATTTTTTTTTCATTATATTTCCTTTAACATTGGGTCATTCCATTATATTTCATTATATTTCCTTCAACATTGGGTCATTCCATTATATTTCATAATATTTCCTTCAACATTAGGTCATTCCATTATATTTCATTATATTTCCTTCAACACCGGGTTATTCCATTATATTTCATTATATTTCCTTCAACATTAGGTTATTCCATTATATCTCATTATAGTTCCCTCAACATTGGGTCATTCCATTATATTTCCTTCAACATTGGGTCATTTCATTATATTTCCTTTAACTTTGGGTCATTCCAATATATTTTCTTTAGCATGGTTAGGAAAATAATTCAATTTAATTAATAGTTATTTTATAATTTAAATAATTTGATCCAATTTTTCAAAAGGTATATTTTATGAAGCTAGAGCGTTCAGCAAATAAATGAAAATGTTTTGTGTCTTATCTGTTATTCGCTTATTTACTACTAAATTAATAAATAAAAAGATGAACAACTTCAAAGAATACTAATTCTATAATTTCTACCGCAGGTAGCATTACATTTAGCTAAGTAAGGCACGAGGTCTTAAACGGGAGATTTGTCATTGTTTGTCATCTCGCTTAACAACATAGGTAGCATTGTAGTTCACTGTCCCAACGATACGTGATTGTACTTGATAGGACTCAAGCTTCGGTCTCTACCCCAACATCGATTCCTACCTCACACCCTACAATGGAATTGACGAAAACACATTTCAGATTCTATATCCCACAATTGTGCTAATCACGAAGTAAATCTCATGTGAGAATCCATTCTTTTCTCTTACTCCCACCTCTCTCTCTCGCTCACTATCCCTCCTTTTAAACACCTCGTTTTTCCTGTCAAAGACATCCCACCCTCCAGTTATACACAGAGGACTGAACATGGATTGGCATACACTTAAAATCAATCAATCAATCAACCAATTAAAAAATAGATATATAGAGTGAAATCGTTAGAGGTGTTAAATTAGTTTATTCAATTTAATGGCGTATCAATGCTTGTGGGTTACTTAATGCCAAATCCTATTTATACATACATACATACATATAATTTGTAAGCGGATATTTTGTTCTTAACTTTATTTTTAAATGAGTTAGAGCTCATTTGTTTTGCACACAGTTAAATGATTTCAAATGTCCCTTTTTAACACTTATAATTCAATTCAAAATTAATCACTTCTTTGTACACATTTTTAATGGTTTCAAGTATTGATTCTCATCACTTACGAAATGGTATCAAGTATTGCTATATAACACAAATAATTCTATTTAATATTTATCAATTGTTTGAGCATGGGTTAGATGGTTTCAAATGGTGATATTTCGGCGCAATTGGACCTTAGTCAATGCCTTCTTGCACATTTAAGATAAAATTGGATTGGGTACCGGTTTGCCAAAAGAGCAATCGAAGCATACGGCCAGAACAACCATATAGGAGCCAGAGTTTCACATGACAAGCCGATTGATCGGATCGGGGCTCACCGACTCCCCAGTAAGGACCTAACTGGTTGCCATTCACGCAACCACTTTGGTTACCGGGTTACGCACTGCTTGGTCGCTAGGACCTCGTCATTAACAATTACGGGTTACCACTCACAGCTAACAGAAAACCTCGTAGTTTACAACATGCACGTAACCTCATATTCTACCACCCCAGCCGACAAAGCAGCCGTCGGATGAAGCAGATTTTCTGCTACAAAGCATTATCTTTCTACAGTCACCATTATTTTCGATTCATTTTCGAGAGCCTTCGCGGCGTGTTTGTAAAAATCTACTGCAGTCTACGTGACCCATTTTTTTTCACAGATGCAATGACGGTGTCTCTGTCAGAAAAAAGTTGTAGTCCTTCTTTCATCGGCCCGATTCACACAGATGAGCTGATCGAGGCGCTCTTCATTCGTGAGTTGACAGCCGTGTTAAATGTTACTTGTTATCTTATATCAGCGTTGTCGTTTCTGAAATGCATTACCCAACGCATAGCTGTGATTATATCCACTGTTTGGGCTCCGTATAAGTTCAGTGAGCTTTGGTGCATATAATTCGCATTTTCTTTTTTCCTGCACGGTCGAATTCAGTGACACACTTATGTTTTATGGTAGACGCAGTTTTACCTGACTGCCGCTTAACTGCAATTTGTAACAAGGCAAAAATAAATAAATGGCTTATTAGTGCGAAAATTCCAACTTCTATTGTCGTACCACCAACATCCGTTCAAGTAGTGTAGTGAATATCGTCGTAGGAAATGTACTCAGCGAGAAAAGTTCGAATCCTGAAGGAGGTTGCGTGCATTCCACCTTGTGCCAATGCTTCTGGAAAAGGCATGCCTCAATCTCATCTCCTTTTAGCTATGTGTAAATAGTAGGGCAGGTTGGGCTCTTTAGCCTTGATACGGCTACCATCATGGTAAAATATAAACTCTAATAACGATTAAGTAGTAATTTATTAAGCTTTTTGCTTAGATGTGGTACAAGGCTGCATAAATGGGGCACCTAATGAGAATCTAGCCTTATCTGTTAACCACTACACCACCCGAAATGCCCTTCTAACGATTAAGTAGATTGAATTATTTGTCAAATTTCTTAGATGAAGCTTGATAATTATTATTTCTTGGAATATTCAGATAATTGTCCTCATCTATAAAGATAAAGTCAATTATCCAATAATAATAACAATAATGTTATTATTACAAAAAAATTGCAATATGAGCTATAGTAAAAAATTTGATTGAGACATTAGGTTTATCCTATTTACCCAACCCCTCCGCTTGGGCAGGATATGACACAAGGTCAATATCTTAAGCGGAGTTTAACAGGTTTGAATTTAGAGTTTTCCTTCTCCTAGACTAGTTGCCTCACCAAGGCTGAAGAACCTAGTCTGTCCTACTATTTACCCATAGCTGGAGGGAGAATAATTGGATTCATACCTTTCCCAAGGGTATTAGTGCTATGTGAAATGCAATCAGTCTCGTCCAGGATTTGAACTCGTGTCGCCGTGTTCATTTCCTACGACGATAACAATTACACCATAAGGTTTATAGATATTTACCAACCCCTCCGCTCGGGCAGGATATGAGGTAAAGATGGTATTATATAGCAGAGGAGTATGGAATGCCCTGTTTTCATTGGCAGTTTACTAAAAGATAGATGTCTATATGAACGGCCGAAGTCCGGCCTTTATTATTTTTTCTTTGCTTTGGTAGAGGCACGAGCGTAGCACGTCGCGATCACGGAGGTGGCTTGGCTCTTTCAGTCATGCCGAGGTTACTGTCGGAGCCGATATGATGCAGAAATAACCCGAAATCGGCAATGAAGACAGCGCATCACTAAAGACCTCCCTGATGCATCTAAGATGTATGATTGAAATGACACAAGGTCAATTTCTAAACGGGGTTTAACAGGTTTGAATTCAGAGTTTTTCTTCTCCTAGACAAGTTGCATTACCAAGGCTGAAGAACCTAGTCTGCCCTACTATTTTACCCATAGCTGAAGGGAGAATAATTAAATTCATACTTTTCCCAAGGGTATTAGTGCTATGTGAAATGCAATCACTCTCGTCCAGGATTTGAACTCGTGTCGCCGTGTCCATTTCCTACGACGATAACCATTACACCACGGGCACCTCCATTAGGTTTATAAGTCCCAAAAATTCACTCTGAATTGTCTGGCTAGGACACAAAGCGCAGTGGAAAAGGCGTTTGGTTTTGAAGGTGCTTCTGAGTGAAATCACTCGGAGGTTGCAGGTTCAATCCCAACAACAGATAAGACTTATAAGAAATATTTACTATCGCTTAACACTTGTACCCGGTCATGATTAACAGAATTGGAAAATTCTATCCCTATGGCTCAAATAACTTAAATGACTTAAAGAAGGCTGAAGGATATATCGGGCATAACATTGTATTCATATCAATGAACAGGAGGTCAATAGTCCGAATATTCTAACTAATAATAAGTAGATAGAAATCAGTCAAACAACATCATTATGGCATATCAATCTTTGTGGGTTATTTAATGCTAAATCCTCTTTATACATACTCGTGTGTGAGATTTGTAAGTAGACAGTTTGTTGGTGACATTATTTTTCAATTACAAAGAGCACATTTGTTTTCATACACTGAAATGATCACGAGTATTGCTAACACAAATAATTCTAAATGATTTCAAGTATTGTAATATGATGGCCGAAGGATTTGGTTTTCTGCCTTTGGGTTTAGTTAGGCTTAGAACCTTTCGGCTCAGTGCATGGGTTACTTAGGTGCAACATAAACGCAGGTGTTCACGCATGCGCGCGGGGCGGACATGTCATTCAGAGATGTCAAAATAAAAATCCCAGATAGAGGGATGTGAATGACGTCATGCACCGGAAGCGTGCGCGGAGGATTTTGGGAGATTTAAAAAAGTCGTTAGCTGAGTTGAGAACTAGACTCCGAACAGGAAGGGTCGACTTTCGGGGCTCGCTAAGACCAGACGAATTTGTGCGCTACGGGCGCCACACGTGTTGGCGTGGGGTGCAGATGGAAAAGCCAGCATAGAAAGATTGTGCATCTCTCTTCCTTTTGTCGAAACCTTTAACTCAAAGGTAATAAAAGGTTTCGTACCTGAACTAAGAAGTCGTTACGTGTTTTCCTGTTTCGGGACTCCTATGTTCTATGTATATAAGTTATGAACATTCTATGTACATTGCCCATATTCATGTATGGGTATGTTACAGTATGGCTGTCTAACAATAATAATAATTCTATTTGATATTAATCAATTGTTTGCACATAGTTATTTGGTTACAAGAATTGCTGCTTTAACATTAATAATTTTAGATAATTCTATTCAAAGTAATCATTTGTTTGCACACAGTTAAATAGCAGAAAGTATTGTGAATGATTGAATATTTCTATTGAATAGATGGGATCTTAAAAGTTACTGCTAATCCAGACCCGAGTGAACTTAAGAGAGAGTACTCCACATTCCCCAAAGCTCCAGCACTGGAGTGTCACCATTGGGGACTTAGTGTCTTACCAAGAACACTTATTGGGGGTCTTATTCCTCAGCAGAGATACAATTGGCGCATTCTATAGCCTCAGCCGACAGGGCGAAAATAACGACACCAGTTGACCCCTCAAAATTTTTATCTATTAATATTTGTTTAGACTCTTAATTTCACAAATTTATTTATTAATTTCAGTTCTGTGGAAAGGTCTTTTTGTGGAAAGGTCATTTTGGTCTCCTTTGCTTAATTTAAGAGACCATTTTGAATTTTTCTTTTTTCTATTTTCGATGACAGATCTTTATTTGTTGCTCATCATTTATTCCGTGATTCCTAAATACCAACCACTTTTACCGCACATCTTCAGAATGTTATATTCCTTGATGATAGTGAAAACGCAGAACTATCAGTTGCAATATATCTCAGTTTTGGCAATATATATGAGCTATCTCTAATATGGAGAACTCTCGGTAGATAATGCAACCTTTACGCACATTATATACATACGAGGATCATTAAATAAGTTTCCAGACTTTTTTCGTATGGACACTTTTATTGATAGAGCACACATGAAACTCTAGTCCCCTTCCAAGTAATCTCCTCCGGCTGCAGCGCACTTGTTGTACCGTTCCAACAACTTCTGCAAGGCCCCATGAAAGTCCTCTTGTGTGAGCGTGTCAATGACCTTCGTCACAGCCTCTTTCATCTCCTCAATTGTCTCATTACGACATCCTCTGAGCTTAGGGAATAACCAAAAGTCACAGGGAGCAAGGTCTGGACTATAGGGACGGTGAGGAACTGTCTTGATGCCCATCTTGGTCAAATACTCTGTGACAAGGATGGAGTTGTGGACTGGTGCATTGTCCGTGTGGAAATGCCACTGACTCAATTTGAAGAGTGCTGGCCTCTTCCCTAGGAATCTCTTTCTGAACTCCCTTAAAACCTCAACATAGTAACCCTAACCCTAACCCTTTGGCCAATCAACTCTGGTGTATTGACTTCCTTACACCTGCCACAGCTCTCATCATCCCTCACAGACTCCCTGCCTTCATTGAATCTCTTATGCCACTCAAAACCTCATGCACGATTCATGCAAGATGCTCCAAAAACAGTCTGAAGCATTCCATAAGTTTCTGTGGCATTTTTCCAAAGTTTAAAACAAAATTTTATTGTATATCGTTCTTCTAAAGTGTCCTCACGTCGAGATTGCATTTTTGAAATTCACCAGCTGTGACAATCAGGCTTTAGTAGGTTGTATTCCAATTCCTGCTGCAGCTGTTCATTTGAACCTGAAATAAAAATTGGCCTGTCATCTCATAAGATGTCTAGTAATTACATAGTGAATTTTCAAGAGTCTTCGACAATTCTAAATGGCTGCACAAAAAAGTCTGGAAACTTATTGAAGACACCACGTATATATATTAGTGAGCCGACTGTAGTCGAAGGTGACCTGAAGGGTCCATTTTGAATAGCTACTACACCGAGCTGTAGGGGAGAGTACAATTCCTTTCTCTGGGTTGCTCCAATTTACTCTTGATCCGTATCTTATAATGCTTAGTATTAAGTGAGGAGACATCGAATACCATTTTTTGAGTTATTGGTATGACTCGACCTAGGATTGAACTCCAGTCTCCCGGGCCATTGGCGAATACTCGAACCATGAGGCTAGTAGGTCGGTATGTGCTTTTTTAGTTCAGAATAAATTACTGTAATTTAGGAAACTAATAACCTTTTTTTTGTTATTATTACCTACACTGAAATGGATATAGGAAAATGATATCCAATGGGAGTTACTTTTTTGGTTTCAAGTAAAAGTAATGTTACTGGACACTGATTTGAAAATTTAGGATATTCCTCCTATTTGAAATATTGAACTGACACAATATTTCTATCCTTCATTTACTTCGGCTGTATACAAAATTAGCCAATGACTTATAATGTTGTATAGCCGTTATAAAAATTTAAGTAGAAACATAATCAAACATAATATACGAAATTCAATGAACGAACGAACCCACCTCTTTATAAAAATATACATCTCTCACACTTTATTCTCGAAAGGGTGATGTTTGTTGTGTGTGAGAGATGAGTTGGAGACGGGTACAGACTACTATATAGACCCAAGTTCTTCTGACCATAGCAGCACTTCTTTCTCATCTTGGCTGGGGTTGCTCAACAGTGGGTCACTGAGGGCCCAAAGCCCTCTGTCTGCCGCTGGCTCTCAGTTCAGCATCTTGTCTCCAACTGACTCGAACCGTCTATGTACCTGGTTATATTATTGCTTTAAGTCCACCTGCTTCCGCTGTTCTTCCGCTTATTTACACAGGTGCATCTCTTGATTGACGGCTCGGTCGAGGGTCAATATATAACAATAACTCTATAAGGTAGTCTTTGATGGTATTGTTTTTAGAATGATCCAATGAGGAATTAAGGGATCCCCCTTGTTTTAGTAGCTTATGTACCAAACTGTGACATCGTAGTAAGTGAGTTCGAACTCACTTCTCGCTATTTCGCTCGCTCTCGGAATTATATCCTTGGAAAGGTATAAAACCCTTATCCCTCCCACAATGAGTTTAATTGTATAATTCCTGTTCTACAAGAATGGCTTTGTCATTAGATAACCCACGAAGGTTGATATGCCATATGATATATTTGATGATAAGTAGTTTTTACTTTTCTGGTGGATTTTCTCTTTGACTTATTATAGTTTGTTCTGCTAACCTTGCGGCAATAGAATACAAAGACCCCCAACGAATGTCCAGTATATGACACTAAATGATCTAATGTTGAGACTCCAGTAACGCTGGAGCTCTGGGGAGGCAGAGTACCTTGCCATCACTTTTATGGGGTGTCCTCGTGGTGTAATGGTTAAAGCGATGAACTGCGGAATCGTAGTACGCGAGTTCGTACTCCAGTCGCGCTATTATGTTCACTTTCGGGCAAATACCCTCGGGAAAGGTATGAACCCCCTTGTTCTCCCTCCAGCTATGGGTAAATAGTAGGACGGACTCGGTTCTTCAGCCTTGTTGAGGCAACTAGTCTAGGAGAAGGAAAACTCTGAATTCAAACCTGTTAAACTCCGCTTAAAAATTGACCTTGTGTCATATCCTGCCCGAGCGGAGGGGTTGGTAAATAGTACCTTGCCATCACTCCCAGGTCCACTCAAACCCGGAGTCGTAGCACATGATAGGGTCTTATATATGGATCAAACAAGAACTGTTTGACATCTAAACTGAGCGCAAACAAATGACTTATGCTAAATTGAATCGTTTGAAATAGAACTGTTTGATCGTCTAACTGTGTATAAACAAATGAGTGGTGTTTAATTGAATTGTTAGTGATACATAACAATACTTCATCATCATCATCATGTCGTGCTGGTAGCACGGATATCCCTGACCCTCTCTCGGCACTTTTCCCTATCGTTCATTGCCCCAGGCAGGTCTTCAGGACAACATTCCGTATCCTCACAAAGTTGCTGAATGTATGTTCGTGCTGGTCATCCTGCTTTTGCACGGCCATGTGTGGGGGTCCATAAGAGTACATCACTTATGAGCTCGTCCCTGCTTCTCCAGCAGTGTCCTGCATGTCTGGTTCGTCTAACTTGAATAGTTTTCGTGATAGGAGGCAGGTGGCCGTACAGTTGGTGTCTTGTGGGGTGTTGCCGCCAGGACTTGTTCAAGATTGCTCGCAGCATTCTTGTGTAATTGCCGTCTAGCTTCTTCTCCAGCCGTTTTGTTAGAGTCCATGTAGTGCATCCATATAGCAGTATCGATGTGACCGCTGCCTGGAAGAAACTGCGTTTCATTTTATCGGTTAGGTCTGATTTCCATATAATCGATAGCCTATTGATAGTTGTCCATGCTTTCGTTAACCTCGTGTCGATGTCCTGTTCGGTTGATGCGACGCTGCTTCCTAGGTAAGTGAATTTGTCAACTAGTTTAAGAGGGGTTCCGTCTAGAGTGGAGATGTCCCCCGTTTGATTAACTTTGTTGATTTATGCAAAATGGAATTGTTTGAAACTGAACTGTCTGATCATTGAACTGTATGTATCTACAAAGTGTGTTTACAATTCATCTATCGAATATATAAGTAAAAAAAAAAAGAGATTTGACGTTAAATAACCAAAAATAGTTGATCCAATTTACCAACCCCTCCGCTCGGGCAGGATATGACACAAGGTCAAATTTTTAAGCGGAGTTTAACAGGTTTAATTTCAGAGTTTTCCTTCTCCTAAACTAGTTGCCTCACCAAGGCTGAAGAACCGAGTCTGTCCTACTATTTATCCATAGCTGGAGGGAGAATAATTGGATTCATACCTTTCCCAAGGGTATTAGTGCTATGTGAAATGCAATTAGCCTCGTTCAGGATTTGAACTCGTGTCACCGTGTTCATTTCCTACGACGATAACCATTACACCATTGATATGCCATAAAACCCAACGAAATCAAACTCAACGAAATCAAACCAAACCTTGTTTTGGGTTTCGATTTCTCTCTGTAAGTGTCCTCTGCACAGCAACTCTCAAATAAAATTTTGCCCAGAGTTTATTTTGCCTTTTGAAATTTTCAGGTTTTTATCTTCCCATTGAAGGTTTTTTTATTACTTGTTTTAGTCTCTTGGTCCTATCAAGCTGCAAAAGATGTGGATGTAGTGAAACTTGGTTGTTCATGAGAAATTGTTAAGAAAGGAAAATCAAAATGTTTGTCAAAAAGCGTTTTGAAATGCCAAAGAGATGTGGAGAGATGAAGAAAAGGAAATGAAGAAAAAAAAAAGGGTAAAGAAAGATACTGTAACTGAAGGAAATGGCATACTTAGGGGAAGAAGGAAAGAAGGAAGGAGGGAAATAAAACAGAGAAAAACAGAGAGAGAAGAAGAAGAAGAAGAAGAAGAAGAAGAAGAAGAAGAAGAAGAAGAAGAAGAAGAAGAAGAACCATAAGTTGACAGAAAGAGGGTAGGAAAGAAAGAAGGAAGAAAAATAAAAATAAAAATAGACAGAAAAATGAAAAAAGAAAAAAAAAGAAGAGTACAGAAAGAAAGAAAGAAAGAAAGAAAGAAAGAAAACAGAAAAAAGTGAATGACCTCGAATACTCAAAGAAAAGTAGAAAGAAAGACTGAAAGCAGAAAAAGTAAAGAAGAAGAAAAAGAAAAAGAAAGAACAGGGCGTAGAAAGATGAAAGAAAGAAAAATAAAAACGGAAATTAGGAGAAATAAAATGACTTAATAAATAAATAAAGGAACAAAGAGAAGAAATAAGATTACTCAAAGAAAGAAAGAAAGAAAGAAAGAAAGAGGACAAGAAAGAAAGAACATAAGAGATAGAGCAAAGAGATAAGACTACAGAAAGAAAGAAAGCACGAAAGAAAGAAAGAAAGAAAGAAAGAAAGAATATTAGAGAAAAAGAGAAGAAATAAGATGAAAGAAAGAAAGAAAGAAAGAAAGAATATTAGAGAAAAAGAGAAGAAATAAGACGAAAGAAAGAAAGAAAGAAAGGACGAAAGAAAGCAAGAAAGAAAGAATATTAGAGAAAAAGAGAAGAAATAAGACGAAAGAAAGAAAGAAAGAAAGGACGAAAGAAAGAATATTTTCAAGAAAAAGAGAAGAAATAAGACGAAAGAAAGAAAGAGACCACAGAAGAGTGAGTGGGGTCAGAGTCTGGCAAGTTATCAACGTGAATGATGAAGACAGGTGAGAACGTCGGAAAAGCGCTGAACCGCGGGGGTGGAAAGAAGCCATAATGGTAGTAGGAGGTGAGTGTGTGGGAGAGCAGGGTTAGGGTTAGTGGGTGGGGAGATGGGCCTAGATAGTAGCAATGTGGGCTGTACCATGTGGATGGGAACGGTTGGAGGGGGGGGTGGCCCAACAGAGAGCTGATGCGAAGCTGTGGAACCAAAGATTGGATGTCAAGAAATATGAAAGTATATTCAGGAATGGCAAACCGCGATTTACTTTACTTATTCATCTTTTATTTATTTGTCCGGGGGAGGGGGGAGAGAGGAGAGGGGGGGGTAGTCGAGCTGGGTTGATGTGAGGTGTTGTAGGTCGGAAATATGAGTGGGGAAGAAAGAAAGAAAGATGGCAGGGGGTCAGAATGAAGAGAGCAACATAAATGAATAAATAAATCAATCGATGAAAAGTGATACGATTTGTTTTAAAGAAGCCCAACAATAAATAAACGATGGTTACAAAAAGAAACCAACAGCAATAATAATAATAATAATAATAATAATAATAATAATAATAATAATGCTGAGAACAGCCAGAATCCTTAGTCGAGTCTTAAAGACTTGAGGAGACTTGCTGTCACTCAAACTCCAGTGAAAAACCATCAGCTAACACTGATGTGAAGAACTCTAAAGGAGTAAATAATAATAATAATAATAATAATAATAATAATAATAATAATAATAATAATATACACGGATCACCTAATTTCGGCCAGAAGACCAAACCTAATAATAATCAACAAAAAAAAAGATATGCAAAATTGTCGATTTTGCTGTCCCGGCTGACCACAGAATGAAATTGAAGAAAGTGAAAAGAATGATAAGTACCTCGACCTTCCTAGGGAACTAAAAAAAAACAGGCGACAATTATACCAATTGTAATTGGTGCGTTTGGAACAGTAACTAAAGGATTACTAAAGGGACTGGAGGACTTGGAAGTTGGCGGAAGAGTGGAGACCATCCAAACGACAGCATTGTTGAGAACAGCCAGAATCCTGAGACGAGTCCTGGAGACTTGAGGAGACTTGCTGTCAGTCAAACTCCTGTGAAAAACCATCAGTTAACACTGATGTGAAAAACTCTAAAGGAGTAAATAATAATAATAACAATAATAATAATAGTAATACAACGACCCGATGACTACATAAAAAAGAGCAAAGATAGACTAATTACTGCGAGTAGAAACAATACAGACTACAGAAGGATCAATTGAACAAAAACGATTCTATTTAACCCATAGATGAAACCTTAACGAGAACTACCACTCCAGGTCAGAGTGAAGCTGTGAAAAATAGCCATGAAGAGCTGATTCCTCAATCCTCATAGCTTCAGAACGGGAAACTCACCATAAGATGTCGTTTAGTGTCATATCCAGGACACCCTGAAAAGTGGTCTTATCCCTCTGCAGGAGATGCATTTGGCATATTCAAAACTTTGGATACACCAATTTCTATATAATAGGCATATTGTGCCAAAATATTTTGAAAAAGATTTTCATGTTTAATTACAAATGTCTATCAAATTCTTACCCATTTTGTATAGTTTAATTTGGCAATTATTTTGGAAATTGGGTGAAAAAGAATTATTGGTAAATTTTTTTAAAAACTAAATTTACAAAAATTAATTTCAATAAATATCTGTTTATAAATGTATATAGTTGGTAAATTGCAAGGCAGTGTTCCAAATCTTTCCATGAATAGATAAATGTATATTTATTTCATAAATGTACTATAACATGATATATTATAAAAACATATCCCCTATCAATGGTTGCCCAGTCGGCTGGTGCTGTAGAATACACCGATTGCAACTCTGCGGAGGGGTAAGACCCCCAAAAATGAGTGTCCTGGATTATGACACTAAACAATTTGATGGTGAGGTTCTAGTGATGCTGGAGCTTTGTGGAATGCGGAGCACTCCTTCATTGCCATTGCTCTCAGGTTCTCTCTGGCTCGGAATGGTAGCACTTGATAGAGCCCTATCTATGGGTTAAATAGAACTAACAGCATACATATGCTAAACTGAATTGTTTGACTAAACTGAATAGTTTGAAATAGAAATGTTTTTGACAAAATGTGTACTCATGCAAAAATGAATTATTTGAAATAGAACTGACTATTTGCATAAAAATGGATTTGGCGTTAAATTACCTATAATGGTTGATATGCCATAAAACCCAACCAACCAAACAACCAACCCATCAATGGGCACTAAATACATGAATAAATACATCAATACAAGAACTTGACGACAACATTATAAAGATCAAAGAAAGACTGATTACAGTGATCAGAAACAATAGAAACAACACAAGAATCGATAGAACAAAAATAACCAGAAAACAAAAATGGGAAGATAAATAACTGTTTGGATATTTCAAGCGACAAACAAGCAAAATCTCATACAAGAAAACTTCGACATGGCTGAAAAAAATGAAGCCTTAAGAGAGAAACTGAATCTCTTCAGATGGTAGCATAAAGCAACGCCATAAAGATTATGTCAAAACCAAAATAAACAAGACACAACAAAATAGCAGATGTAGGTTATGTGGTGATGGAAACAAAATGATCAATCACATAATAAGCGAATACAGCAAGGAGGACATGACTGGACACGATTAGGTGGAAAAGGTGATCCAAACAGAATGGGACGAGTGATTAAAATTTGATCACGTTGATAATAGTATATGCACAAACCAGAAACCGTCCAGAAAAATTAGACGTATAAAATTCTTGTGCTCTTTGAGAATAGAAACAAATCGCCAAATCTCGGCCATAAGATAAACTCTAAGGTTACTGTTTTGACATTTAAACTACGAACTTCTGCTAAACTGAATTGTTTGAGGGGGTGTCCTCGTGGTGTAATGGTTAAAGCGATGGACTGCGGAATTGTAGTAAGCGAGTTCGTACTCCAGTCGCGCTATTACGTTCACTTTCGGGAAAATACCCTTGGGAAAGGTATGAGCCCCCTTATCCTCCCAGCTATGGGTTAAATAGTACCACTACTGTTCTTCTGGGAGAATAGATTTGGCATTAAATAACCTACAAAGGTTGATATGCCATTAAACAAAGAAACCAAACCAATGAATTGTTCGAAATAGAACATTTTATATGTATAAAAAATGGATTTGGCACTAAATAACCTATAATAGTTGATATGCCATAAAACCCAACCCAACCCTCAGTGGGAGAATTGAAACTATCCAGATTACAGCATTATTAATAGTCCTGGAGACCTGCAGAGATTTGTTGACACTTAGATTCCAGTGAAAGCCCACTAGCTAATACTGGTGTGAAAAACTCACGAGGAGTGAAATAATAATCGGATCGCGTGGAAAAATACCAAAGGAAAGGAAATGAGAAAAGTTATTGCTGCTTTTGACAGTGCTGTGGCCTGGACGGTTTCAATCTTTTCACGGAAAAAAGCAGCTAAAATGCCCAGAAAACTCTTTGAAAATTAAAGAGACTTGCTGTTACTTGGAGTTTAGTCACTAGCAAATTAATAAAAGAAATAAAACAATATAAAAAAGTAAGGTTGGTTGACCATATGATCGCAGAGACCGACAATGAGTCCATGCTGGATCCCTTGTTCAATTCTATGGAGTATATATATTATCCGAATAGTATTGTGAGGAACCCTCTTAGTTAGACTGTGACATCATAGGGAGCGAGTTCGAACACCAATCAAACGATTATGTTCGTAAAAAAAATGCTAAGATGGAGATACCATTACCACTTGGTTAAATTGGAGGTGCCCGTGGTGTAATGGTTATCGTCGTAGGAAATGGACACGGCGACACGAGTTCAAATCCTGGACCAGGCTAATTGCATTTCACATAGCACTAATACCCTTGGGAAAGGTATGAATCCAATTATTCTCCCTCCAGCTATGGGTAAATAGTAGGGCAGACTAGGTTCTTGGTGAGGCAACTAGTCTAGGAGAAGGAAAACTCTGTATTCAAACCTGTTAAACTGCGCTTAAAAATTGACCTAGTGTCATATCCTACCCGAGCGGAGGGGTTGGTAAATATGATTACCACTTGGCTAAATTCACAAGTAACTGTTTAAAATCGTTGGTTGGGTTTTATGGCATGTCAACCTTTGTTACTAACAAATCCATTTTTATACAAATAATCAGTCCTATTTCGAACAATTCAGTTTAGTTTATACCATATCAACATAATTAAACAGTTCTATTTGACTTCTTAGACGAGACCTCGATAGGTACTACCACTCCGGGTCAGAGTGGAACCCGGGAACAATGGAAATGAAGGAGTACTCTATACTCCCAATATTTTCTGAAGATTTCAATAGCTACTGCACTGAGGTGTTGGAGAGGGTGCTAATCCATTCCCTGGATTGCAACATTTTACTCTAAATCCTTACCTTATAATGCTGAGAGTTAAGTAAGGACGGATCAAATACCATTTTTTGAGTGGATCAGTGAGCGATGGCAATGAAAGGGTACTCCGCATTCTCCCAAGCTCCAGCATTACTGGAACCTCACCACCAGATTGTTAAGTATAAGAATAGTTTTTGTCCAAACATACTTAAATGTCACAACAGTTCTATTACATTCAATTCAGATTGGCATGAGTACAGTTTCAAATGGAAAAACAGTTCTATTTCAAACAATTCAGTTCTGCATAAGTACGAAGTTTAGTTCTATTTGACACATAGATAGGACCCTATCAGGTGTTACTACTCCGGGCCAGAGTAGACCTGGGAGCAATGGCAATTAAGGGATACTCCGCATTCCCCAAAGCTCCAGCATTACTGGAACCTCACCACCAGATTGCTTAGTGTCATATCCTGGACACTCATTTGAGGTGGGGGGGTCTTACCCTCTGCAGAGAAGCAGTCGAGGTATTCTACAGACCCCCCCTCTAGCCGACTGGGCAACTGTTTAACATATGGGAGTTATTCCTTCTGTACATGTTGGTCAGCTCTACGTCCGGATTTTGTTTGGTCTTTTTTTTTTATCCCACTTCGTAAACTACAAATGCTTTTCTTTTATATTGAACTAAAATTACTTTTTTTGCTTGTTAAGTATGATTTCTCTGTTTAATGGCATATCAACCCACATTGGTTATTTAATGCCAAAACCATCTTATTAGAAGAGCAACTGTGATTCTATCTAACCCATAGCTCGGGAAATTAGGGGTTTGATACCTTTGCCAAGGGTATTTGTTCGAAAGTGAACGTGATAGCATGACTGGAGTTCGAACTCACCTTTTACAATGTCTGAAACGAAGATGGTTTTCATGGTGGCGTAATGGTTAAAGTGCTTGATTGTGGAATCGTAGTAAGCGAGTTCGAACTCCAGTCATGCTATCACGTTCACTTTCGAACAAATACCCTTGAGAAATGTATGTATCCCCCTTATACTTCCAGCTATAAGTTAAATAGCAGTTCTTCCAGAAGGATGGCTTTGACATTAAATAACCCATTAAAGTTGATATGCCATTAAAAAAAGAAAGAGTTGAGCACGTTAGCTACTACGCGACACAACCTTTAAAGGACACGACTAATTTCGATCTTTTAGATTTATTTATACATCCATAGACACATCAATAAATCAACAGATTGGTTGGTGAAAATGCATTTATTTCACACACGAATAATCAATTTTGCAACATGATCAAAATTCAAAACAACATGCCAGGCTACGGATTTATTGATTCATCCTCAAGTCACCAGCTTAAAGTTCATTGGTCGATTTGTGTCACGTGACTCTCAGAGAAGCTCTTCTTTTATTGCGTGTTCGAAACGTGTCACTGAACGAACGGGAATCCGACGTGTTAGTTTCTGTATGTTCTCGAGAAACCTCCCGCGGATGCCCGAAACCGCGGATAGCACCAAACCCTTATATAAATAAGTACATATTATTAAATCCCAATTTATAAATGAGACACAAATTGAAAATTAAATGATTACTATAAAATGGAACAATTTAAACACAATACTTGGTTATGTTGTCATAAAATGACAAGCTCGGCAAGCAGACATTTATATGTGAGTCCGATTCTCACAGGGGTCAAATATTTCTCGCTTTGCGCAAAACTAACCAAAGAATTGTTAATGACAACTAGCCACTGTAATAATGATATGACTGATGGGAGATCTTTTTTCTATTGTAACAACCTTAGCTTAAAATCTTTCTTTATTATTAAGGCGATAACTTAGAAAAATGTTCTCTTAAAAGAAAACACGTTACAGCCACTCTTGGGCATATGGAAATTACCAACATCATCGATCTTTCATTTTAGGATATATATATATATATATATATATATATATATATATACATATATATATATATATATATATATATATATATATATAAGTATTTTGCAATTTGCTTGAAGCATTGCACAAATTATTTTATTTTATTGTACTGAATTAATTTTGAGGGTTATTGCAATACGAAATAATAATTATTTGAGTCTAATAAATTTCAAAGAAAAACTTCATCGTCAAAGACTTTTTTTTTGCAAATGAACACGAAGTTGAATGTTTAAATTTTTTTTTGAACGTTGTAAACATGGTGTCACGTGGGGTGTTTTATCCATGGTGCCACGTGGGGTGTTGGGTGTTTTATCCATGGTGCCACGTGGGGTGTTGGATGTTTTATCCATGGTGCTACGTGGGGTGTTTAAAAGCCATGCGAAATAGACGCGACTTCAGTTGTCCTCATCAATTTCATTTTATTTCATTCTATTTTTTATTTTATTTTTTTAAAACTTAAATATGTATTTAAAATGTGCGTGATATATTCAGGATCTAATTCTGACCCACTGTTAATCTGAATTAAAATCTGAATATATCATTAGTTAACATTCACATTTTAAATACATATTCAAGTTTTAAAAAAAAATGTAAAAATAGAAAATGAAAAAATAAAATGAAATTGATTAGGAGAACTGACGTCACGTCTATTTCGCATGGCGTTTAAACACCCCACGTGGCACCATGGTTAAAACACCCAGCATAGCGTTTTAATACCCCACATAAAACCGTGTTTACAACGTTTAAAAAGATTGAACCGCAAGCATCGTGTTCATTTATTTAAAAAATGCCTCTAACGATGAAGCTTTCCCTTTGAAATTAATTAAACTCAAATAATTATTATTTCGCATTGCAGTAGACCTCTAAATTAATTCAGTACTATATATAAATATATATATATATATATATATATATATGTTAAAAAGAATTAAGCTTGAATTAGGGGATTTTAAAACCAATTGAAAGAAAAAGAAATTAATAAGGCATTTTGGGGAACTTGTGGATGAATTACTCCTCAGATTTTGATGTGAATAGAGATATTGTATTAATATCGAATTTGTTTCGCACAAAGATTCATTTTTTATTGTTGATATGAGAAGATAGTAAAAAGGGGAGCTGCCCAAAGAAGCAGAACAAACAAAAAAGAGGGAGTCCTCGTGGAGTAGTGGTTAAAGAGCTGGACTGCAACCTCGAAATAAGCGAGTTCAAATCATACTTGCGCTCTTAAGTTCACTTTCAGACGATTATCCATAGGACTGGTATGAATTCCCTTATTTCCCAAGCTATGGGTTAAATTGCATCATTGCAATTTTTCTACAAGAATGACTTTGGCATTAAATACTCCACGAAGGTTCATATGTCATTAAATAAAGAAACCAACCAACCATGAACAAACAAACAAGCCATTTTGTTAAACTTAGGAATTGTTTATTTCTAAAGTTGATAGCTGGTTACTTAAATATAGGGATCACTGTATAAGTGTTTGACAGACAAGATTTTTTTAAGCATAAGATAAATACAGTTGGGGTTTAAAGATTGTATTACGCCAATCTTCTAATATTGCGCATTTGAGAGGATATGAAAATCAGTATCTAATTTTTTTTTTAAATTTAGGTTTTAACTCAATCTATGGTTAGATATTCACAGATATCGATTGGTGACTTCTACTTACGATCTATCTATCTATCTATCTATCTATCCCTGGTTCTTCATATCTATCTATCTATCTATCTATCTATCTATCTATCTATCTATCCCTGTCTCTTCACATCTATCTATCTATCTATCTATCTATCTATCAAAGGAAAGGGAATGGAATTGAAATGACGTAACGTTAATTACAGTGTTATATTAGAACTACACGTGTCCAAGATTCTGTGTGTGTACACAGTTCGACTTCAAATACTTACTGCGTTAATGTCAGCACAAAAACTTAGGGAACAACAAAGAGAAAAGAACTCTAACAATGAATGAATGAATGAATGAATATGAAGAAAAAATAAAAGCAAAGAAAGAGCGATTGAAAAGAAGAAGGAAATATTGGACGAATGAATGAACGAAAAAAAATGAATATATGAAAATCCAAGGGGGGAAAAAGAACAAAAAAATAAAGAAATAGAAAAGGATGGATAGGATAGATCGATGGATAGATAGACAGTCAGAAAGACCGGCAGTAAGACAGACAGAGTGAGTGTGTGTGTGTAGTGTGTGTGTGTGTGTGTGTGTGTGTGTGTATGTGAGAGAGAGAGAGAGAGAGAGAGAGAGAGAGAGAGGCATATACTAAGCTTATAATTTGACACTTCGCAGCAAATGTCGAGGACTCCAGAGAAGAGAGAGAGAGAGAGAGAGAGAGAGAGAGAGAGAGAGAGAGAGAGAGAGTCGTACAACCAAGCAAATTAAGAACAATCAATTAAAAAATATGTTTGTGTGTACTGTGGTGTGTGTGCGTGAGAGAGAGAGAGAGAGAGAGAGAGAGAGAGAGAGAGAGAGACCCACCCATCCACTACCTATACATATATATACATACATATACATACACACACACAACATATGTATATATATTAAGAGTAGTAATCTGGCAATAGGTCACAAATGTGGAGAACTTGCGTATAGGAAGAAAGTTGTACAAATTAACAATTAATTTTAAAAATATCACGAGAGAGAAGAGAGGAGATGAGGAGATGAGAGAGAGAGAGAGAGAGAGAGAGAGAGGTGGTGTAATGGAGGTTCTAGAAGAAAAAAGAAAATACAAAATCGATAAACTCAGGAGCAACAATAACAACAAAAGATAAAAAAAAGACGTGTGACAAAAATTGAAGGGAAGGCAACTGGAAAAAAGCAAGAGAAAAAGAAAGAAAGAAAGAGAGAGAGAGAGAGAGAGAGAGAGAGAGAGAGAGAGAATGTGTGTGCGTGCTTATGAATGAACGAATGAGTACGCGAGTGAGTGTGTATGTGTGTGTGGTGAGAGAGAGAGAGAGAGAGAGACAGAGAGATGTGTGTGTGTGTGTGTGAGAGAGAGAGAGAGAGAGAGAGAGAGAGAGAGAAGGAAAGAGTATCCTAAGTTTAGACATAACATAAGCTGTACTAAACGTGTACACATTGGTAGGCAGGTGACCACTGAATGTAAGAGTGAAGGAGGAGGAAAGAGGAAGGGGGAGGGAGAAGGAGGAGGAGGCTGAAAGTTGACCAATGGACTGACCGTCTAAAGAAACGCAATCTGTGATGATGTATGCACGGAGACTTCAATCAGTAACGACGTCTCCGCAATGGTAACAGCCGGTTTTTTTTACAAACAACGTGCAGAAAATTTTCCATCGAGTTGGACAGGGTTTATAAGAGTGAAGAAATTAAATATGTAAGGTACGTTAATAAATGTACAGTACAATAAATGTACACGTACAATAAATGTACACGTATATACATAGTAAGGTACATGCACACGAAAGAATATACGTAAGTTGATAAAAATGAATAAACACGTTTGAATTTCGATGATAATAAAACTGATAAAATTTCGAATACAGCTGAAAAGCAAAATTTGCTCCCACCTTTTTAAAATTATCTTAAATTATTTCCAGATAGATAAACAAATACTCTTTTGGTAGATTTCTTCATATATCTCAGGAGAGATATGTTGCCCAGCTGGGGCTGTAGAATACACTGACTGCAACTCTGCAGAGGGGTAAGACCGCCCCCAACGAGTGTCCTGGATATGACACTAAACAATCTGATGGTGAGGTTCCAGCAGTGCTGGAGCTTTGGGGAATGCGGAGTACCCCTTTATTGCCATTGCTCCCAGGTTCACTCTGGCCCGGAGTGGTAGTACCTGATAGGGTACTACCACTCTATGGGTTAAATAGAACTAACAGCATACTTATGCTAAAAAGAATTGAGTAAACTGAATAGCTTGAAATAGAAACATTTTTGACAATTAAACCGTACTTACACTTAAACTGCGTGCTTATGCTAAACTGAATTATTTCAAATAGAACTGTTTTTCGACATTAAAACTGTATTTACACTTAACTGAATTGTTACATATAACTGCTTGAATAGTTGGAAATGGAAATGTTTTTGACAATTAAACTGTGTACTTATGCTAAACTGAACTGTTTTCAATAGAACAGATTATTTACATAAAAATGGATTTGGCGTTAAATAACCTACAAAAGTTGATATGCCATAAAACCAAACAAACCAAACAAACCAAACCAATCAGGAGAGATAGTGGAGGGGGGTTCTAAACATTAGGTTTTTTCTGATAAGAGGAACTCCAAATATTATTTTAATACCACCTTGTCGATAAAGCTTAAAATACGCCAACT